>OX457027.1:82301435-82368935 GCA_949752745.1 Protula sp. h YS-2021 | reverse complement strand
TTCTTCACGTAAATGGCTGTAATCCTCATCTTGTTCATAGTCATTTGTGTCGCTTTCTTCTTCACGTAGAGGGTTGTAATCCTCATCTAGTTCAGAGCTATTTGTGTCGCTTTCTTCTTCACGTAAAAAAAGGCTGTAATCATCATCTTGTTCATAGCCATTCGTGTCGCTTTCTTCTTCCCATGAAGAGCCACAGTCATAATAGCTATGGTCAGTTTTGTCCTGTAGTATAATTTGAGGATAGGGCGTAGTAATTTGGCCCATGCGTTTCTGCACCGTTAAGTCAATTAGCCTTTTTTGATCTAGTGTCATGTGGCGTGCAGACACCAAGCATCTGTGCGATAGATCATGTTGTGCCATGCATTTTCGCTTCAAAATTAAATGATCTTTTGTGCTGTCTTGTGTTTGTATATCCTCAGCTCGTCTTTTCCTCGGCACATTTCGCTCTCTGATGCGTGCTTGTAATTTTGTACTTTGCTCCTTTTCGTCCACGCCTGAATTGCGTTTACATTTAGCCTTGTTTCGTGGTGCTGACGTATCGCCGCCGTCATCATCGTCAGACGATGGATGACATCTCTTACGAACCAGACGCTTCTGCCTATTTTCTCGCATTTTCACATCAGCGTATGTCTTATCGCCTGATAATATTGCATATTTTTCCCGCATCATGATGTTGTATTTTTCTAAAGCTGTAAGTCGTTGCTCTGCACTGGGTGGTGCACAAACAAATGTATCAAAGAAAAAGTGCTTAATTAACTCCTTTTTCTCCAGAATATTGTGATAAAGCTCGAAGAATGTTTCAATATATTTGACAACTTTAACATCCGTCCAGTCTGATTCCTCCCAGAAATATGCCAACATGTAAAATAGATATGTCTTGATTTCGATAGACCCCATATATGTTTTAGGCCCGTAGTATTCACCGGAACCAGGTAGGGCAGACATTTGTGACACATCCATCAGCTGGAACTTCTTGCGTTCCTCTGTAGAAAGTTTTGATGCGCTCTCTCTATTCTCTATATCGGTTAGGTCAGTTGTTTCAGCAGTCGGGATATCGCTCTCTTTACAGCGCATTAACGAAGCAGATATTGCACTTTGTCTCCAAAGTTCATCAGCTTCTTTTTCTAGAAGTTTACGATAAGTTGCCTTGGCGTAGTTTGTGCGTCTTTCGACATATTCCTGTGGAGTTTCTTTCTTTTTTTCTGTGATTTGTTTATCCATTGCTTGTGTTTGTGGAACTGAAAATTTTCTGTCCCTTTCATAACTGCTTGTGTTTTTTGAGCAATTTTCTTTCACTTTTCTTTCTGTATTTGAATTTTCTTCATGATAATTTATTTCTATGTTCGACGTTTCTTTACACTCATTTGTTTCTGTTTTAGACGTTTCTTGACATTGACTTGTTTTTATGTTTGACGTTTCTTGACATTCACTTGTTTCTGTGTTTGACATTTCTTGACATTCACTTGTTTTTATGTTTGACATATCTTGACATTCACTTGTTTCTGTGTTTGACGTTTCTTGACATTCACTTGTTTTTATGTTTGACATTTCTTGACACTCACTTATTCCTGTTTTTGACGTTTCTTGACACTCACTCATTTCTGTGGTTGGCGTTTCTTGACATTCCCTTGTTTCTGTGTATGATATTCCCCGACACTTGTTTATCCCTATTTCTGACTTTATTCTGTGCACGTCTGTCCTTGATTTTGGCTTTTCCGGATGCTCATTATCTTCCGTTTGAGAAGCATTTTCGAAAGGCATCGGCTTGCCTTTTGTTTCTTTCTTTCTTTGCCCAGCGTTTCCGCATGTTGTCCAGTCTCTTTTTCGAACTCTTTTTTCTGATTGCTCTCGATTATAGCGAGGTTTAGCATTTGCGATCTCATGCCAGTCTCTTGTTTTTACGTTTATTTTTGTGGGGGCAGGTTGTGTTCTTGACCTTTCAGATACTTCATCATTACTTTTTTCTTCTTGTTGTTTTAATTTTTCAATAGTCTCTTCATACCGTCTTTTTTCAGTTGTTTCTTCGCCGATTTCTTTCATTTCGGTGGCTTTTTCTACGCGCTTTGATCCAAGGGCGTTGTGTTTACTTCGCTCCCGACTGCCTGCCTGGTATTCGGATTGCCTATGTTTGCTTGACTGAAAGGTTCCCTTTCCAGAGCTCTGTTTATGCCTTATTTTTTTTCTATGTGTTTTCCGCGAATGGTCAACGAGATATTTGTCTCGCATGGCCTTCAGGATTCTTATGAATTTCTTGGGACCAGAATCAGACGGCCACTTATCGAAGACGGATTTCTCAATACCTGAGCAGGACATCCGCCACGATATTTTGTTGCTGAACTTGCCCGTGTGGACGAGCATGCGCGAATAAAGCGGGATCACGTGCAGTGCTGGGCCTTTCTCAAAACACTTCTTTATGTGCTGTCTCAGAACAGACTCCTCCTTCAGTCTCTCTAACACACAAATCTTCAGTTCTTCGGGTATTACAGGAAGGGGCAACGCAATTCCTACAATCGCAAACAGAGTCATCAATGCATCAACTGTATTGTTCAATAAAAACATGCAGAGTCTAGGCCCAAACCCCCCCCCGACCGAAACCCCCCCCCCCCAGCCCTAACCCCCCGTCAACCACCCCCCCCCCCCGACTAAAACCCCCCGGCGGCCTAAATGATGGTAGCATGATGTTTCACAGCAATCTGGGTCACTAAATTACCCATTCAAGTGAATCACAATGTATATAAGTCACATCTTCCGCAAGAGAAATTGTAATTTATAAACTCGACTGATCTCGCAACCGGCATATCAATTGCAATTTTTAATGTGTACACACTCATCAATCGTAAGAGCAATTGCAATTTCAAAAACTGAGTGCTATCATCAATGGATGTATGAAGTTTCTTTTATAGTGATGATCAATTCCTTCAGTGGTTCAGAAATTGCAATTTTAAATGCCGTGTGGTCTCTTCAATGGGCATTTGAAGTGTAATTAACAACGTGGATGTATCGCAATTAAAAAGCATAAAATAGACCTGAGAACGATGGGTTTTTGGGTCGGGGGGGGGGGGGGGAGTTTAGGCCGCCGGGGGTATTTAGTCGGGGGGGGGGGTTAGGGCCGGGGGGATTTTGGTCGGGGGGGGGGGGTTTGGGCCTGTTCCCAAACATGCAAACGGTCCTGAGCATTCCCACTATATCAGTGGTATGCCATAAAACTGCAATAGGATTTAGAATGTTCCCTCATAGACAGTCTCATAGGAAGTGGTTCATTAGGGAGAAGTACATGTGCCAAGGGGGGGGGGGGGACTAATAGGGCACAAAAATACACCATCCAAACTCTCCTCCCCAAGGTGTTAACTGTGTGCTCAACATATGACACTGATGGACCATCAGAATACACGATCTAAGCTATGCACCTGAGGTGACAGTCACGTCAACTGTGTGCTCGACAGGGGCACTAGTTAGTAGAATGTACCATCTCAACTCTGTACCTAAGGTGATATCCACGTTAATTCTGTGCTCCGCAGGTGGCACAAATAAGGCAGAAAATGCATGATCTCAACCATGTACCTAAGGTTATATCCACTTTATTTGTGTGATCGGTAGGATGAGGGGATAGGGTAATAGGCTACAAGAATGCACAGTTTACCTTAGCTATTTACCTAAGGTGATATCCATGTTAATTTTGTGCTCGGAAGGGAGCACTAATACTGCAGAAGAATAGGGGTGGTAGGGGAGGCACAAATAGGCTACAAGAATGCACAATCTAATCTATGTACCTAAGGTGATATCCACTTTAATTGTGTGCTCGGTGGTCACTAATAGACTACAAAAATGCATGGTCCAAACTATCTAACGTAACGTGATATCGACGTGAATTGTGTGCTCGGGAAGGATCGGCAATAATAGGCCACAAGAATGCACGATCCAAACTATCTATCTAATTTGACATCAATGTCACAGGGGCACTTATAGGGCAGAAGAGTGCAAGCTCTCAAATATCTAAGGAAACATCCTCGTTAACTGTGTGCCAGGCATGGGACACTTATGGGCCATCAGAATACACGATCTAAACAATGTACTTAATTGCGTGGTCGGCAGAGGGCACTGATAAGCTTGAAGAATGTAAACCCTGTAACTAAAGGGAACAGGGCAATCCCCCCAGACAACTCCCCCTCGGTTAACTTCACCCCCCAACTCCTCAGCGAACAGTTCCTCTAGGACTACTCTCTCCCACAGATTATTCCCCGCCCCCCAAAAAGTGTTAATTTACATTTTTCAATAGCATATTTCTATTGCAAAATAATGTTTGCAATGTTTATTTCAATACTATTTAGTTTATTGTGCTTTGAAGGCATTTCTGCACAGCTGATAGATGAGTCTGTGATTGATGAATCTATGATGAAATCAATTGCATTGTTCACTGGTCTTTGATAGCCTAATTGTATGCTGGTATTTTCTGTTTGCCTTTTAATTGCACTCTTCTAAAATGTTGCTTGGCCTTTCACGCGCACAATAACGATTAGAAATAATTGCAATACTGAAAGTGTTTCATCATGAAAACTGGAATCTAAGAGCAGTGCTAGTTTCTCTCGGAGTAAAATGTCATTCTGGAGGTAGTAATTTGAGTCCAAAAATCGCATGTATTTTACGGTTATTGATCGAAACCAACGACGTATAAGATGAACTTATTAGGACAGGCAAAACCAACTAAAACTGGGAATTCCGGAGTAGTTATTGCATTCAACCAATCTCAGGCAATTCTTGCTATATAAAACGCTGACAAAACGACGATGTATCACATCATCAAAATCAAATGTATTGGAACAGAACGGTCCGAGCTTTGAAAATCGCGAGATCATGGCCTATTTGTGCGGCATTACCGATAACCTCTAAAGTTCTAGAGCGCCAGAACAAACTGTAGATTTTGCGAAATTTGTGTTGGTTCATGAGTTAGATGTACATTTTGTGTCAGTGTTTTAGTTCGATTGGCGGTGGGGAGAGGGGGAATAGTCTGGGGAGATTAGTCATGGGGGGAATTGGAGGGGGAGTTGACCGGGGACAGGAGCATTGGCACTAAGACGGCAGAAGAATGAAAATCTAAACTATTACCTAAGGTGATTATGTGCTCGACAGGGTGAAGTCACAGGCCAATAAAATGCACGATTTAAACTATGTAGCTAAGGTAATCATGTGCTCGGCAGTGTGCAGTCAAAGGCCATATAATGCACGATTTAAACTATGTAGCTAAGGTGATTGTGTGCTCGGCAGTGTGCAGTCACAGGCCAAAAAAGCATGATTTAAACTATGTACCTAAGGTGACATCCACGTTGATCATGTACTCGTCGGTAAGTGTTCTGTACAGAAGCTGGATCATTGTCGCTGGACCGTGTCTTCTCACGCCACTATACCGGGGTCGTTGGCAACCACCGTGTTCCCAACCTTTAGGAAGCACTACTGACTCCATAGCTTTGTCAAATAACTTGCGAAACAGCCTTTGCACTTTTGATGGATGCATGATTAAGGACTCTTTTTGTAGATACTTGTTTGTGATACTTTCTTCTTCTTCTTCTTCTTCTTCTTCTTCTTCTTCAGTTTGATGACTCCTATAGACAAAAACCATTATATCATAAACATCATTATGTTGTATATAACTGTACATTGCATCATGTTATATTGTTATATTAGATTATGTTGTTGCATGCAAAAGTTTTGAATATGGCATTGGATATGATTATTCATACACAATTGATTGAAGATGAAATTTCTTCCTACTCCCAGGGTGGATTTTAATGTATTTTGCTGCTCAGTGACATTATTGAGTGTGATATGACCATAAGCCGTTGCTATGCACAAATGAGACGTCGTCCCGCAACCTGTAGCCCTTACAGTTGGAGCCTTTGCAGCAGATGCTAACAATTCACAGTCTGTGTGATCAGTCCTCCCGCAACCTGGAGACCTTGGTGCGAGCCTTTACGGTAAGTGCAAACAGGTCACAGGTCTGTGTAATAAGCCCTCCTACAAACTATAGTCTTTGCGGTGAAAGCCTTTACGGAGAGTTTAAACAGTTCACAGGGCTTTCAAATAAGGCCCTCTATAGACTGTAGCCCTGCGGTTCGAGCCTCTACTCTAGACTGCAATGTGATAAGTCCTCCCACAACCTGTAGCCCTTATAGTGCGATCCTTTATCATGAGAGCAAACAGCTCAGGGGGCTGTGTGATAAGTGCTCTCTCAACCTATAGTCCTGGCAGATATGGCTTTCACGGCAATTGTAAACAGTTCAGAGGGCTGTGTGATTACAATATTGCAACCTGTAGACCTCTCGGTACGAGCCTTTATGGTGACTCCAAACAGTTCATAGGGGTGTGTGATAAACCCTCCGACAACCTGTAGCAATGGCACTTCGAGTCTTTACGAAAAGTGCGAACAGTTCACAAGGCTGTGTGATAAGCCCTCCCACAACCTACAGCTCTGGCATTGTGAGCCTTTATGGTGCCTGCATAGGGCTGTGAGATAAACCCTCCTACAGCCTGCAGCCCTGGCAGTTCGAACCTTTACACTAAGGTAAATAGTTCACATCATAAAAGCGCAGTAAAGGAAACAAGACGTATCATAGTACATCCAGTAAGCGAAACAAAACATATCATAATACACTGAAGTCAACTGACGCATAAAACACATCGCAGTCAACGAAATAAGACGTATTATAACATATCAAGTAAAACAGGTAAGATGTATCCTAACACATCTAGGCAAAGAAACATGACATCATAATACATCGCAGTCAAAGAAACAATTGTGTCATAATACATGGTAGTCAACGAAATAAGGCGTATTAATACACATCTATTCAATAAATCACCAAGGCGCATCACAACACATCGCAGGCAATGAATCAAGACTTGTCATAGTGAATCTAGGCGCATCATAACAATTTGTAGGCTATGAAACAAACACATCATAACGCATCTACTGCAAGAAAGCAGATGCATCATAACACATCTTGTAAAGAAACAAGGGATATAATGTGTTATGATGTTTTTGTTTGATTGACTGCCTATGGCGATCAATGAAACAGGAAGCATCGTAACACACCGCAGTCAATGAAATAAGATGTATTAACACATCGTAGTCAGTGAAGCAAAACGTATTATAACACAATTCAGTCAATGAAATAAGACATATCATAACACATCTTTCAAAGAAACAAAGGGTATCATAGCCCATCCCTGACATTGAAACAAGACGCCTAAACACATCGCAGTTAATGAAAAAACACGTATCATGACACATCGCAAACTAGGACCAAAACTTGTTGCCTAGACAGCCGACTGTAATGCTTGTAACACCATAATTGGGTGTAGATGTAAATATTCGCACTGCCTACACTGCCGTTACGTTATAGTGAATTTGTCAATGTCAGCTTTTGTCTATTTATAATATTAAAACACCGAAAACATAGTCTAAAAAAAACTTGTCTTAAACCCAAATTAACGCCTTAACTCCGCTGCAATCTATTGCTTATTATGACGAATCTATGTGGCGTATATATGTTTTACTGAAACGTTGATAATTGTTATTGGTGTTTATTAATACAAGCGCTCCTTGTATGACAGATTCGTTGAACATTTCAGTGAATTTATGAAGTGAATGATATGACACAGTCACTCTAAATGATAGTTGACATGATAAAGCGGGAAGCGGGAAAGAAGTGGTGTGACGTGGAGAGAGAGAGAGAGAGAGAGAGAGAGAGAGAGTTCCGGTGATGCCGGCTTAGCGGTGAAGCGTGGCTGGGGTGGAGCGGGCAAGGAGTGATGTGGGGTGGAGAGAGCATTAGGTGATGCCGGCTTAGAGGTGGAGCGAGGAGGGTTGGAATGGGGAAGTGGTGGTGTGGGATGGAGCAAGGATTGGGTAATGCCAACTTAGCGATAGAGCGTGGCTGGGGTGGAGTGGAAAAGGAGTGGTGAGGGCATGGAGAGATGTTTTGGCGATGCCGGATTGGCGATGGAGCGGAGAAGGACTGGTGTTGGGTGGAGAGAGGATTAGGTGATGTCGGCCTAGCAGTGGAGCGGGGAGTGGTGGAGTTGTGAAGGAGTGGTGTTGGTGGAGAGAGGGTTGGGAGATGTCTTCTCAGCAGTTGAGCGGGGAGGGGTGGAATGGTGAAGGAGTACTGTGGAGCGGAGATGGGTTGGGTGAGACCGGGTTAGCGGTTGAACGGGGTGGAATTGAGCAGGCTGAGGCATGCAGCTGGGGAAGGAATGTAGCAGGGAAGGTATGGAGAGGAAGAGTGGTAGAGCTAAGGGAAGGGCGCAACGGGAGAAGGGTAGAGTGAGGGACAGGAATGGTGCGGAGGCCCAGCATATAAAATTTTTTTCATATAAGTGTGTATGTGGGGCATATCGTGTTGTTTAATAGTGCTCATGGCGCGATTAATACCATTATGACACCTTTTACTGCGTTTCAACCGTGTTTTGAATGCAAACCAGCAGGTAAAAGTTGCATGCAATAGTAAAGAATTTTCACTTAATTTCAAATATCTTTAGTCTGAAGACCAGTAGTCTTTAACAACTGATATCCTATTTTAAACCGGTATTTTGAGATTAAGAAGGAACCGTTTTATTTTGTATTTTTATTCGTATGTTCTCCGCAAAAACTTTTTTTGCGATATTTCCTCCATACTTTATTTAATGTAATTTTATTTAGTGTTTGAGATTGTCGTTTGAGGAATGCAGCATATGATTTGAGGCCCAGGCTCGGTATCCCACAGCGTTCAGAGCACAGGCACACTCTGGCATCCCACAGCATTCGGAGCACAGGCAGGATGTGACACCACACAGCATTCGGAGCACCCACACAGTCTGGCATCCCACAGCATTCGGAGCACAGAGCACAGAAACAGTTGTGTGTTGCTCACACGCCTTTCACTCAGGATAACTTAGATCAAAACTATTAATTAAAATTCCTTAAAATTGTAAGTGTTTTGTTAGCGTCGGTGATTGCATCTACTCAATCTAGGTGAAAATTCCAAGACATGGGCTGTTATTAATACAGTGGGCACAACTGCAATGAGTACTCTCTGGGTAAAAGCTAGAAGGTCAATGAGTACTCTCTGGGTAAAAGCTAGAAGGTCAATGAGTACTCTCTGGGTAAAAGCTAGAAGGTCAATGAGTACTCTCTGGGTAAAAGCTAGAAGGTCAATGAGTACTCTCTGGGTAAAAGCTAGAAGGTCAATGAGTACTCTCTGGGTAAAAGCTAGAAGGTCAATGAGTACTCTCTGGGTAAAAGCTAGAAGGTCAATGAGTACTCTCTGGGTAAAAGCTAGAAGGTCAATGAGTACTCTCTGGGTAAAAGCTAGAAGGTCAATGAGTACTCTCTGGGTAAAAGCTAGAAGGTCAATGAGTACTCTCTGGGTAAAAGCTAGAAGGTCAATGAGTACTCTCTGGGTAAAAGCTAGAAGGTCAATGAGTACTCTCTGGGTAAAAGCTAGAAGGTCAATGAGTACTCTCTGGGTAAAAGCTAGAAGGTCAATGAGTACTCTCTGGGTAAAAGCTAGAAGGTCAATGAGTACTCTCTGATATAAGGGCACAAGCTTAATGAGCTCCCCCTGATGGAAGAGTACAAGGTCAATGAAAACACTCCAATTAAAAAGTACAAACGCAATGGGTACTCTGTGATTAAAAAGTACAAGCGCAATAAGCACTATCTGTTTAAAGAATACAATCCGATTAAAAACTTTAAACTCAATGAGCAATTTCTGAGTGGAATGTACTCACATCGAAGCGTCATTATCTCCAGCAATCTCAGTAGCATCCGTCAGCAGGTCTTTCCACCTCTCTTTTAATGCCATGGATTTTAGCCGAACTTGTAGGAACGCTGGGTCTGACGTTACTAGAAACTCGACGTCAGGATTCCTTGATAACGGAAGCAACTCAGCAACGTAATCAAACTCATCGGGTTCTCCAACTTTAGCTTCATCGTAGTAGCTTCCGGTTTTTACCAAGCGAAATTCAAATCTAAAGGAAAAAATAATGAAAAATAATCTAATATATATATAAAAAAATAATTTTTATCTAAAATACATTATTAAATTAAAAAGTGTATATTCTAAGAGCTCTAAGCTCCGTCTCTGGTTTACCCCAAATACCGTGATCTCTGTGCCCAGAAAGCCACATCAGTGGAAAAGATAAAAGAACAACTGATGGGCTCTCTCCGAGTTGTTCATTCTGTAATCTAGCTAAATGCAGTCTGGTTCATTTTTTTTCACTTGAACTATTTGCGACTATATTTGCCAAATAACCTGTCTCAAGTAGTTTTGACGAAAGTCTGGTCGCTTGTCAGTAATAATCCTTTAAAGTTTTATTACAAGACAGCAATATTTTAGGGAATGAACAATCGAAATGAACTTATTTCGGAAATAAAAGGTACTCTGTAGGTTACGCTGTGTATAATTTGCCTTTTGTAAGGGGAATCGGTGAGATTTTGTACTGCTAGCACAAGTTGTGACAGAGACTGTAATCAAATCTATAAATGTTTCGAACAATATTGTGCTTTGTTCCATTACGACAGCTATACAATAAACATATTATGCAAAATCGCTGTACCTATATTACTTTGTATCTATGTTATTTGCATATGTGTTACCTTGAGTCATGCACGGAAATTCTTCGCAATACGCCTTTTACAATAGTCTCCACATCTCCTTGAATTTGACGCACCTGTGGATCATGTTGTGAAACTCGGGTATCCTGTTCAAGCTGAAAATAAAACTCCTGTAATCTTTCTAAAAGTGTCGCCATTATTAAAGCTGTGATCGTGCAATGAAAAATTGCAAATAGCATTGATTTGCAAGTACTGAACCCATTGCCTACAGGTCTATCGATCAATCAGGATATGTCTGCAGTGCTCAAAGTATTATGAACAGTTTGTTATATAAATATATAGATATACTGTAGATATAAAATTACGATATTGTCGAGAAATTACCGATTTAGAAACAGCCCTAGGGAGACATTATCATTGGGGAGACATTTTGATGAGACGTTTTGATGTCTACCTAATATTAAAGCCCATCTTTTGCGAATATCGAAAAAGTGAAACTTTGATGATGAAAATGAAATAGCAATTAGCGAAATTAGCGGCTGCAATTGTTCATATGTATTTTTGACAACGTATAACATGATCAAATTTCACTGACCAAATCCATACAATAACATTTTTATTGCCAAATCTCTATTTTATATGTATGACATAGGCCCGGTCCCATTCCAGGGAGAGAGCACGTCGCCTAAATTTTTACGGCATTGGTAGAATATCCATAAGGTCTGATTTTGTGCCAAACATCAGTTTTCAAATAGATTCAATAATGAACATAGAGGCTGAAATGTATCATTTTTGCTTATTTTCAGATAGCATGGTTGAGGGGTGAGAGCAGCAACACAAAATAACCCGCCATGGCTAAAGAGGAGTTTCACCGCGGCTGTTTGGGCATTATTTGTATATTCTGTACCCAAATATCACTGAGCAAATCGGTACAATAAAGTTATTATTGCCATTATATTATGATATTCCGGCCGCCTGTTCCCGCTCCCAGCCCAGGGAAGGGTGTGTCGCGCAATTGTTTGCGCCCTTAGTAGAGTACCACAAGGGTCTAGATCTGTGCCAAATATCAGTATTCAAATCGGCGCAAAAATCAGCATAGAGCCTGAAATGTGTCACTTTTCTTATTTCAAAACTGCAGGGTAGACTAAGCAAAGGGCCAACTTCTGATTGCTGTCAGAATAAAAATATGACAAAATTTCACATGTCAAATCAGCTAGCTTTCTGATTGTCTATTTTTGCAGCTTAAGTGGGTAGGATAGGTTTAGCTTTGTGAGTTTAAAGTTATAAGTCGAAAATATTTTCTGATGGTGTGACTATGTGCAGGGAAAAGTTGACAGGTTATCTATCTTCGTATTGGCGCCATTGAAACTGATCACAATGTGCATTTTTATGCTTTATATTTGAGACTGAAGTTCATTTTAGACAAAAAGATGACAAATGACAAATTGTGTCAGGCCAAAAAGGAAAAAAACTCATGAAAATTAAGCGCTACTTTGGCACAGTGCAAAACGAATTGGTATAATTGAGATTAGACATGGGTTGATTCAACTTTTACAATACCAGGGCAAAGAATTCATTTTATGCTGGCTTTCAAGCGGTATTCACACTGCAAATGCAAGAGCGGATTAAACTAGACCGAATTTCGCTACACGTAGCGAAATGACACCTACTTGCAATGGTACAATCTATCTGGTCAAAGACACACTTTTCAGTCTTTCCACATAATTGTCAGCTTCCGAATTATTATCATGAACAAGAACATCGAAGTAAATATAATGTAATCTCAAATAATCAAATTCAGTCTTCTTACCGCTTTCGAGATAATGGTCAACTTCCGGCTTTTGACCTTGACCTTGACGGAGGAGGTCAAGGTCACCGAGATACCTCTTACATAGTGTGCTCCAGGCACAAAGGGTGGAAAATAAGCTCAAAATCGCTCTATCTCTAACCGTTTTCGAGATAATGGTCAACCTCCAGTTTTTGACCTTGACCATGACGGACGAGGTCAAGGTCACCGAGGTACCTCTTATATAACGTCTTTTATGCCCAAAGGGTCGAAAATAAGCTCAAAGTCGCTCTATCTCTAACCGTTTTCGAGATAATAGTCAACTTCAGGTTTTTGACCTTGACCACGACGGAGTTGGTCAAGGTCACCAAGGTACCTCTTATGTAACGTCTTTTAAGCCCAAAGGGTCGAAAATAAGTTCAAAATCGCTCTATCTCTGTCCGTTTTCGAGATAATAGTCAACTTCAGGTTTTTGACCTTGACCACGACGGAGTAGGTCAAGGTCACCAAGGTACCTCTTATGTAACGTCTTTTAAGCCCAAAGGGTCGAAAATAAGTTCAAAATCGCTCTCTCTCTAACCGTTTTCGAGATAATGGTCAACTTCAGGTTTTTGACTTTGACCACGACGGAGTAGGTCAAGGTCACCAAGGTACCTCTTATGCAACGTCTTTTAAGCCCAAAGGGTCGAAAATAAGTTCAAAATCGCTCTATCTCTAACCGTTTTTGAGATAATGGTCAACTTCCGGTTTTTGACCTTGACCATGACGGAGGAGGTCAAGGTCACCGAGGTACCTCTTATGTAAGGTCTTTTAAGCTGAAGGGGTCGAAAATAAGCTCAAAATCGCTCTATCTCTAACCGTTTTCGAGATAATGGTCAACTTCCGGTTTTTGACCTTGACCACGACAGATTAGGACAAGGTCACCGAGGTACCTCTTATATAACATTTTTTAGGCCCAAAGTGTCGAAAATAAGCTCAAAATCGCTCTATCTCTAACCGTTTTCGAGATAATAGTCAACTTCCGGTTTTTGACCTTGACCACGACGGAGTAGGTCAAGGTCACCTAGGTACCTCTTATATAACATCTATAATGCCCAAAGGGTCGAAAATAAGCTCAAAATCGCTCTATCTCTTACCGTTTTCGAGATAATGGTCAACTTCCGGTTTTTGACCTTGACCATGACGGAGGAGGTCAAGGTCACCAAGGTACCTCTTATTTAACGTCTTTTAAGCCCAAAGGGTCGAAAATAAGCTCAAAATCGCTCTATCTCTAACCGTTTTCGAGATAATGGTCAACTTCCGGTTTTTGACCTTGACCTTGACGGAGGAAGTCAAGGTCACCGAGGTACCTCTTATGTAACGTCTTTTTAGCCCAAAGGGTCGAAAATAAGCTCAAAATCGCTCTATCTCTAACCGTTTTCGAGATAATAGTCAACTTCAGGTTTTTGACTTTGACCACGACGGAGTAGGTCAAGGTCACCTAGGTACCTCTTATATAACATCTATAATGCCCAAAGGGTCGAAAATAAGCTCAAAATCGCTCTATCTCTTACCGTTTTCGAGATAATGGTCAACTTCCGGTTTTTGACCTTGACCATGACGGAGGAGGTCAAGGTCACCAAGGTACCTCTTATTTAACGTCTTTTAAGCCCAAAGGGTCGAAAATAAGCTCAAAATCGCTCTATCTCTAACCGTTTTCGAGATAATGGTCAACTTCCGGTTTTTGACCTTGACCTTGACGGAGGAAGTCAAGGTCACCGAGGTACCTCTTATGTAACGTCTTTTTAGCCCAAAGGGTCGAAAATAAGCTCAAAATCGCTCTATCTCTAACCGTTTTCGAGATAATGGTCAACTTCCGGTTTTTGACCTTGACCTTGACGGAGGAGGTCAAGGTCACCGTGGTACCTCTTATGTAAGGTCTTTTAAGCTGAAGGGGTCGAAAATAAGCTCAAAATCGCTCTATCTCTAACCGTTTTCGAGATAATAGCCAACTTCCGGTTTTTGACCTTGACCTTGACGGAGGATGTAAAGGTCACCGAGGTACCTCTTACATAATGTCTTTTTTGCCCAAAGGGTCGAAAATAAGTTCAAAATCGCTCTATCTCTAACCGTTTTCGAGATAATGGTCAACTTCAGGTTTTTGACCTTGACCACGACGGAGTAGGTCAAGGTCACCGTGGTACCTCTTATGTAAGGTCTTTTAAGCTGAAGGGGTCGAAAATAAGCTCAAAATCGCTCTATCTCTAACCGTTTTCGAGATAATAGCCAACTTCCGGTTTTTGACCTTGACCTTGACGGAGGATGTAAAGGTCACCGAGGTACCTCTTACATAATGTCTTTTTTGCCCAAAGGGTCGAAAATAAGTTCAAAATCGCTCTATCTCTAACCGTTTTCGAGATAATGGTCAACTTCAGGTTTTTGACCTTGACCACGACGGAGTAGGTCAAGGTCACCAAGGTACCTCTTATGTAACATCTTTTAAGCCCAAAGGGTCGAAAATAAGTTCAAAATCGCTCTATCTCTAACCGTTTTTTGAGATAATGGTCAACTTCCGGTTTTTGACCTTGACCTTGACGGAGGAGGTCAAGGTCACCGAGGTACCTCTTATGTAAGGTCTTTTAAGCTGAAAGGGTCGAAAATAAGCTCAAAATCGCTCTATCTCAAACCGTTTTCGAGATAATAGTCAACTTCCGGTTTTTGACCTTGACCACGACGGAGTAGGTCAAGGTCACCTAGGTACCTCTTAAAACATCTTTCATGCCCAAAGGGTCGAAAATAAGCTCAAAATCGCTCTATCTCTTACCGTTTTCGAGATAATGGTCAAATTGCGGTTTTTGACCTTGACCATGACGGAGGAGGTCAAGGTCACCAAGGTACCTCTTATTTAACGTCTTTTAAGCCCAAAGGGTCGAAAATAAGCTCAAAATCGCTCTATCTCTAACTGTTTTCGAGATAATGGTCAACTTCCGGTTTTTGACCTTGACCTTGACGGAGGAAGTCAAGGTCACCGAGGTACCTCTTATGTAACGTCTTTTTAGCCCAAAGGGTCGAAAATAAGCTCAAAATCGCTCTATCTCTAACCGTTTTCGAGATAATGGTCAACTTCCGGTTTTTGACCTTGACCTTGACGGAGGAGGTCAAGGTCACCGAGGTACCTCTTATGTAAGGTCTTTTAAGCTGAAGGGGTCGAAAATAAGCTCAAAATCGCTCTATCTCTAACCGTTTTCGAGATAATAGCCAACTTCCGGTTTTTGACCTTGACCTTGACGGAGGATGTAAAGGTCACCGAGGTACCTCTTACATGATGTCTTTTTTGCCCAAAGGGTCGAAAATAAGCTAAAAATCGCTCTATCTCTAACCGTTTTCGAGATAATGGTCAACTTCCGGTTTTTGAAATTGACCATGACGGAGGAGGTCAAGGTCTTCGAGGTACCTCTTATGTAACGTCTTTCCTTAAATTTCCTTAAAATTAATAAAAATATCATATAGGGAATTTTTTGCCAAAATTTCAGTTCTCCGCATTTTGTATTATAAATGCGGGTTGTTTCACTCAGCGTTCTATTAAGGTGTGGGGCTGGAAAATGTACATATACTTTTCAAGTACTGGTTATGTTTTAAAGTCTTATATGGTTACATTGTGTAGGGGAGAAGAGAGTGATGAAGGCTTTTGACTAAAATGGGCGGATTTCCTTCAACTGGGTAGTCCGTGTTTAGGGTCATTTTAAAAAGTTATGTACCAGTAAGACAGTAAGAATGTCCAGCACTCAGAGACACGCCGATAATGATCTGAAACGTCCGGGATGTTAATTCCCTCTCCATACCTTTATTGATCTTTTACACATTTCCATATGATCGCAAGTTCCTGTCAAGCTCATACTGCACTTAGTTTAGTGTGTTTTGTGTTTGTTGTGATGGTGTGATGTAGGTAATAATATTGAATGCACTGTGCATGATTTCTCTGCCTTCTCTGTTATTCCTACATTTAATAGTAACATTTAATAGTAGCTAAATGGTCGATTACTTCAGGTTTTATTAAGGTTGAATGGTATGTAATATTATTCAATTTATGATATCAACTGTAAGCCTTAATTTATGTTTTAAAAATTATAGAGATGTCAAGAAAAAATTTATAGATAATTCTTGACGCAATTGATCGGTCAATTTGAAATATATTATTTTAGTAATATGTCAGTCGCACTGACAATTTCCTGTATTTTTGCAAAATTCTGGGAAAAGTTTTTTGATATCTCTTAATAAATTTTAGACAGCAAAATTATTTTTTGATATCTTTAACTATATTTTGATCTTAATATGACATAAATAATTATATAAAAATATATTTACATAAAAATATAAATAAATTATTAGGGATAAAATTAATTTAAGCTAGCTCAATTTTGGCATTTAAAGATAAAGAGTTAAGTTCTTGATAGCAAACACGAATATTTGATAGCTCGTTATTTTATTAATATTTACCTGGATCTCAAGACTTTATATCACATATCATTTTTTGTCAGAATGACACTTTTTCACTTTATGAAATTTATTTAATTCATTATTGATACGAAAATAACTTTTTGATATCAAGATATCAGAGATTTTATTTGGAAATATTTAAATTGCAGAAGCCAATGTCGATCACAGAAGTAATAGAATGTTCCTGTATACAGAATCTTTCTTTTCATTTTGTGCTTCACATAAATGAGGCATTTGAGCTCGAAACGTGTGTTGTATATAATTATCTCATCCCCTAAATTTAAGTGATTAAACTTTATTTACATGTGCGACTGCTTTAAGATTTTTGATGTGTAAAATTAATTTCTTTTTGTTCTCGAAAATAAATTTTTGTTGTGTAAAATACAAGTGTTGACAGCAAAATAGAAGTTAATGAGATCGACATTGATATATTGATAATTTTAATCATTGGCATGATAATTTCTAAAATTAACTTTAAATGCTAAATGAACATTTCATAATAAAACACATATGCAGTAAAGCTTGAATGAGATTGAAACCCTTTAGCATTATCGAAATATGTGAGGGAAATTAAGAATTAAAAATTATATGTAAGAAATGCCAAGATCGCTTCATGTATGTGTTAAATATATTCTCAGAATAATAATATATATTGTCCGAAAATGATTTTGCAATAACTTGTGTGAGATTAATTAAGAATGTTGCTAATTGTCTTTGGAAAGTAAATTACAAATTTTGCATGCTTAGATGCTTAGACCGTGTAGAACGGTTTTCAGAACGTTTTTGAAAATGTTTCAAGGTTAATTAACTTGGAATAAAATCAAACATCAGTTGGTGATCTATATCTTACAAGATATTGGTTGTTTTTGTTGGCTAAAAACCACAAGGAAGCTGTTGCAATTGAACGTATTCAGAAATTGAATGATTTCATTCTGCTTGCATTTCATACTCTAACACTACAGATGGTGCATATAAATGAAACCTTCAAGGTACATTTAAAACAATGTCGAAGACACACTGTCATATAGTTCGGAGGGCGATGTACAGCTTAGTTCACCGGAATTGCAATATTCTAAGCCGAGAGAGAAGAAAACGTGCACTTCACCCCTCTAACGGTATCACAAATATGCTATTACAATTGTAAGAGCCACGTGAGCCTGGCGAAAGTGTTTCCAGTTGCCAGTTATTCAAATACTTTGATGAAGCATGGTTCAGCAGGTAAACTCTCTGTTCCTCATTATTTGAACTCAGTAGTTGAAGACTCTTGTAACAAAATATATTAATCATAGATTTATACCTTCTTGAGTATGACTTTCTTGACTTTTAAAATCAAAAGCTTTAAATTGTTATAAAATAACAATTTAAAATATTTAAATCAAACATAAAAAGCGTTTCTTTAAATAAGCATTTCTTTACATTGCCGCAAAAGCATACAAGGGGGCATTGTTGTGGAAAACGTTTCTGATCAACTTTTCAAGTCTGCATTATAGCTCGACACATTTGTCATAAACTACACTCTGACGGAATGACTTATTTTAATGGAAACACATTCGAGCATTTTGGGTGCAAGTGTTACATGCTATTATAGCTTGAAGCAACAATTATACTTTGAACAATCTAACGATATACGTGTATAATACAATTTTTCAGCAAGTCTACCTGCCAAAAGCTTTGTATGTCCTCATTTTGAATGATAAGCAGACATGACGTCGGGAATCGAGCATGTAATTGATAAGTGAATATCAGTTTGCTAAATTTGCAGTTGGTGCTTCTTTCATACATACCTGATGAATGATTTTACTAAACGTATAATTAATGCCTTTGTTTCAAATACATTTTTCAATGATTGGTGGTAAGGCTTTGATTTTGACAAATGTTAACTTAACAGACAATTTAATATTAGTTGTCAACTATAAGTTTAAATCGATTACAATTATTTTTTGGCAGTTTTGTAATAGTGATCAAGCTCTTATACAAAGGAACAACAAAAAGCAATCAAACAAAATAACCGAATAATATACAACGAAATGAAAAAATGATTGAATTTTTTATAATTCAGCAGTAAGTGATATTTGTTCTGTTTTCAAGAAATATACTGACATGAGGATATTTATGTCTTGTCATTTATTACAGTCCATACATCACTTGCTGTTGAATACAATTATGCAAATATTGTTTTGAGGAGAATATTTTAAGGAAATTGCAGCTGGCAAATCAAGAATTTTGAAGAACGTTTCAGGAAGGTGAAGGCTCTACAGAGATGACCCAATTTCATCATAATAAAAAACTTTTTAAGATTTATGTTATGTTGATAAAGTCTCCATGTCTAGTGCTATTTTGAAAATACTACATGACATGATAACATTTCGTATACCTTTTCTCTTTTTCGTCTTTCTTTCGTTCGTTCGTTCGTTCGTTCCAAAAACAGAGAGAGAGAGAGAGAGAGATAGAGACAGAGAGAGAGAGAGAGAGAGAGAGAGAGAGAGAGAGAGAGAGAGAGAGAGAGAGAGAGAGAGAGAGAGAGAGAGTCTGACAATAAGCGTTCAATAGTGGCGCAGATGACGTGGTAAAATACCACTGAAGAACAACATCCTTGTCAAACTTGTTTTAACTTTAAAATGAAGGACTAAATAAGAAAAACAAAGAATTGCTTTGATGATGTGTTGATGACGATAGTTATCATCACGTACATCAGTTCTTTTAATGAAACGAAGAATCGCTGTCACCGAAGAGCCCAGTTTTTTCAGAGGCAGACAATTTTAGCACATATTACTAGGTGCAATAGCTGTAACTATCGACTCTAGAAGGATGATTTTTACCTTAGCTGCTTTTAACTTGTAAATTGTCCTGACACCCACTGGCACCATAAACATTATCACATTGTCACTACATGGTCTATCTGGTATGACATGGTGTTACTTTGTCACTACATGGTCTATCTGGTATGACGTGGTATTACTTTGTCACTACATGGTCTATCTGGTATGACGTGGTGTTCCTGTATAGCTTCATTGTAGTTCATTCAGAATTACATCCACATTATATCGCATTTATTGTTTAATTATCTGGCCTTTTAATATGTACTACCGCAGTTAATCATGTAGATTAAATATTACAATGTCTGCATATTAACCTACAAATATAATGAATTGATTTAATTAAAAGGAGGGAGAGAGAGGGAGAGAGAGAGAGCGAGAGAGAGAGACACACAGAGAGAGAGAGAGAGAGAGAGAGAGAGAGAGAGAGAGAGAGAGAGAGAGAGAGAGAGAGAGAGAGAGAGAGAGAGAGAGAGAGAACTAAAATCATTGCGCTTCATGAAATTGTAAACTTGTTCGGTCCATGTCGGACTGAAAATCTTTAATGGATTATCTACCACGATATTTTAATTAAACCTAGTAGACTCTTTCTCCATCGCTTTTTAAATTAAAACTTTACTCAGTTAGCTGTGCATTCTGAGACGCATGAAATTATAAATTTAGTTCCAGTAATGTGAAGGAATTTAAGTGATGTAAGTGTTGTACTTACACGGTGAAGACTATGCAGTGAGTGACTAGCAAACACATCTTCTTGCTTTTATATCCAGGCGTCGCTTTTCAATGATTTTCAAACAGAGCGAATGTTATCACTAAAAAGAGAGACACACAAACGAAAACAATCAGGAAATCCATACTTAATATAAAATAGTATTACAGAATCAAAACAAAGTTAATTTCTATCATTTTATCTGCGTTCTGTGGAGACTGATGCTGAAACCTTTCTATTAAGTATAGTTAAACAGTTCACGTCATGTAGCTCGTGTGCAGCACCTTGTTCAAACAACTTTTACTCTAATAAAGTCACAATTGATTCAACTCAGAATTCATTGATCACATTTTCTTCACAATTTTTAGCAAGCAACTGTTAACACATAGCAAAAACGATATTAGTTTTACTTTCACAGCTATAAAAAAGACACATGATTGTAATGTTATACCTAGCAGCTGTAAATCAATTATTCAGCCTAGTTCTCTTTTTCTATTTTTTAATATAAGGCACGCCAAATTACTTTCTAAGCTCTTATAGCTGTTATTCAATATATAACACGGTAAAATCATAAACGTTTCATTTAATAGCATACTAATGATATGTCATATAACGTGAAATATAGCTTTTATTTTGTTTATATCCACTATTTGAACGCAACCATGCATGTATTAGACCTCGAAATTTAATTCAAAGATACAAACAATGCACGAGTCAAGCCTTTTATTTTTAAAATATCTGATAACAAAGTCTTATCAAATTTGATTTCTTTATATTCAGAGACCGATGGAAAAAAGGAGCATATGTAATTTAAAGCACCTTTTTCTAAAGCAATGTTTATAGTCATAACTAAAAGATACATGCCTGTTTCTGTCCTGTTAATTCTGTATTTATTGACGAACTCAACAGACGTCTTAAGAGAGAAATCGGTTGTTTTTCTTTACTTTCTGCAGCAATCGTGAACTAATCCTACACAGCTGTATTATATGGTTGAATAGTTTCTACTAAACTAGTGTATATTACAATGTAAAATAAACTATGCCACAGGCTAGATATTATCGAGTCTGTCGAATTATCACAAGAATATGAAGCAATACAGTGCAACAACATTATGTTGGCTTCAAACGGAGCTGGTGATGCACCATTTTCTTTATCAACAATAAACAAAAATGTTCATTAAAACATGCAAAGGAGAAGTCATTGTTAATATACTTTTATTATTCTTTTGTATTTAAATTTTGCCAACTTGATTCGATGTTGTTTTATTTTTTTTTGTACCTTTTTCAATATAAGCATACATTTTCTTTTGATAAATAAACAGATCTTAAATTTACAGCTACTTGAACCTCTTACTTCGTTACTGAAATTTGTGGAAATATCAACAGTCCAGAAGGATACCTTAACATCTGCGTTCCATTGAGCAAAATGCGAAGGGAGCAAAGCTTACAGAGTGTTTCTTGAATTATTGTTCAATATTTTTTAAAACTTGCCTATATATATATATATATATATATATATATATATATATATATATATATATATATATATATATATATATATATATATATATATATATATATATATATATATATATATATATTCGATACCAATAGTTTTACATCGGTATCGCTGTGGTCAAGTTCAGTGCCTTTGCGGTGACTGTATTAAATGTACTGTAAATGCAGTGTTTCTGTAGTCGTCTTTAAAACAAACTGCAGAAGTACCGTAAAAGCTACTGGATTTTTTCCTAACTAACTAGCTAGTCTGCTAATTAACTAAGTAACTGATTTACTAACTAACGCATTCAAGCAATTAGTGAATGATTTAAACATTTAATTCTATTCAGCTAATTTATCTTTGATTAAAGAGAAATAAAGGTACAACAAATTCATGTGATGCAATACTTAATTGAACAATACAGAATTTTCTTCTAAGGAAAATCTTCACAAATAATTTAAATTTAATTGTGCCTGAATGACAATTGTGAAGTCCTCTTTTGACCTTAACTGTAAACAGAAGCTGCTATATACTGCTAAAGACAATGATGCGAACAATTTTACACGTCATATATTTTAAGACCTATTTTAACACAAGTCACAAATTCTGATGTATAATCGAGGGAGTCAAAGACAAAAACTTGCAAGCCGTTATTTTGTTCTGTGCTACAGGCCTGTTACACAGAACATCAAAAGCAAACCTTCATTTGTGTGCCAATAGCATGTCCGTGCTTTGTTATTCCGTGCAGAAGTTGTTTCTGTATTTTCCAATCAATATTATAACGTGTCTTCTCCTATGAAAAAGCGTAACAACAGTAATTCTGCTATTGATTACTCATTCACTTCAAGCAATAATCGCCTCCTCAATGATTTCAACAAGATATCCATTTTTTATCATTTCAAATATAAGATTAACTCTTTTTAGTCAAAACAGCCCTTAAACCAATGATATTAAACTTTAACTTCTAGAAAATTCCGTTCTGATCCTCTGGTGTCAGTGAGGACCCGACTCTTTTTTTCTTTTCAATGCTAAATTAACTCATTTTTAAGCCATTAATTCATTCACGAAAAACTTTGTGCCAAACACTCTGCCAAATATTTTGTGGCTAGAAAAATGGCCATAAAACTTGTAGCATAAGCTGATAGGGTTTTGGCAGACATTCAGCATCCAAAAAGCTTTATGCAAAGTCAAAAATATCTTTAAAAATCCATATTATTACTTGACGGGCAAATTAATTGTATTTGTACGACAAACAAAAATTTTGTGACTAGGAAAGATACTATAAAAGTGCAAAATAGTATAATAGGTATTGGCACGGCATTCAGTACCCAAAAAGCATCAAGTCAAGTTAATATCTTATTAAATCCAGATTATTACCTAAAGGGCAAATAAAGGTTATTGGCACAATAACCTGCGTACAAACATCCTGCCAAAAATTTGGGACTATAAAACTTATAAAACAGTTTGAAATGATATTGGCACGATATTCAGCATTCAAAATGCATGATACCAAATAGATATCTTTAAATCCATATTATTACCTGTAAGGCAAATAAAGGCTATTTGCACGATGACTTCATACAAACACCCTGCCAGCAACTTTATGACTAGTAAAGAAGATGTAAAACTTGCATAAGAGACTGACAAGATATTGACACGGCATTCAAAAAGCATCATACAAATTTGATATCTGAAAAATCTATATTATTACCTGCAAGGCAAATATAAGCTATTTGTACGACAAACTATGTGAAAACACCCTGCCAAAATTTTTTGACTGAGAAAGAGACCATAAAACTTAGAAAGTAGACTGGCAGGGTATTGGCATGGCATCATAAAAAGTGGGTATGTTTGAAAATTTTACATGTATTAGGAGATTTCCTGATAGAATATTGGCTTGTATGTTTATTTTTCACATCATAATATAATTAAAGATAATAATAAATCAATCAAAATAAATCAATGCAGATCTCGCTAAATTATTTTAGCTATCAATATTGGAATTTTATATGGCAAAATTTATTTTTGAGATTAAAAAATAAATAAATTTTATAAACATCAAAAACTTGAGGGAGATACACATTTATGGAACATTTAACGATTCGTTAATTAAATTTTGAAGATGAAACTTAAATCATTTATATTAATAATAACAGCAGATTTCTGATTGCTTCTATTTTGTGCAGTAAAAAGTTATAAGAAGGATTCAGTATATAAGGACCAGCTATTATGTTATTCTCAGTCTCATTCTGAAATTATTTTATCTGAAATAAATTCTTGGTATCAATAAAAATCAATTTTAGGGATCATGAAATCATTTTTGGTATCAATTAATATATCTGGATATATCAAAATGTTTCTTAATATCAAGTTTTTTTAGATCAGGAATACATTAGAGATATTAAAAATATGATTACAGATAGCAAAGATAAATTCTTGATAACAAAAACTTAATTTTTCAGATCAAAAATTAATTCTTGAGATCTATAATTCCCGGATAAATGTAAAAATGGCATTCCATGGGCTTGGTATTCTGTGTGCAAGAAAAATTAATTGACAGTTTTTGTCTACAATCCGTTTGAAGAAGCAATTTTTTTACGTAAACTCAAACGCATGACCTCTATACAAAGTCGTAACAATAGCGATTGAAGAAATGCCTTTAGCTGTTTTTAATACAGATGCCTTGTATCTCCCGTATCATCGATCGATCGAGCTATTTTAAATGAACTGTTATGAACCATTAACGCCTTATTAGAGTGAAACCTTCAACTATTTTTTAATTTGGTTTTTAAACGGCATACAAATTTTATCACAGCCGTTCAAGTAAACCATGCTACAGGTTAACAAATTGAAAACGTGGGAAACTGTCATCCCTTTAGGTCTGACACGTGGATATCAAACGCACCCAATCGGTAGTGTATAAATGGGTGGGAGAATCTGTCTAAAAGTGAGAATGCAAATTACGATCTTACTTATAAAAGCTCAGTTTACGAGAGAAACGTCAGGTTAATTCGCAGAGCTTCGAAATCGTTTACCTCCATTTTAGATGGGATAGAAAACCAGTTCAGGGGGCTTGCCATTCTCTGCTGCATGAAACGAAAACTCCACGAACTATAAAATTTGTCGTAAAAATGAAGAGAACTGATGTTAAATTAAATAACTGAAGCTCTAAACTAAGTTCCACTTTCTCAAATTTGTGAAAATAAATGGTATTTCTTGCAATATCTTTTTTCACTTGAACCGTATATATATCTGAAACGAAGTTTTGTGAAATTTGCTGAGGAATGCGAAGTCTCACAATTTCTTGTTTTTTGGCGCCTGACAAAATTGCTTTGAAGGTCTTTTAATATTGTTTTCTATGTTTCTCCGTGCTCGGTTGATAGGCCCGTCGATAGGTACGACCCGGTGCGTGTGACGAGGAAGCGAGATATATCGTGGTTTGGAGACGGCGGAAAGACTGGAAGGAAAGGAGTACACATGGAACGTCTCTCTGCCGCTGCAGCGTCACTGCCGCGGAGATATCAGAAGCAGGAAGGGGTCGGATAATCTGAATCCACCAAATCCTTTCCCTCCGAATGGGGGCTATCTGGGGAATGCTCTTCAAAATTAGTCTGATCTGAATCCTGCTGTTCACTTTAACCTGACCTTCCTGTAGCTTCGAGTAAAATGAACACCCAGTATGTGCGTGACTGTACTTTCGAGCCCTTCTCAGAGATAGATTTTGCAGTGTCCAGTTGGAGTTCATAAGACGTCTAGCGTTGCTCACCAAGAGGAAGATCCAACTTAGCTACTGTCTCAGAAACGGCTTTTTACGTTGACTTCACTATGGATGAATTTTTCGGGTATTCGCAATGCAGTGGAAAAGTCTATTTCTATTTAACCAATTACCAATAATTAAGCGGAAACCCATCTAAAATATAGATATATTCGAAACTTTTCGCTGATCAGAAATTACAAATAAAAAGGCAATTTGTGTATTAGCTATTACTGCAAATACCTTTATCTAACCCTTTATTTTTTTTTATTTGAACGTTATCCAGAAATTCTTCCAAGCTATTTGACTTATTAAGCTGACATTTTACACAGATGTAGAAAATAGTGAGCCAACATACAATCTGCATATTTGAACTTGACCTCAAAAGTCCAGGTCACATTGCACAATGTTTCAAAAATCACTATATATCACTAAAAATGGTATTCATCGCGAAAAATAGGGCTCAAATCCCTGTTTGAACAAATATAAGGTTTCAGTATAGAATAAGTTCTTGACTGTGAGGGTCACAAAGCCACAAACCGGAAGTTATCTCATAAGTAGGTAGAGCAAGTTTGAGCTCATTTTCTATACTTCGGAGCTAAAACATTGCGAAAGAGTTAACTTGGTGATCGTACGCTTCTCGGTCAAGATCAAGGTCAAGAACAAGCAAAAGACCATTATCTCGAAAACGGTTACAGATCGGGCGATATAGATATCGTTTTCGACCGCATTGCCTAAAACACGTTACTGTAAAGCTACCCCTAGACGACTCGGTGCTGCTCATACATTTTATCTTGTGATTTTTTCAACTGTGTTATATATAACGGGATTAGGTCTAGCTGTTTTAATGGCCATTATAACGATTTAATCTAACATTTATAAAACGAAAATAAATTAAGGCTTTCATTGCACTACCGGATTCTCAGTACCAACAAGCGGTCCAGTTATACCACATTGATTTCTTTCCGACAAATAGGTTTATTACCAATTGTTAACTCGTATCCGGTTGAGAATAAATTTGTACTTATTCTCGAAGTTTCTTTTTTTCTTTCCTTTTTCTTTTTTCTGTTTTGTTTTTATTTGGAATGTACCAAGAGAGAACTCTTCCCACACTTATTGATACGAAAGGACAAAATTTCACAAACATTTTACACGCTTGTAGAAAATGATAAAGTCCAGCCGCATTTGCGATTTTTAACTTAAAACCGAGGACAAAACATAAAAAGACGCCTATTGACCACGTTATAACTTACGAGTCTTAAGCAGCTGCTTTAATTCAGCCACGATCTCCGAAAAACCGAATCGCGTCTCCAGTGCAGGCAAAATACTATCAATTGAAGTCGAATAAAAGTACGTTTTGAGCACACTGTATTTGTCGCTGCTTCTTTCCTCGATTGAAGAATATATGAAGATACAAATAACTTAAGCTGCCACAATTCTAAAGTCTGCCCAAAACGATGCAGTTCCGTTTGTACAAACAGGCTAAAGGCACGTAAATCCCGAAAGCACAATGACGTGGATCTTGCGACATGTGATTTCCTAAGTCGGCCAAGGAGACGTGCGCCAGAGCAAAATAACGTGTTGGAGGCTGTGATTGTGTTGGTGCTTGGTCGAGCGGGTGGTGTATACGAAGCAGTCCGCTGAATATTATATGAAACACATACCACCAAAATATCCGAGGTGACCGTGTATCTTGTTAACATCGGTTCAACAAAACTGACGGTGTTATCTGTGTCTGAAGTTTTGATGGCTAAGAAAACAGTTCCTTAATGTTACTGTGCTCCTGAGCTAAGTGCTAAGAGCTAAGACATATCTACTGACCAGTTACAGCTTAGCCAGTCATTTGCTGATCTCTTGGAAGTGAACACCAGTGTTTTCTAGGTTTGCGTGCGTAGCAATGTGCAGAGCAAGTTCAGGCACGGCTTCTTTCAATCAGAAACGTTGTACGTACAAAGCATACTGATCGTTCCAAGCCTTCATCGCGTATCGCTGTTGATACGCGTTAGGCGGTGAGGACATCTTAGCGAAGTCATCAGCGCAATGGCAGGCAGGGGCGCATGACGTGATCGACGCATGCTTGGTAAGATGAGTCCACTAAGTAAACTGTGAAACCCGATCCACTGGCTAATTAGATGCCTAATCTCCTATAGCTTGCTCTGCTGGATTGAAAGTGTGCCGCGAAACTAACAAGTCGAACAAGAATACCGTGACTTTCATCGTGTCATCATATGTAGCATGAGTTCTACAATTTTTCAGGGTGTTTGCACGCAGCTTATCATGCTGATAGTCTTTATTTGCCTTTCATGTAATAATCGAAACAACGTTTCGACAAATAGGCTAAAGCACGCAACTACCGTGCCGACGTTGTGTCTCGTTGAACAATATTTTATATAGAAACAATGTTCGCACGGATAGGCTAAAGGCACGCAACTGCGCTGCTGATATTGTGTGGTATTGATTAATCCTTTTTGTATAAACAACGTATGTACGAACAGACTAAAAGCGCGTAAGATGCGTGCTGCTGTTGTGTCGTGTTGATTAATATTTTGAATAGAAATAACGTCTGCATGGAGAGATTAAAAGCACCCAGCTCCCGTGCCGATGTTATGCCGATGTTCATCTGATAAAATAAAAATATCCTAGTTCTTATGAAGAAATACGTATAAAAAACATTCAAATAAAAGCACAGGCAGCCACTTTTTCTCCTGAAAAATTAAGCTCTTCCGAAAATGGTTCTGCACGGAAAGGGTAAAAACACGGCAGTTTGAAAAACAGGGTGTCTGCACACATGTACCTGTGCAACAGGCTTGTTGCATACCTGGTGAGTGCAGAAATTGTTTCTGTGAGGACATGTGAAAAGCATGCAACATCGACGACGCAATGATAATAGCATTTAATTCTGATGAAGAAGAGCTAGGCTTTAGAACAGAATAGTAGAAACCGAAACTGTGACAGATCTTGGCTTCGCCTGTGATATCGCCCTGAGCAAACCGTGAAAGCTCAAGAAATGATCCTACGGGTAGAGTCTACCGCCTCTGGAGTGGAATTCAGCGCTAATGACTAAGGTCACGGCATATAACAAGTCGCAAGAAATGATCATCAAAACAAGTGATGTCTCAACACTGGATGTGGTCAACACTGGATGTGGTCGAAGATATTACACCTTGAGTCTCTTGTCAATAGTTCAGCGAAGTGCACTTGCAATGGTGGCATGTTATAACTGCATATCACCAGTAACGAATTGTATGGTGAATTAAGGCAGACGTAGAAGATTGAAACTAGGGGATCGCTGCGATCGGCACCCAAAAGATGCATCTTTTAGATTAGTACTATGAACTCCAACCCATGAGAAACGACATAGAGGTTCTGCCAGAACATGTTTAAGAGCCTAAAAAGAAACTGGTTCGGGAGTCAATGAAATCTAAAGTGTAACGCAAGATAGAGTGCGGTATACAGGTCGAGATATACTGGGCTTTTAACCAGTTATCATTTTACAATTGCAATTACATCAGTGAATACACTATCAAACTGCATAAATAAGTTATACCTACCAAATCACTTTAACATTTGATTCCCCAAAACAAGCATTATGCCAGTTTATAATGCCATATTATGCGTTTGAATAGAATGCTAGACTGGTCAGTCTAGGAATAATGATATTTTATAACAAAAATAACGACCTACATAATTAAATAATTTATATGACATGTGGTAGGACAAACCGTAGCTGGGTTGCTGCGGCTATTACACTCAAAGTAAAATGAATCTGAAACGTTCAGTCGGTAAAATTCCTTCAAATGAGACAAACTGGTATAAATAAAAGAGATAAATTTGTATCCATGATGAAATTTTTCATTTATTTTCAACCTTCGAAAGCAAATTGATATTCCACATTTACGTGGAATTTTAACTACCTATTAATTTGTTTCCTTCTTTGTGCAACAAAAGGCAAGATTTATAAAACATAGCTTTTTCTGAAAACCTTATTAATTTTCATTGCAAGTTCATGACGAATAATCAATGTAGAAATTTATATACATTATTTTAAAGAAGTATATTATTTCGACATAAAGAGACAATGTAAGAAACAGGGGAAACAGGAAGAAGGTTTTTCTAAGCCTAATGATTGCCAAAGTTATCCTTTTCGTGTGTGGAATTGCATTTGTGAATAGTAAGTTATTTGTCATTTTATTTACTGTATTTAGACTACCTTAAGTCTTGACATAGTTTCTTACAAAACACGCTGATATCAGTATAATATAAAGATTATAGTGAAGTTCCTCTATGAGTGGATACTTGTAAGACCTGGCCAGATATCCAAGTATTAAATCGCTTAGCAGGACAGTGAAATAAGCAGTAATCAGGCACACCTCTACATTTCTAAATTAAACACGTCCGAATGTTAACAGATATTTGCATGTGGTGATAATATGTAATTGGTTCATATAATCAAACACATTACTTTTGACCGTTTTTATTTTTTCATGTCTAAATCTTTGATATCATGTATAACTAAAATAGCAAATAATAAATTATAAAACAGAAATAAATGTATTTCAGAAGAAACTAAAGGACTCAATTTCAAAGGGTAGTCCTACTCGTTCTCCTCTAAGTATATTTATGTGCTTCAACTATGTATGCAATTGATACTTAAACAGCTAAAGACCATGTTACAGGTCAGTGCCAGGATAATCCTGGATATCGCTTTCGGCCTGACCCTAACGGACCTCTGTTTACATGCAGCGAAACGGCGACACAGTTCCCATACATGTGCGTTCGCAGGCCGGATGTTGGTGGTAATCCTGACGGAGAGTGCTGTAGGTCCTGCAAAAGGATACGTAAGAGTGACGTTTTTCTCTTGAAAAAAGCATTTTAGCTATATCATTAAATATAGGTCGTGCAAGCGAACAGGTTAGAATAATGCAATGGTTTCTCATTTAAACGCACTTCTGCACTATGACATTACCAATCAATTACGCTTTACCATCTTTTATCACTTTTTTCCTCATACTTTTATCTATAGTAGAAACAACAAGACCAAACATTTGATATATTACATAGAGAGAGAGAGAGAGAGAGAGAGAGAGAGAGAGAGAGAGAGAGAGTGAGTGGTAAGTTATACAATGGACAGTACCGAGTTGATGACGTTTCCAAACAAATACAGAAGACTATCGCACGCTTTCTAGCTAAAAGAGTGGATCCCAATATCACTTGAAACATACGATTACAGAATTAGGGCAGCTGTAGTTATGAGCTATAGTCGACCTTAACACTTCTTATTTTACGGCTTTTCGTGAGCTTCATTCATCCGTGTAGTTTGGTAAGCAATATTTTACTCTTATTGAATTATTGCTTGTTATTGCTTGTTAAAGCTAAATCTGCAAGGCGCTGCTTTGACTTTCCCGGGCCTGGATTAAGTATTACCAATATGGGCATTACTGGCAAGACATGCGCTGAATTAGCCGCGAACTACTCAGGCATTTGTAAAAAGACATTTTGGGGAGGGAGGAGCAACACGTGCTGTAAATCGTGCAAAGGGGTGGACAGTTAGTGTTATTTCTTTCTAATTGTTCAGATCAAGCATCGACACCGAACGCAAATATGCAAAGTGCAATGACAAAAATGAAGTAAATTGATATAATTCTTTTTGCTTTGGGTGTTGATAAGACTTAACGTAAAGTATTTGATATGGTATTTTAGACTTGTCGAAATTGCGTCACGTAGCTCATTATAGAGATCAACCGACTTAAAAATACTAAGGAACTCACGTATCCTCGCATTTACCGTTTATGCAATATAGGTGTTACCTGTACTGACTTCGTGGGTGTAATTACCTTGCTATATGGCAACGGTACACAGACGAACGGCACATGCGCAGAACTGCTTACCGCAGGCCACTGTGAGTATTTCAAGCTCGATGGAATCAAAGGGAAATGCTGTGCTTCCTGCCGTAAGTGTTATATTGAATGCTAAAATGTTGTCATTAATTTAAGAAGATTGCATATGTATTAAGAAGGGGAGGGGGGCCCTTACGTCCAAATTTGATGCATTAAATTACAATAAACGGTCACAAAATGTGAAGATCTAAGTTTAATATAGTATTCATTTTTAAACACTTGAGGAACGCAGTTCCAAAAGAATTCCCCTTTTTTGAAGAAATTGGTGCTCTGCCAGAACCGCGTCTGGCTTGAAAATTTCCCTCCTTTCTGTATACTTTTCTGAGAAACGCATAGTTACACATATGATAGCAAAAGGGTATTTACATTTTTTATTTATATGTTATTTGCTTTTATGTTCATAGCTTGTGAAGACAATCCGAATGCTAAGGTTACACTAAGGTATGGAGGTGGTCAGAAGTGTACAAACTGTGACTGCAATGGGCTGCTGATAGCGGGAACAAAAGCGCTGAGGAAAGCCTGCTGTAGGAATATAAACAACGCGGCCAGAGACTGCTGCAACACATGCAGGGAAAACATTGTTTGTAAGAAATAATGTTTCCCTCAACAACGTCCCGCAGCATATAATGTCTTGATTGTAAATCAATAAATAATTTATTGCATTGTTGTGGTATTATTAGCTTAAATTGAAGCTTTCGAGCTTTTCTTACGCTGTGGCACATGTTTTTGTTGTTGATGAAAAGAAAAAATGATACTCAATTAATTGTTATCGTTTTTGCTGCATAAGTGTATGCTTGGAGCAGGTTTATCTACTGTATTTATGAAATATATTGATGCTGACATGAATTAATGACCTTCACGAATATATAAGATGTATGACATATAAGATGTTTTTACTTTAAATCTGTCATTAACATCAGGCAGCGTGCTGAACAATGCCACAAGCAATAAAAGAATTATACCACAATCACATTTGTTCTACTGCTCGCATTCATTTTATCTCTTTGAACGTATTTTGTGGGTTTCTGCAGGAAACAAGTCTTAGATTGTCAGGGTCGAGGGAGAAAAACGAACATATATATAGTTTTACAACTGCAGTTCGCCCTCTTTACCTTGTTTTGAAATACAACAGCATTTTCATTTGACTTGTGTTTTACATGTAAAATGTGCAATTTAAACGTCGGGACTAGTTGCAAATAGACGGAGATACCTTTAGTAATATATTTATCGCTCAACAGTTTACATCTTGCGTTGCCTCCTACAAATGCGAATCAATTTTAGTAACTACACAAATGCAAAGCATTCCAACCCCGTATTTCCTATATCCCTTCTTTTGATATCTTGCACATTGATAGGTGCGGGTAGTGAAAATGCAACGTAATGATATATTGTTCATTTATTTTTGCTGTGATGTATACCTCTTTAGAAAGTACTTTTGCACATTTGGGGTGATCACCCCCTTATATGTATTTACGTTACAAACATACAATAACACTGTCATTTTAACTACTAATGTCACATGTTTGGCAGTTTGTATTTAAAAAAACTTGCTGCTGTTTTATGTTTTAAAAAGTAAGCTTTTAATTATGACGTACAGATAAAAAATGTGACGGTATTGAGTTGTAGGGTGAAGCAGATTTTGCTATTCAAAATAGATTAATGTACAAGTGAACGCGGATATTGCAAAACTCTACGAGGTATTTAATAACGTTCAGTATTGACAAGTAACATAATGCAGCCAACTCCAGTGTAGTAGACTTTTACAGAATATTGCTATAGTCGATGTAATATTTATTTAGATACATATCAATCCATATATGAACCAGTTAAGGAATTATTAGCCGGAATTCTGCCATATTGAGATTTTTATTTTTGTAAGGTGTGAGTGCACCCCCACCCGGGTTCTGTCACTCAGGTATGTACAGATAGTACAGAGACCCAATATGTTTTAAAGTTTAATTGAACTAAATGAACTAAAAGAGTGAAAATTAGCAAACGCGTATTGCAAACAGCGAATACTGCTGCTTTCCGGCCATTACGGCTGTTAATTTTATCTGCACTGAATGCCTAACATTTTGTCCTTCAACAAGGCATCAACACTTATGTTTACCTTTTTGTCTCCTCGATCGATTTCAATTGGTAATATTGTTCAGTTTATTTCTCTGGCAATTTGAATGAACAACATCAGGTAATGTCTCATGTAAACATCCCACTAGGGCAAGTGCTACATGTAGGGGCAGTTCTCAAAAAGAAGAAGTCATTCCAGTTGGAATTATCTGAGAGACACAGAAAGAACATTAAAAGATCACGCCATTGTCTTTCCGAAGGCTATTCACACAAAAAACATACAACTGGGCCACAAAATTGCGCTGTATTGTTTTGTTATTTGTACAAAACATGTCTTTTGAAGTAATGACAGTTAAGGATTGCGGTGGCTTAAGCACTGCAAATGCCCCTCTTTGGCTAATTCCTCATCCATTATTTTGATTTTCGCTACATTTACATGTGATGTTGTACATTTTATAACCATATTTACCGGGCATATAGTTTTGTCCTGCAGGGGTGGTAAATTAGAAAACAGTTTGTCCATTTGACTATCCTTGACATGATATAAGCTATGCTCTTAATAGAAGCTAAGGGAATTTTATACACTGTATATAAATGTGCTAGGTATCAAAAGAACTGGTGTCAAGGAAATTATAGAAAATAAGTGGGAAAGCCTGAAAATGACATTTCAGTAGGACTGGGGTGTAGAATTTGATTCTCGCTTCTAGTTGTTATGCCATGTAATTGGAATGCAGACTTCAAAATGATGCTGTTTACATGGAAACAGTTTTCGTTTGTTATTATTACTCTTCTAACACTAACCTATCATTCTGTCAATAGTTATCATAAAGTATCATACATTTTCTGAGGAGTGAAATGAAATTGTCTTGCTATGTACGGGTAATTATCTGCAAATTAGATTCGTCAGTCACCCATACGTTTTAACCTAAATTTGTTGTCCTATTCATTGAGTTGAAGGATTAAGTTCGGAGAACAAAGTTGTTACGACTGCTCCTGTGGAAACGAGATGAGAGGTAATATAGCATTCAAACATAATCTAAAACTCTCTAAGGGGCAACAATATAACACCTTGAGAAATAAGGCCTGGAAATAAGGCATCGAGACAAAAGAGACCACGAGATCACAGAAGGCCTGGTGACAGAAAGATTAAAAAGAGAAGGCCAGATAACAGAAAACTTGACGACCAGGCGACCTAAACTCTGCCGACAGGTTTGACGACAGGATTAATGACAGAAGGCGTAACAACAGAAAACAGACACCACAATGCGAACTCACGACACAATACCTAAGAAGTGTGCTAAACAAAATGTAGAATATGTTTTCTTAATAACTATCAATTTTCAAACATAGATGTTACTCCACACTTTAGAAAATACTGTGCTAAAACTGGGCTAAAGACAATTATGAATACATTGTATAAATATTGGGATATAATGGACGCTTTCTTTGTATCACCGAATTTAATTTCCCTCTCCGGTGCTCTTCTCTTTCCATTCCTTCTTCAAAATTAATTACATGATGGTCTTAATAATTCTCTAAATGGTCCAAACTTGGGCCTCAAAAGACCGCAGTGAGTTAATTAATAGCATTAATCGCATGAATACAGTTAGTACTGTAAAGGGCAATGTCCTTATACGTCTTGAATCGAGTATTAATTATGCTGCTACAGGATTTATGGGAATAATGTTGATGAAACTGAAGTAGCATAATTGTACTAAGCATTAAAAATTATCCAGTACTATAGAAGACTGCCAAACATTGACTGAATATATTTAAAAAATGATGAAGTTGGTATTTATGATAATTTGATTCAAACAAAACAACAAAAGAAAACCTCACATCTATAAGGTCACAGATGCGGTGCCATTCTATGAAGAGCATATACGAATGCAATTAATTAGTTGCAAAGAAAGCAAGTGCAAAACAATATTATCAATTATCATAAAGAAACAGATGACAAGCGGTAATATCATACACAATTATCAAACCTTCCATTCCTTTTGTTCCTACAGTCATGTGTATCAGAGAGCTATACACTTGAACATATAAGATTAGAACAGAGATAACCTAAGCGCTGGAAAAAGGGCCAAAGCAAGCAGGTGTGTCATGCTCGTGCCATCCATTTCACGGCAAATACTATATTTTTGCTTGATAACAGATCCCACTAAATGGTAGAGTGACCAAGTCGGTCTGTTAAGCCCTAATTAACTTCCGAGGAGCCACTTGGTATGCTACATGTTACCATGCGTGTATAATAGGGGTAATTTTGAGGGAAGATGGGGTTCGCTCCGACTGCCAATTTCGTTACAAGGGGGTAACTTTAATTCGGCACTCCTTGTTAATCACAAAAAGAGTGTTCTTTCACAATTTTACTTCGAATTGTCTGTGTTTCTTATTGTGTACAGAAAGTTTTCTGAACTTATTTCCAAATAAAAACTAATGTTAATAACTGATTAAAGTTAATAACCTATGAAACAAGATCATTGTGATAATTAAGATGAACATAGTATCACCATAACAAAAAATCGATATCTGTGTTAAGATTTAATTTTGGGTCAGGTTTTCTAAACTTTGCCATCTAAAACTTTACTAGGCTTTTAAAACACTTTTAACTATAGAGAAATCGCAAAGTGATCACGGATTGAAGTCGTTAGTATTGATAGCTATGAAATAAATTTCTGCGGCATGACTTTAGTTGTGAAACGAAACTTTGAAATCAGTTCCAGAATTACTTTCTGAGTAATTTTGATTACTTATTTGAACAAACACAAGCACAAGTATCTATATTATTAAGGCGACTAACTAGTTTGCTCTTTAAAATAGATTAACACTCTCTCCCTTTGTATAGGAAATACCTTATTTTATACTTAGTCGTTAAAGTTTTTAAGATGTTTGTTTTTAGTTTTTGAGATGGCCCCATGTTGCAAATGTGCAAAGTCGTGAATTTGGTTCAGACTGGCTAAACATGGACGCAGTTGCAATTCGTCGATAGCTGATAAAGTCTCAGGCATTTGTATTGATTCTGAGAAAATATCAGGCTCAGTCTTTCTTAAGCTTAACACAGTGAAGTTATATGTAATTCAGGCGTGCACCGTCGCATTTTTTTGAATTTGGTAAAACAAACTGGAGCATAGGGGTGCATACGATAGAATGCGAACAGTTGAAGTTTTTTCTAGCTCTTCTTCTATTCGTTATTCTTCCCTTTTCTCATTTGTTCTTTTAGCACGTGCGTTTCAATATAGCCCTCAGAATCGCAGAATAGGACGTTAAACATCAAACAAACAAGCATACCAACTGTTCGAGTTTTACTCAGAGAAAATACATATATTGAACATGCGCCAAATTATTTTTTATGAAATGTTTTTGATGATAATGTGTTACCCATTTTCCATCGACACTCACAATCATCCTTGCATCCAATATCGTTATGACTGTATTGTCGGAATAGAATCAACTTGCAGCTTAAAATATGTGAAATAGTTAATAATAGATGTAAAATTTCCGCCAACCGTCCGTCATGTTTTGGGAATGCGCAGGAATGCGCAGTGCTAGTTCGCATCTTATTACTCTGACGGCACCTGGGCATCGTCTCTTGGCGGTCTTATTTATGCATTTTATAACTTAGCAGGCTATATATAGCAATCATGTGGGTGAATAACTCTTTAAAATGTGGCAACAGAAAAACGTGTTTGCTAGTGTCTTAAGCGGTATAGAATGATTGGGCTATTAGTGATTGTGCTTTGTGGGGCAGCAGCGGTATACGGTAAGTCATTTCCTTATTTATTGCTCTTATTTTGGTTAGTATCTGATCGTTCATGACATTAAATTATTCTTGTACTAAAACGGATATGCTTAACCTTTAAATCTGATGTAACTCAAATTAAATAAATAAAATATGAAATAATCGAATTGTTTTAATGGGAATTTGTTATTTCTTTGTTTACGGGTTTTGGCTTTGAAGACAGTTACAGTTTTTAACTTGACTGCCAAACTATATGTTATTTGCTGGAATGCTGAAGCATAATAGGAACAGTATATAGTCAAGAGGAAAGTACAGGGTAATTCGTGTCGTTTGTTATGAAGTGAATAGTGTATATTGGCCAGACCTACATTTTAGAACCGATGTGCATTTTGACTTAGAGATGTATTTCACTGTATCGTTTTCTTTTAATCATGTTAAATTGTTTCAGCATTAGTGTTCATTTATTTTTAAAAGCTTCGAACCATTTTAAATCGATTTAAAATGTGCTATTTTCAAGAATAAATAACTCTGATATTTCGCTACTGAGCATCAGTTTAGATGCGCTACGAATAAGTTTTCTTTTGTGCATGTTTCATTTTCTAGAGTATCTAACAGAAATGATAAAATACAGCCCTATGATAATCTTAGTTGAGCGATAGATGCCTAAAGTAGAGACGCTTTCTGATCTACCACATAAAATGTTCGTCAAAAAGCTAAATGATGGAGCAAACCATCAGTTTATGAAACGCTATTGGGTACCTTGGGATGATTAAACAAAGTCCTTAGAGTTGTTCCTGAGCTGTTTTTCTTCAAATCATATAAACATATTTTCCCTGTTTTTCTTGACAAAAATTAGTTAAACTTTCGCAGGGTATTTTCTAAAAACTGCTCCTTTTGGACACAGGTGCAACATTAATCACCCAATCAGTTTGAGAAACATAAAAATAAATGTTGCTATTAAGGTTGTTGAAAATTAAATTTTGCTTAAAAACTGTACACATAGATGACTAAAAATTATCACTCGTCCATGCGGCAGTGATGCGCTGGTTGCGAGGGCAGCGTATCACATACTAGCCGTTTCAGTCGTTTGTGTAACGAACCGCGTATTACGAAGACTGTACAACATTTGGTATTTTGTCATTTGGTGGGGAATGTTAACAAGTTGCTGGACATCAGACGTTTGATCCACGCAGTCGTGACCACTGGAACTGGAGGCTGAATAAGGTTTGATGTGTTACCAGTGTGATCAGCGAGGGAATGAACACATAAAAATACAATGATAAAACCGCACGAGTGGCTTTAAGCAAAACTTTTATTGTTTATTAACCTTAATGCAAATACTTGATTGTCTGATTTATGTTACACCTGTGTCGAAAAGATCAATTTTTACCAAATGCGCTGCGGCAGCCTAACCAATGTTTGAAAGGCAAAACATAGAGCACATATGTACAGGAAATAGGATGGATACCAACTCTGGAAAGATATTGCTGTTTTTAAACATATACATCACAAACAAGCGAAATCGTTCCATTAGTAGTGAAGAAACGAGGATTCTGGACCACGTGTGACGTCATAATAACGTCATAAAGGTGGTCCAGAGTCCCCATGAGTGTATTGGACCATATGGCTATTTATAGGGCTGAGCGCGCGCCCGTCATAATGACGTCTTATTGACGCCATAATGACGTCAGACCCCTCTAGGCGGAATAACCCTAAACCTAGACCATGCATGAATTAGTGCGTTGTGAATGAATACGTTATAAATGTGCACGTTATGAATGGGTGCGTTATGAATTAGTGCTTATGAATGTGAGCGTTATGACCTTATATGGAATGTTTTCACAAACATTTTGGTTAAGTCCTGTATGGCTCAGTCGGTAGAGTGTAGGACTCATGGTCGGACCCATGGTCGGAAAGTTGGTGGCTCGAGTCCAGGTATGGGCGGCATAACCCTAGACCATACTATGTGAAAATGTGACTATGTGAGGACCCCCAGGACATAATATGTGCCTACCCTCCGACCCCCAGGAAAGCAAAATTCAGCCAAATCAGCAAAAAAGAACACTTTGACGAAGTCTCCATACTATGTGAATATGTGACTACATCACTATGTGAGGACCCCCCTACCAAGGACATATTACGTGCAGATCCCCCTAGGATATATTATCTGCCGATCCTTGCCCTAGCATATACTATGTGCCGATCCCCCTCTAGGAGAGCAAAATGCAGTCAAATCCGCAAAAAGACCACTTTGACGAAGTCTGAGTGGTTTAGAAGGATGACTGAGACCAGTTTCCAGCCATTGATGCAACAACCACGGCAGTCAGTTCAGTAAGTTGTCACAGGCCATTTCCATTGATAACTTTCGTCATGCTCAACCGATTTGAATGAAAAGTCTACCGTTTGATACAGTTTTGTATCTAGTTTTGACATTATGTGGTCGTAGGCTATTTTCAGATGTGGCTGTAAGCATAATTTTTTCATCTCTAAATTTCAACTTTTAACAAGTGAAAAAAGTAATTTTCGCTATGTTTAACCGATTTGAATGAAAATTTTATCGTTTGACTCACTTTTGTGTCTAGTTTTAACATGATGTGGTCATAGGCTATTTGCATATGTGGCTATAAGCATAACTTTTGCATCTTAAAAACCAAAAAAATGGATAACTTTTGTCATGTTCAACCGATTTGAATGAAACTTTTACCGTTTGATACAGTTTTGTATCAAGTTTTGACACAAAGTGGTCATGGGCTATTTGTAAATGTGGCTGTAAGCACAATTTTTTCATCTTAAAATTTTAGCTTCTGAAAACCAAAAAAGTAAATGGCTTCCTTTATGTTCAACCGATTTGAATGAAAATTTTACTGTTTGATTCATTTTTATGTCTAGCTTTTTACATAATGTTGTCATGGGCTATTTGCATATCTGGTTGTAAGCTGTTTCATCCCACTTTTTTGTGAGAAGGGCACACCATTCAAACATGTGCTTGAATTGCAATCCCATTGAAACATGTGGTCGAATGGCAAGCCCATTCAAAGACGTGTTCGAATTATTTTTGAAACATATTATGTCATGGTATTGTTCAACAAGCTGTTGTTTAACATGTTCAACATGTTGAACATGTTGTTCAACATATTCAACTTGTTCAACAACATGTTGCTGAATATGTTCAACATGTTCAACATGTTATTCATCATGTTGTATAACAAGTTGAACAGGTTGAACATGTTCAACATTGTGGTTCAACAAGTTGTTGTTGTATATAAGGCTATGTTTATAGACTTTTTCATCATTTGGAAAGTGTATGTTGAACCTAAGGGATGTATAAATGCAACATTTGTTTGAAATCTCATAACTGACCACAAAGTTATTTCTAAGCATATTAGGACACAGTGTGACATCTCCCTATAGAGCATAAAAGGCATCCGCCCTCGGACGTAACATGTTGTATCAAAATACTGAAGAGTGAGTGAACAACAACTACCATCTATGACAATGCCTGTAGAAAAGTCTGAGACAATGCCTGAGTTACCAGCTACGAAATCGCCGTGTAAAAAGCAAAAGAAAATTAAGACAAAGCCTAAAATGAAGGCAGAACCTGAGCGTAATGCTGCCACTACAAAGTCCATGAAGAAGATGGGTGTAGACGATTTACCGGTTATGATACCCATAAATGGAGAAATATATATTAAACTGGCAAAATATCGAAAGAAATATCAACATTCGTGAATATATTACAGATCATACATCTGGGAAGTTACATCCTACCATGTTGTCATTGAAAGACTGGCAAATGCGGAAAAAAGCAAATGACGTCAGTGGATCTCATGCTTCAGAAAATTGATGTGTATAAACGCAGTGACTGTCAGAAGATGGATGACTAGAACTCATTTATCATCATCCATTCAAACGTGAAACTATCTCTAGATCACTTGGGTGATCTAGTCATCTATTATCGTGGAACATACATTATCTTATCTTCTGAAGATCAACTGTGTGAAGGATTATTTTGACTCTTTACCAATACCAGGATTTCCTCTACAAGTCTCAGAAGATCTTTGTGTGAAAGTCATTGAGCGAGACGGTGATTTCATCACCCTCAGTGCTGAAGATTGGATCGAAGTTTTTTTGGCGTGGCAAGAACTTGAAACTTAGCTTTGACCCAAATAGACAAACGTTTGATATGTAGTTCAAATAAAATTGTCTTTATGCTTAATATGCAGACTATGAAATGAATTAACATTATCAATCTACGTATTGATGTGAAGTCAGTTTTTATAACATTTGCAAAATTATGTGTTCTTGTGAGTGGGCTCATATTTTGCATGAAATAACATAATATGTATTTGAAACATTTTTATTTTTATCATAATTGTGCATAAGTGTAAATATTCAATAAAAACATATATGATGCTTTTCAACTTTATATATTTCTCATACAGTACTTGACTGTAGTACAATACTTCATTATGATATATGGTTTACGGGTGAATAAACACCAGGGGCCTTAGCCTCTTACGACTTCATATGTTTAACATCTAAAGCAAGACATATATTAACACTCAAATACACAGCGCTTAAATTAATAGAATATTAAAACATTGCTTGATGTATAAAGTCTTTATTATAAAGTTTAGTCAAATAAGTCAATTTTTCTTCATCTGTTTCACTCTGTTGTATCTCACTGTCCATGTGACTTTCTTCATCACTGCTGTCATCCTCCTCCTCCTTGTCTAATAGCTCTTCAAAGAATGCATTGTTTTTCCTTATAGCCGCCTTTAGTGCCTTTGAATACTAATAATGTTTTTCATCAACATTAAATTAAAGTCTTCTAAAATCTTTTGATATTGTTGACTTTGTTCTAGACGTTAGGTATATTTTAATAGTCTCATAAACAGTTGTTTTAGTCGAAGGTCATCACTTACTATTTTGCGCATCTTGACGCCCTTGTTCTTCATATTCTAAAACCTTTTCTTTGAATTTGTCATCATGGTAATCATATACTTCTTGAGCCATATCATGCCAAACAGAGTCTATTTCTGATTCTCTGTCTGAAGTGATGTCTGAACTGGTGTCTGAACTGCTGTCATCATCACCCTCATCACACCGCCCCATATGTTTTAACAAAGCTTCTTCACTGTTGTATAACGCACCACATTCTGCACAAGCATGTGCATTAATGTCATGTTGACGCTTTGACTTTCCATAGAAGACTGATCTAAAGTATCAGTGATAGTTGGTTTTACAGGGTTTTCCATATCCCATTCTTCATCAACCTCTGAAGTGTGAGCATCCTTTAAGTGCCTTTTAGGACTTTTAAACAAATGTTGATTTATAAATCCTTTCGTTCAACATACACTTTTCAAATGATGAAAAAGGCCTTAAACATAGCCTTATATACAACAACAACTTGTTGAACAACATGTTGAACAGGTTCAACTTGTTGAACAACATGTTAAAAAACTTGTTGGACAACATGTTGAACATATTCAACCTGTTGAACAACATTTTGAACATGTTGAATGTTGAATTTATTCAACTTGTTCAACAACATGTTGAACAACTTATTGAACAATACCATGACGTAATATGTTTAAAAAAATAATTCGAACACGTCTTTGAATGGGCTTGGCATTCGACCACATGTTTCAATGGACTTGCCATTCAAACACATGTTTGAATGGTGTGCTGTTTTCACAGAAATAAATTTGGGATGAAACAGCTTATAGCCAGATACACAAATAGCCTATGACAACATTATGTGAAAACTAGACATAAAACTGGATTAAACGGTAAACTTTTCATTGAAATCGGTTGAACATGACGAAAGTTATCTACTTTTCAGTTGTAAAGTTAAAATTGCTGAGGTAAAAAAAATATGCTTACAGTCACCTATGCGAACAGCCTATGGCCACTTTATGTCAAACTAGACACAAAACTGAATCAACCGATAAAATTTCCATTCAAATGGGTTAAATACACCGAAAGTTGTTTACTTTTTCACTTTTTTAAAGTAAAAATTTCTAGATGAAAAACTTATGCTTACAGCCACATCTGAAAATAGCCTATGACTACAGTATGTCAAGCCTAGATACAAAACTGTATCAAACGGTAAAATTTTCATTCAAATCGGTTGAACATGACGAAAGTTATCAATGCAAATAGCCTACAACTTACTTACAACTTACTGAACTAGCTGCCGTGGTTGTTGATCAATGGCTGGAAACTGGTCTCAGTCATCCTTTTATACCACTCAGACTTCGTCAAAGTGGTCTTTTTGCGGATTTGGCTGCTCTCCTAGAGGGGGGTCGGCACATAGTATATCCTAGGGCAAGGATCGGCACATAATATATCCTAGGGGATCTGCACGTAATATGTCCTTGGTAGAGGGGTCCTCACATAGTGATGTAGTCACATATTCACATAGTATGGTCTAGGGTTATACCGCCCATACCTGGGCTCGAACCATCAACCTTCCGACCATGAATCCTACGCTCTAGAGACTGAGCCATACAGAACTTAACCAGAATGTTTGTGAAAACATTCCATATAAGGTCATAACGCACACATTCATAATGCACACATTCAAAACGCACATATTCATAACTCACACATCCATAACGCATACATTCATAACGCACACATTTATATTGAACACATGCATATCGCACACATTCATAACGCACGCATCCATAATGCATGCATCCACAACGTTCTCATTCATAACGCACTTTTTGATAACGTACTTATTCATAACGTTCTCATTCATGACGCACCCATTCATACATGGCTTAGGGTTAGGGTTATGTCGCCTGGGGGGGGGGGGTCTGACGTCATTATGACGTCATTATAACGTGCGCTCGCTCAGCCCTATAAAAAGCCATCTGGTCCAAAACACCCATGGGGATTCTGGACCACCTTTGTGATGTCATTATGACGTCACAGGTGGTCCAGGATCCCCGTTTATACATTACTCGGATTGCTTGTTCTGTCTTCCTTGACCGCAACATATCAATTTCTAAGGGCTTGGTTGGCAGCGGAAAAAATGGATAAATTGTGATCTGGCGTATAATTTAGCTTTTCCTCCTAAATAACAACGTTCTTTTACATTTACTCTTCAATTCTACAGTCCGAAAGAATTCGCGTGCTTTATGTGATCGTTTTCATATACTAAATGCTTTAAGCGCTTGAGAGCAAGGCAGTTTAGTGTTTTCACAGCCACATGTTTTGATTACACGTTCCCTATAAAGGACATGCATGCCGTGGCGTTTCGATGAGCTGACATGAACTATGTATTATCGAGCTTTCAGTGTTCCATATTAGGTATGTCGTTGCAGGCTTAGGACCAGGAATTAAATTTGCCACATGGATGTATTCAACCTACGTCACCTGTGTGGATTTTTTGGTGGCGGCATAAGTATTTTGATCGAACGTGTCCCAAAGTTGCCCAACCATGTCAAATTCAGTCCTGATTGTAGGCGGGCAATTGTCGATTTTAGATTTAGCTGATGCTCTCTCCCTTCTAAAAACGCACACAAAGTCATGGCTGTCATGTATAAAGGTTGTCGCTCGGTTTGCAAAGTAGGGTATGAGATCTGACATTGCTGTTATGTATTGGTATTTGAAAGGTTAAGTAAGTTCATCTATGACCATCCCTATCCAGAACGTCCTTGACCCATGCAGCCAAACATCTCGTGCATTCTCGTCACTCGGAAATAAGATATTGAAAGAAGAACATGTCTTTTATTTAAACCATCAAACATTACAAACTGGTGACGAGCATTTTAAAGTTAGGAACCCTGAAATACGGGGCGTAAGAAAATTAACATAGCCGAGTCAAAAGGAAGAGGATAAAAGGAAAATAAACAGTCATACGAGTAATAAATGCCTTAGAACTAACTAAAAAAAACTGAAACAACATGGCGGAAGCTAGTGTGAAATATGTTGGACAAATTGGAAAATTACAACAATTCGATGAAGGTTCAGAAAATTAGGAAACATATTGTGAAAGAATGGTAAGCTTTTTTGAAGTGAATGAAATTCCACTGAATAAACAGATATCGACACTCATAAGCTTAGTGGGCTCGAAAACTTACAAAATCCTGACAAATTTTTTGGCACCGGAAAAGCTGAAAGACAAAACATTGGAACAATTGTGTGATATCTTAAAAGGACATTTTTCGCCGAAGCCACTTCAAATTGGGGAAAGATTTAGATTCCATAAAAGGATGCAAAGAGATGGATGCAGGCAGTGAAACTTGATTGGACGGAAATTCATGCAGTCCACGTGGCGGATAGTATTGCAAAGAACAGTGATAGCAATAAATCTGCCAAGTCAAAAGTGTGCAGCTCTGATCCCAGAGTGCACAAGCTAATGATGAAATACCCCACCGTGTTTCAAGATGGCATTGGGAAACTAAAGAATATTACAGCAAAATTAAAGCTCAAAGAAAATGCCTCCCCTCGATTCGCCAGGGCTCGAAAGGTGCCCTACTCACTGCGGCAGCCAGTGGAAGATGAATTACACAGATTGTAAAGAGAAGGAATAATCTCAGCTGTAAATTACTCCGACTATGCCAGCCCTATTGTGCCAGTAATGAAAAAAATGGGACAGTGAGGATATGCGGAGACTTCAAAAAGACTATAGACCCAATGATAGAGCCAGAGCAATTTCCATTGCCACGAACGGAAGACATTTGCGCGAAAATAGCAGGTGGGAAAACGTTTTCTAAGATAGACTTAAATTCAGCTTATATGCACATGGAGATAGATCCCGAAGACCGGAAGTACGCCACCCTAAACACGCATTTAGGACTTTTTACCATGAACAGACTGTGCCAAGGTCTAACGGATGCGTCTGCAAAGAGCCATCGAAAGTGTTATTGGTGATATCCCCATGACAGCCGTCATAATGGATGACGTCATCATCTCCGGCTCTGATGACAACGAGCACCTACAGAATCTAGCAGCAGTGCTACAACGTCTCGCGGAATATGGATTGCGAGTGAACAAAGAAAAGTGAAAACATTTTTTCAGCCAAAAGTGATATTCTCTGGACATTCCGTCACAGCACAGCAGCGGGGATCCAGCAAGACCAATCAAAAACAAAGACCATCAAAAATGCACCGAGACCTACAAATGTAAGTGAACTTAAATCGTTTCTCGGACTGGTGTACTATTACCATAAATTTATCCCGAATAGTTCTCAAATACTTGCTCCATTGTATGAACTGACAAAGAAGGGAGTAAAGTGGAGATGGGGTAAAGACGAAGACAAAGCGTTCAAAAGAGCAAAAGAAGAAATCATGTCGGATCGTGTATTAACACATTATGATCCAAATCTGCCGCTGTATATTCAAGCGGATGCCTCTCCACAAGGATTAGGATGTGTAATGCCACATGAACTACCGAATGGCCAAGAAAAGCCAGTGGTATTTTTATCACGTGCCCTGAGACCAGCAGAGAAAAATTACTCGCAAATACGAAAAGAAGCCACAGCGATTGTGTGGGCTTGCAAGAGACTTTTCCATTATGTGTATGGGAGACATTTTTATTTGGTCACAGACAATAAGCCGTTGAGCCATATAATCAGCCCTGAAAAAGGGATACCCGAAATGTCAGCTATGCGGATACAGAGATACGCAATAATTCTCTCAAGCCTGAATTATACCATCAAATTTAGGCCTATATCACAACACAGCAACTGCGATGGATTATCACGCCTCCCCCTTCCAGCATTAAAACAGGATTATTCACCTGACGCCGAGGGAGTGTTCGAAATTAGCCAAATTGACCAACTGCCCATCACACTCAAAGACATTAAGAAACATACGCAAAAGGATAAATTGCTGAGTCGAGTGTACCAATTTACACTGAAGGACCACTGGGTGGAAACACAGGGAGAATTCCTTCCCTACTACACCAAACGAGATAAAATTGTCAACCTTCGACGGAATACTGCTATGGGGAAATCGTGTGGTTATACCCCCTAAACAACGCCATCGCTTATTAAGCGAAATTTATGACCACCAAGGTGTTGTGAGAATGAAATCGAATGCAAGAGGATATATTTGGTATCCGGGTTTAGACAGTGATATTAAGGAATCTGTAAAGAATTGTGAGCAGTGTTCGCATCACCTGAGAAAGCCCCCAGAAACCACACATCATGCATGGAATGTCGCAGAAAAATGCATGGATAGATTGCACATGAATTTCGCTGGCCTTACCAAAACAAAATGTTTTTGGTTATTATCGATGCATATTCGAAATGGCCGGAAGTCACTTTACTCAACTCAACATCAATGGAAGGAGTTATCCAGACCTTACGCTCCTTTTTCGCGCGATATGGATTATGCAAAACGCTTGTATCGGATAACGCGTCGTGTTTTACCTCAGAAAAATTTCAGAAATTTTCGGCGAAGAATGGCATTCAACACAAAACCGGACCCCGTATTGCCCAAAACAGAACGGATTAGCAGAGAACTTTGTGAAAACATTGAAAACCCAGTTAAATCCATGAAAAACAAGTGTTACCCCCTACAGCATAAGGTGGATAAAATTTTATTTAGATACCGAGTCATCGAACACACCGTAACAAAGCAAAAGCCGGCAGAAGTCATGTTCAACAGAAGTGTAAGGACGCGATTAGACCTGATAAAACCATCCATCAAGGATAACATCCACGAGTACAACGACAAACAGAAGAAAAACGAACTAAAATACAGATCGTTTAAAAAAGACCAACACGTTCTTATCCGTGACTTCAGAAAGAATAAAACATCGCCATGGCAGAAGGGAATAATAACTGAAATAAACAGACCACTCAGTTACGAAATTCAAACAGAAACTGGATACAAAGTACGCCGCCATGCAGACCAGATGAGAGAAACGGGAAAAATATGACAATAACGGAGAGTAAAACAACAGCCCTTACCATTGATTTCCAGACGCCGAAAAGAAAAGCACAAAACACGAAAGAATCAGCTATTTCGAACCCTGGGGAAAGTAGTTGCCATGTTAACATCAAGGATAATGACTGTGAAACTGTTGCTAAAATGCCCGTGAGACGATCAGAGAGAGAACGCAGGCAAACACAGAGATATGGGGATAATATTCCGTGGTCTGTCTTGAGCTGTAAATAGTTGTAAATTCTTACTGAGGTTGATGCATGCTTAGAGTAGTTGATAATGTCTAGAGTGATGTTGCAGTCAAGGACATAGCAGTGATTGTTAGGATCCCAGTCATCAGTTAAAAAAAGTGTTAAATAAAAGCTTAAATCTGAAGTGGAATAAGTCGCTTAAAAGTTTGCTATAAATTAAAATTTAAATAATAAAAGTAATGATAATAAGCAATTTTGCAAGATAAGTTTCAGTTATTTGAGGAATTATTAAATAATTTAATGGAAAACTTTAATTAAGTGAGGGAGAAATGTAATGTATTGGTATTTGAAAGGTTAAGTAAGTACAACTATGACCATCCCTATCCAGAACGTCCTTGACCCATGCAGCCAAACATCTCGTGCATTCTCGTCACTCGGAAATAAGATATTGAAAGAAGAACATGTCTTTTATTTAAACCATCAAACATTGCAATTGCAAAGCACTTTTTTCACAGTTCTGATGTAAACAAAAACTGTAATACTGACACAAGTGGTTGTTAGTTATGGACTATGGCCACAATCCATGCTGCCCTCCCTTCCTCCGCCCCTCCTCATCATTAAATCTGAGAACAACACGAGCGCCATCTTGTGGTAAAACTCCTGAGAGACGTCACTATAGTAAAACGCAACTACTGAAGCCAATTGCTGTCGAATGCTTTTGTTTATGCACTGGTACGGCTCCTGTCTTTGACTCGACTAACGATGGCGAATGCGTTCCCAGAGGTGTGTAGGATTATTGGTGAAAGCAGTAAAACACAGTGTGAATTTTTAATATTTCTATTGACTGCTAAGATGCTAACTAAACAGTGAGTAATTAACCACGTGTTGGGATTATATATAGTTTCCCGGTAGAAACCACAATGGGACCGTATTCCTGAACATGCACTATAGCTAATACTACATCCCCCTTTGTTAAGCTTTTTAAATTAATTGAAAAAGGATAATGATTAGTTCCTTAACATTAATTAATTTCTTTATCAATTACATTCAAATATTTCGATCCATCTATTTAGACTTGAACAGAACATTACATCAATGTTTTTCACTTTTAAAAATAGCAGCTTGATAAATACCAGGAACTTCCAAAGTACATCGTAGTTTGTAAACAAACAGCTGTGCAATATTTAGAACTATTTGACCTTCACACAGTGAAAGCATTTGTTTTGTTTTTCTTTACTGTGCCATCATGGATTCTGTGAACAGGATTTAGGATTATAAAAAGCTCATGCATTATCATCCTTTAACTGTAAATACATCTTATTTTCTAACTCACATTACACTTTATTTTAAGCGGACTAAATCTAGTGATACTGAGTCTTTTCCTGAAATAAGAAATATATTGTACTTCAATCATTATAACTCAATACCAATACACATATTTAATACATTCTAAAAATAAACTTGTCCCTATTCTAGATCACTCCGGTTGGATTTCTGTTGTGTGTAACCTGTCCGGAGGTCTACTGATTCTCCCAAAGCGGGTGCGTGTGCACTTCTCAGATGATTTATGCTCGGGGATTGAGAGGTTGAGGTTGTTTGACACAGTCGGCATCTGTATCAAATCTCTCCTGTTTCGTCGGAGCACACGATCAGGTGTTTGAATGACATATGACCTCGGTGAATTTTGAGCTGATTCGAGGACTGTGGCATTCTCCGACCTGTCACGGATAAACACCTTATCGCCTGATTTAAGAACAGGAAGATTTATGGCTGCATGGCGACGATTGTAGTTGTCAGCCATCTTTGCTCTGTATTCCTCCTCTCTTCTCCGTATGTCGTCTTGCTGCTTAATTGGCTTGAGGGTGTGTGGGGCAACAGGCAGTGTTGTTCTTAGCCTGCGACCCATCAATAGCTCTGACGGACTGTACCCATTGGCCAAGGGCGTTGACCTGTACGTCAATAGCGCAAGGTACGGATCTTTGTTTTTCAGTATGCTAGATTTTAGGCGTTTGACTGCATTTTCCGCTGATCCATTGCTTCGGGCATACTTCGGCGATGACGTTATATGGTTGAACCCATATTCAGCGCTGAAGCTGTTCATGGCGCTGTTGACAAATTGTGGTCCGTTATCTGAGACCAGCACTTCCGGAATACCGTGCCTAGCGAATATAGACTTGAGATGCGTGACAACGGTGACAGATTTTGAATTGACGTCTAACCTTGCCATCTCGATAAACCGGGAATAGTAGTCTACCACTACCAAGTAGGGTGTTCCTTTAATGTTACATAAATCGGCGGCTATACGTTGCCATGGGCGATCGGGCAATGGCGTTGTTTGCAGTGGTTCTGCTTGGTCACTGTTATGACGCGCGCATGTAGAACAACTTTTTACCATGTCCTCTATTTGTTTTGATAACCCTGGCCACCACACGGATTGAATTGCACGATCCCGGCACTTCTGTATACCGAGGTGACCTGTGTGAATGCGGTCTAGGATATCGAGCCTTAGACACGCGGGGATGACTAACCTGTCAGCTTTCAATAGCAGACCGTTGTGCATGGAAAACTCGTGACGGAACTGATAATACGATATGAGTGCGCCTGGCAGCTGTGCTTTGTCGGGCCACCCATCACACGTAAACTGTGAAATTTTAATGCAGATCTCGTCATCCTGCTGCACCTGTTTGATCTGTTCCAGACGCTTGTCAGTGCAGGGAAGGTTGTAGAGCACTGATTCTATGTAGCACTTTGCCTCCGTTTCTAGGTACGAGGAATGTGCGTCTGGAACGGCGGCACGTGATAAGCAATCACTTGTGGTGTTTTGTTTTCCGGAAATGTGCCGGATGTTAAATTTATATCTCATCAAGGCCAGCCTGAAACGCAATATCCTTGGCGGCATTGCATCGAGACACTTCTTCCCCAGGAGCGTAACTAGTGGTTTTTGGTCTGTCTCCACGGTTAGGTTGTCTAGACCCAAGATGAACTGATCAAATTTATGGCATGCATAGACAATCGCTCCTGCCTCTTTTTCAATTATGCTGTAACGTTGCTCAGTTGGGGTCAGCGATTTTGAAGCGAAATACACAGGCCTGAAATCATCTCTTGGCGATTTCCTCTGCAGTAGGACTGCCCCGTAGCCATTCTTAGAACTGTCTGTTCGTATCTTGGTTTCGTAGCATGGGTTGTACTGTGCTAACACTTGGGGTGAGCAAATCTCCTCTTTTACCTCCTGGAAAGCACGGTCCTGCTCCAGTCCCCACATCCAGTCATTCTTGGTGCTGAGCAGCGGACGGAGATTGACGGTTAAATCAGCTAGCCGTTTGGAGAATTTTCCCAGCTGATTCACCATTCCCATGAAACGTCGAAGATCAGTAACACACGTGGGAGTTGGCATATCCCTGATTGCGGTTACCTTTTTGTCATCAGCGCTTATTCCTTGTGCACTTATTTTATGACCGACAAAAGTGATTGATGGCTTTAGGAACTCACATTTCTCCATGTTGAGTGTGATTGCAGCTTTCGCAGAACAGGAAAGAGATATTTCTCGTGTGACTCGGTGTCGTTTTCATCACTATCTGTAGCCACACAGATGTCATCTATGATGACCGCACTACGCTCACAGCCGCTTAAGATTCCGTCTATGGTATCCTGGGCTAATTCCGGTCCCGATGTGATACCAAAGGGCACTTTTGTATAGCAGAATCTTCCGAACGGGGTGATAAATGACGTTAGAAGTTGTGATTCCGGCGCCAACTTCATTTGAAAGAAAAATGAATTCGCGTCCAATTTTGTGAATACGCGTCCATTGATCTTACCCAATGTCTCATCAACAGTGTTTATGTTGCTCCTCGGTCGTATAATGTAGCGGTTAAGTGCGGTAAGATCGGTGCATATCCGCACTGACGTTGAATCACTCTTTGGAACCACAACGATGGGAGCACACCACTCGCTGACTTCATTTGCACCAAGCTTCCGGATCACACCCTGAGATAACATACTGTCAAGAGTTTCTTTGACCTTTGGCAACAATGGCTGTGATATCCGGCGGGGTGCGGCGACACTGAACGGCTGTGCGTTTGGCTGTAACTTGATACGATATTCGCCTGTTTTAATTGTCCCGAGTCCTGTGAATAATCGCGGGAATAGGCGGCGGATCTTTTCCTTGTAACCCAGCGGCGTACTCGAAGGGGTGAGATCAACTTTGACTTCATTCGCACGTTGTAAAATGTTCAACGCTATAATTGCGGGTTTACCAAGCAATGGTTTTCTTAGTTTGTCGACCACATACACCTTCTGGCTGGATTTGCCTTTTGTTCCGTTAACAATGTTTGTTTGAAACATACCTAGGGTTTTCAGGGGTCTGTTGCTCGCGCCAATTAATACCTGGTCCGAGTTTTGTAGTTTGGTGTCTTGAGATATTCTCTTAAAGTCTACGTGACTCACGACAGTTACATCGGCTCCCGAGTCTATTTTGAACGTTATCGGGGTATTATTGACTTTCAGCTCAATTTCCCAGTTGCTGTCACTCACCTCGGAGATGTGCACCGTACCTAGGAATGACTTTTCTTCTGATTCGGCACCAATGTCTTTGACATCCGATTTGCTACGACACATTTTTGCATAATGTCCGGTTTTAGCGCATGCGTTACATTTTGCGTCACGTGCTGGGCATTCGCTCAACTTGTGTGGCTTGTTACCACATCTGTGACAAACCTTGGATTTGTCCTGTCGATTCTTCGGTTTCCCCCCTTTTTGCGATTTCTGGGTAGGTGCCTTTTGTGTTTTCCGTTTCACCATATCGGCTTGCGCAACGTGTAAGTCACTCAATTGTTGTGACTGCTTCGCGACCATTTCCTTCGAACGCACTTTATTTAACGCAGCTTCTAGAGTTAACTTTTCATCAAGCTGGAGTGACTCACTCAGCTTTTTGTCACGGATCCCTACCACGATTTTATCACGCAATAGTTCGTCCCGCATTTCGCCATAATTACAGAATTCGATCAAAGAATACAGGTCCGTGACGAACGATTCAATGGACTCACCTTCGAGTTGGTTTCGGTTATTGAATCGCGCCCTTTCGAAAATTACATTCCTTCTCACTACGAAGTGCTTGTCGAATTTTTCCTTTACAACCGTATAGTCGATGGCTTCTGCGGCGGACAGTCCGAACATAAGTAAGATATCTTCAGCCTGAGGTCCCATAGCATAAATCAAAGTGTTAACTTTTTGTTCTCCACTTTCTATATTTGCTACAGTGAGATATCGTTCGAACCGTTTTATCCATCTCTGCCATTCTTCCGGTCTGTTGAAATTTAATTTTTCAGGTGGTTGTACACTTGCTTGAGCCATTTTTTTTTTTTGTTACTTTATCCAATTTAATGAGACAACGCTGCCACCATGTAGGATTATTGGTGAAAGCAGTAAAACACAGTGTGAATTTTTAATATTTCTATTGACTGCTAAGATGCTAACTAAACAGTGAGTAATTAACCACGTGTTGGGATTATATATAGTTTCCCGGTAGAAACCACAATGGGACCGTATTCCTGAACATGCACTATAGCTACAAGGTGTGTCTTGCAAAACGACCGTGTTGTTAGTATAACGTGATGTCATTGTGCTTGAATAATCCCCAGAATTTTAGTTTAAGGCGACTGTTACGAAACATACCACAGTTAAGAATTCTGATAATCTAAGCAATTTCTCATCTTGCCCTAATCAATCACTTATTTTTCTCTCGTGTAAAATATTTCATATAAAATTAAAAAAAGGTGGCTGTGATGACAGGACAAACTACATGGTTATCCCTTACACTGGGGCGGATCCTGTGAATTGTTCAGAGCTGGCTAATCAGTATCCCTACATCTGTGTCCACAACGAAATGATTGGTGGAAAACCAAATGGAACTTGCTGCAAATCTTGCAAGGGAGTCCGTAAGTTGGCATCATATATAAATATATATACATATAAATTTGGTTTAGATTTATTATCATTTGACGTATTTATCAGCAGTACGTACTCATGTTTTATTACAAGAGTTACTTCAACATACATCGTGTTTGTCTTCATACAAAAGCAAAGCAGCGGAGGAAGTGTAACGACCTGCCAGGACCCGGAATAAGCTTCCGTAACTCCGATGTGGTGAACAAAACGTGTGCCGAAATCGCTGAGTCATACCCCTATGGCTGCCATAAGCAGAAAGGCTTCGGGGGCAATTATGGAGCATGCTGCGAATCGTGCAAGGGAGTAGACGGTTCGTAGGGGTATTTTGTAATGTTTTTGGCACGAAATCTGTTACCCCGCTTTGAAGAAGATATATCAGTTTGTAAAAAACGTTTTAGTTAGTAAGAAGTAACACCTTGGCAAACGCATTGGGAGTGAAAATTGTGAGTTTAAATATTCGCTGGTATGAAGGACCGTTTTTGATTCAGTCGGTTTGGTGGGACATGGTTGGGGAGGTAGGATTAGAGCGGGGGGGGGGGGGGAGAGGGGAAGAGAGGGGCTTGGTTTTGGACGTGTGTGTTGCTGAGGACTGGCTGAGATGTGATTTTTTCTCAATGCACCACGTTTTTCCAGCGGTCTATACATATAATATGACTGTACATGTGTTAGAACGAAGCTGTCTGTTGAGACAAAATAATAGCTGATAATTTTTAAAAAAGTGCTTTGGCAATAATGTTTTATCACTATATTCTCTGGCAATTAACGCGTTGAAAAAAGTATGGACAAATATATCACTTTTATGCGATGGAGTTATCAATTTTAAGCAGGCCTTAATGCACAACACTGTCACTGCTTGTAGCCGTGACATGTACTGACGTCATCGGGGATATTCGCATCAGATTTTCGAATGGCTCCCTGGTGAACAAGACGTGCGCGGAAATAGAGGTCATGGGGAAATGCGGCGAGTATGGGGTGGGTGGCATCAAAGGAGCCTGTTGTGTCACCTGCCGTAAGTGACCTTATTCTAATTTTTTTTGGTTATACAGTGGACAAAAAAACACTTCCAGTGGATCTTAACTAAACTAGACCGATTTCTGGGTTGGTTCTGTTTCCAGGATGGTGAACTGGTGTAAATTGCAATTTAATATGAAGGAAAAATTATGAAACAAGTAAAATTTTAGTGGTCGACAGCGAGAAGCAATAGCTTGAACTGAGCCTCTTGAGACCCAGAGCAAAGAACGGGGCTTTTCCTCGTGAAAACCGAGAATACATCATCTAAATCCATTATGTCATGTTCTATTTATAGCGTGTGAAGACAATCCGACCCTTAATGTTACCCTGAAAGCGGGTGGGCGGAGGTGCGAGCATTGCAACTGTACCGATCTGTTAGACATAGGCGGCAAGCTACTAAAGAAAGCCTGCTGTAAAAACATCAAAAATGTCGCCAATGACTGCTGTATGACGTGTAATCAACACGTCACCTGCTAGCTGGCACTGTCTAGACACCCTGCATCGTTGACACTCTTTAACTCTTCCATACGGGACGCATGCCATTCTTTGTTTCGTGTTGGTCAGTTACTAAAAAGGATAGCAAACGAGCATTGTTTATCTGAAGTTTCTTTACAATCTATGAGTATACGTACGCATACCATAACCCACTCGTACATTATTGAACATTCGTTTAAATTTGCAATTTGCAATTATGTATGACGTAATTCGAAGAAAAACCCAGCAAACCTTAAGACGTCAGAATGACGTCGGGTCGACGTCATGACCCGACGTTTCCGACGTCGGACTGACGTGCCGGATTTGGTTGTATATGAAATGGAACCGACGCCGGATTCCTACCCGAAAATAACTAGAGTTATATAATTAATAGATAATTAATCATTCAACTGCTGTTGTGAAATACATACGAAAGCATTTTCCATGTACATTTTTGCAATCTAGGAAGAAAAATCTCGACGTGCCATCAAAATTCTAAAATTTTCAGGTAAAAATTGCGTTTTTTCTCGACGTCGGAATAAAGGCGTGTTTTGGGGTAATAGGTCAGAATATGGTTGTGAAATCGTCGCGACCAAAATCCAACCTTTTCGCAACCAAAAAAGACGTCGGTTGTTTGCTGGGAAGGACCTCAGCAAGATCTAGGCTCTATTATCAGGCATTACTCCGCCGATACCAAGAGGGCAATAAAGCTTCAGTTATCACACCCCTGCATTCCCTCTTGAAAACTCTTTGCTGACCCAGTAAGCATTGAGAAGTTAGATCAGTGATGGATAGACGTTGCACCCAACGTCAGACCAACGTTGTATAGACGTGGGGAAAGCGACGTTGTAAAGAAACCGGAAAGCGACGATGCATAGATCCCGGGGACATTAACAATCTGGATTCGCCATCTTGACAGCGACAATCATAGTATGGTTACTCTTCATCACAGAAACCCATCCTTGGGTCATCCGGTGCCGCAGTATATGTATAAATTCAATTTTTTATAAATAAGGGGATGGGAAAAAAACTTCCGAGCTATCTAAATTCCTATATTTTCCATCCTTGTTTCAGTCTATTTACAAATTCACCTGTCATGGCTGCCATTTCCGGTGAGTGATAACATGAGGAGGTTGCTTTTTTTGAGCATCCGATGTCAATACATCGATTTTCCAACGTCTATTCAATGTTGCACCAAAAACGTTGACTAGACGTTGGTCTTTGGTCTCTGGCACTCACAACCAAAATACAAACAGAATTAACGTTGTGGTATGGTCGGACTGACGTCGCAACCTCACATTGACCTCAGAACGTTTACCAGGTAAGATCAACTGTCAATATCAAGTATGTAAGAGAAACGTGTTGTTATAAAACAGCTAAACTCTGAGTACATGTATCAGTTATGCATAAACGCAGAGCAGAAGGATATTAAAACTAGTTCGGCTCTTTTATGAGTATTAGTTTCGCTTGATCCCCAGTGGGTCTCCGGAGTAAAAAGGTGCTGAACGCAAAACACCGAACCGCCAAAGAAGTTGGCTGTTGAACAACAACGCTAAAAACGTGGATGCTGAGAACAGAGCAGAAAAGAGAGCGGAATATCGTTTTTATACACATTCTTATTTAATGAATATCACTGAATGAGCTTTTATCAAACAAATAAACAGATAAATATATGGAATATGTAAATCAATTTTTGACATCACCAATTCTTATACTGATATAAAAGAAGCATAATTTGTGTTATCAAAAATTCATTAATTGATACAAAGAAGTCACTTTATTAATTGAACAAATGATACCAACCAAACAAATTTACTTGTTGAATTTTTTTTTCATATTTTCATATACAAAAATCAATTTCTGAAGCGAATTATGCAATAAATAAACATTCCCATACAAACAAAACGTCACTATTTTTATATCAAAAATTAAATTATTGCCATAAATTAGTTAACGACTGACACAAATAATTATGCTGTTATTTTTCTTTTTCTTTCATGATATCAAGAGCAGAATAGTTATCTAATAATTTTTTACACGAATTTGAGAATTTGCGATATTAGTAATTTAATCAATTACTGAATATTTAGTATTTAAATGCTAGATATCATTGATATATTTTTTTTTATATCAGACATTATTTATTCCCCTCAACAACATATTAGAAAGTGGACAATGATTTCAATAGGAAGCATCTTTTTAGTGTTGCTTAGTCTGTGACTGTGATGCATTAGAAACAGGACATTCCGAACACTGTATGGTATTCCAAATCATTTAAACATCAAGTTATGTTCATTTTATTGTTTTAATTTCATTTTAATAAGATTATTTTATTCAGTTTTCGCTTTGATTGGACCCTGTTAGGCCGATACTTTTCGTTATGGTTGAAGTAGCTAATATTCTTGCTTCGATCCACAGACCCATAACAGCCATGCCTCACCATAAAGGCTTTTATGGTTTAAAACCATTAAGATCACTTTTCAGCAGTCCCGTAATGCCTACACCCAATTTAAACGACACTTAGAAATTAAAATGAATAAATTTAGAAATTTGACCATCCTACAATGGGTCTTATTTCCGGAATTCTTGTGCCTGTCACGATGAGATTCACTGATCACTTCTGTACCTCCGGAGGGTCACTTTGTAAGACATGTGTCACCATGCGTGTCCGGAAAAAACAGAAAGAAACGCAGATAAAGGGGGCAGGGGTAAGTTTGATGCCAGAGGCGGTCCGATCCCAGCAAACAACCGACGTCTTTTTGGTTGAAAAAAGGTTGGATTTTGGTCGCGACGACTTCACAACATATTCTGACCTATTACCCCAAAACCCGACTTTATTCCGACGTCGAGGCGACTTCGGTTTTCTGACGTCATTCCGACGTTGCAAAAACGACCAAAAAGCGATGAACATTATTATCGCTCACCGGAAATGGAAGTCATTTTGAAAAAGAAGAAGAAAAAACGTAATTTTTATATTAAAATGTTAGAATTTTGATGGCGCGTCGGTATTTTTTTTCCTAGATTGTGAAAATGTACATGGAAAATGCTTTCGTGTGTATTTCACAACAGCAGTTGAATGATTAATTATCTATTAATTATATAACTCTAATCAGTTTCAGGTCGGAATCCGACGTCGGTTCAAATTTCATATACAACCTAAAACCGACTTAATTGCGACGTCGGATTTAGGTCGGAACCCGACGTCATTCTGACGTTGAAAACCCGACGTCGGTTCCATTTCTTATACAACCAAAACCGGCACGTCAGTCCGACGTCCGACACGTCGGGTTACGACGTCGACCCGACGTCATTCTGACGTCTTAATGTTTGCTGGGGAGGGGAGTGGCAATCTTATTAAAAGGGGCGGTGGATAATTTTCATTAAGTACCCATAGTTTCCCGCCAAAAGGGATAATGACGGAGTTAGGGATGTTATGGACACGCATGGTAACCAGTTTGTACGTGAGCGGGGGAGGGCGGGGGGTGGGGGTGGGCTGGGGGTTACTAACTCTCAACCTTTGTCTCGCTACACCGCATCGGATTTCTCATTACCAGACAGTTGTTGGGGAATAACTGTTTGATCAGCGTTAAAGAACACCGACACTCCACTGTCATACGTCTGAACGGACATCATACTACTTCCTCCCAACACTCGCTCCCTATTATCGCCCAGGCTACCACCGAAGTAAACATCGGCATTATCGCCCACGCTTTTGCCACGTGGTTTCGCCAATCGGTACGAGTTGTTCTGACTGGGCGTGTATTCGCTGGCAGTCTGATAGCCCAGAGAGGACCTGCTCTGCGGCATCGAGCCATACGTTTCCTTGATGACGTATTTAGAACTTGCCTCGCTTGACAGACGGCTTCGTGATAAGTACTGTTGTTGCTGACTTACCGTATCCCTACAAATGGAAAATGAGAGGTTTAGAATAATTATTGTCATGTTGTAACTCCGTAGTTTTATAACTTACTGGTGTAAACCCAACAAACACTTTCCATTAATGTTGCATAGTCGCAACCCGACATCAGATCAAAGTCGTATTTTGGTTGATTATGGAAATCGAAACAACATCTCTATCCCAGCGCTTGATAGGCATCGCTTATCCGACGCCAAATTAACATTGTGGAAAGTTTGCAAGAGGAAGTCGGCGTTGGACAGCCGTCGGGAGAGCATCGGAGAAAAAAGTGATCCAGAATCGCCATCTAGACAGTAAGAGCCAGGAGTTGTCATGGTCACTCCTCCATTATTAAGATATTCCCATCCTAGCTTGGGATGTCCGGTAAAACAGGATGTGTATGAATGAAAACACTTCGCGTCCTTGGGACTTTCGTGTTTTACGAACTCATTTTTGCCTTTTTAGAAACAACTTATGATAGCCTTATTTCCGGTGAGCGAAATCACTATAAATTTCTTTTTAGACTGTAATCACGGCGTCTCTATAACGTCAATTTTCTGACTTTCCAGAGTCTGTTAAACGTTACCTAAACACGTTGATTGGATATCGGAGTAAGCGTATAGTTCTGACCAAAAGTAATGTCCGAAAAATGTTGTTTATTCACAGTTGAGCCACAAACGCTGATGAAATGTTGGAAAATCGTTTTTGGAAAATCGACTAATAGACGAGTTTCTTATCGCTACCAATCACGACCAAATTACAACCAGATTGTTGGGAAGTAGGGGAGAAACGAGAGTTCTACCACACTTTGTGACGTCATACTGTCTGGAAGTGACGTCATCATGTCTGGACTTCAAAACTACTTGGTTGATTTATATGAAAATTTTACTGTTTGATTCAGTTTTATGTAAAGTTTTGTCATAAAGTGGTCATAGGCTATTTTCGCAGCTGGCTGTATGCATAATGTGACATGCCGCCATTTTAACTGTGTAAAAAGTGAAAACGTGTGATAACTTTCGTCATAGTTGGTCGATTTCAATGAAAATTTCACCATTTGATTCAGGTTTATGTGAACTTTTGTTATAAAGTAATCATGGGCTGGTTGCGCAGGTGGCTGTATGCATAATGTGACATGCCGCCATTTTAATTTTGTAAAAATTGAAAAAGTTGGATAACTTTCGCTATAGTTGGTCGATTTGCATGAAAATTTCACTGTTTGATTCAGTTTTATATCTAGTTTTAACATTAAGTAGACATAGGCTATTTACGCCGTTGGCTGTATGCATAATGTGACATGCCGCCATTTTAATTTTGTAAAAAGTGAAAAAGTGGGATAACTTTCGCTATAGTTGATCGATTTGCATGAAAATTTCACTGTTTGATTCAGTTTTATATCTAGTTTTAACATTAAGTAGACATAGGCTATTTACGCCGTTGGCTGTATGCATAATGTGACATGCCGTCATTTTAAATTTGTAAAAAGTGAAAAAGGGAGAAAACTTTCGTTATGGTTGGCCGATTTGAACGAAAATTTCACCATTGGATTCAGCTTGATGTCTTAGTTTACAGTAGTTTGCATAGGTGGGTTGTTAGAATGGCGCGCGCCCACCATTCAAACATGTGTTTGAATTATTTTTACGCCAAACTATTGTTCAACAAGTTGTTTAGCAATTGTACAACAATTGTTCAACAAGCTGTTGTTCAACATAAGGTGAACATGTTCCACATGTTGTTGAACATGTTCAACATGTTCAACAACATGTTCAATATGTTGAACATGTTCAACATGTTCAACTTGTTCAACAACATGCTGTTTAACAAGTTGTTTTTCAACAAGTTGTAGTTCAAGCAAAGAGAAAACAAGACATATGTTGAATAGGTTTATTAATACACTTAAATACACTTAAATACACTTAAATGCACTTAAATACACTTAAATACATACAGCTTAAATCTATAACAATATTATAACATTTATTGATTTACAAAGTCTTTATTATAATGTTTAGTCAAATAAGTCTATTTTTCTTCATCTGCTTCACTCTGTTCACTGGCACCCATATCACTTTCTTCGTAACTGCTTTCATCTTCCTCCTCCTCCTCATCTAGAAGCTCTTCAAAGAATGCATCGTTTCTTTTTATAGCCGCCTTTAGTGCCTTTGAATACTCGTAATGTTTTTCATCAACAAAGTAATTAAAGTCTTCTAAAATGGTTTCATAATGTTCGTTTTGTTGTAGACGTTGGGCATATTTGAATAGTCTCATAAACAGTTGTTTAAGTCGACGCTTATAAATGGGTCGAAAGTCATCACTTGCTATGTCACGCGCATCTTCTAGCCCTTGTTCTTCATATTCTGAAACCTTTTCTTGAAATTTCTCATCATATTCATCGTAGACTTCTTGAACCATATCATACCAAACAGAGTCTGTTTCTGACTCACTTTCAGAGTCTGTTTCTGACTCACTTTCAGAGCTGCCGTCATCATCACCCTCAACACAATGTTCCATATGTTTGAACAAAGCTTCTTGACTGTTGTATAACGCACCACATTCTGTACAAGCATGTGCATTCTTTTCAGTCATGTTGACGCTTTGACTTTCCATAGAAGACTCATCTAAAGTTTCAGTGATAGGTGGTTTTACAAGGTTTTCCATATCTATCTCCAATTCTTCTTCTTCTGAAGTGTGAGCATCCTTTAAGTGTCTTTTAAGACTTTGTGGCCAATTGTAAGATTTCAAACAAATGTTGCATTTATACATCTTTTCGGTTCAACATACACTTTTTAAATGATGAAAAAGCCTTTAAACATAGCCTTATATACAACTTGTTGAACATGTTCAACTTGTTGAACAACATGTTGTTGAACATGTTGTTGAACATTGTCTACGCCTAGGGAAGTTTAACGTCATAACGTTATTATGACGTCATCATTATAACGTCATAATGACGTCATTGGAACAGGCGCGTGCTTAATCAAAAACTGACTCAGCAGAATTTATTGCTGTTTGATATGGATGAAGTGCATGTCTCACTCTTCCCTTTATGCTACTTAGATGTAATCAAAATATGGTGTGTAACTCGTCAAAAATACCAAACTTGTTAAAATTGCTGACTCAGCAACCTATTCAACATATGTCTTGTTTTCTCTTTGCTTGAACTACAACCTGTTGAAAAACAACTTGTTAAACAGCATGTTGTTGAACAAGTTGAACATGTTCAGCATGTTCAACTTGTTGAACATGTTGAACATGTTGAACATGTTCAACAACATGTTGAACAACAGCTTGTTGAACAATTGTTGTACAATTGCTAAACAACTTGTTGAACAATAGTTTGGCGTAAAAATAATTCAAACACATGTTTGAATGGTGGGCGCGCGCCATTCTAACAACCCACCTATGCAAACTACTGTAAACTAAAACATCAAGCTGAATCCAATGGTGAAATTTTCATTCAAATCGGCCAACCATAACGAAAGTTATCTCACTTTTTCACTTTTTACAAAATTAAAATGACGGCATGTCACATTATGCATACAGCCAACGGCGTAAATAGCCTATGTCTACTTAATGTTAAAACTAGATATAAAAGTGAATCAAACAGTGAAATTTTCATGCAAATCGATCAACTATAGCGAAAGTTATCCCACTTTTTCACTTTTTACAAAATTAAAATGGCGGCATGTCACATTATGCATACAGCCAACGGCGTAAATAGCCTATGTCTACTTAATGTTAAAACTAGATATAAAACTGAATCAAACAGTGTAATTTTCATGCAAATCGACCAACTATAGCGAAAGTTATCCAACTTTTTCACTTTTTACAAAATTAAAATGGCGGCATGTCACATTATGCATACAGCCACCTGCGCAACTAGCCCATGATTGCTTTATAACAAAAGTTCACATAAACCTGAATCAAATGGTGAAATTTTCATTGAAATCGACCAACTATGACGAAAGTTATCACACGTTTTCACTTTTTACACAGTTAAAATGGCGGCATGTCACATTATGCATACAGCCAGCTGCGAAAATAGCCTGTGACCACTTTATGACAAAACTTTACATAAAACTGAATCGAACAGTAAAATTTTCATATAAATCAACCAAGTAGTTTTGAAGTTATACATTCTTAAAGTTAGCCATATCACGATCCTGGGGGGGGGGGGGGTCAGTCCCGACTGCCGCCTAGGGGGGGGGGGGGTCCTCACGTTGCTATCAGGGTTACGTCTATGGCTTCGCCTATGACGTCACGTTACCATGCTTCGTTGCCATAACAACAACACGTTGCCATGACGACGCCTATCACCTCACTTCCGGTCCAGACAACACTTCCGGTCAAGACATGATGACGTCACTTCCAGACAGTATGACGTCACAAAGTGTGGTAGAACTCTCGTTTCTCCCCTACTTTGGGACTTAGCCGGGATGATCAAGATGGCGAAATGTTTATCGGGAACTTTTTTTCGTATTTGCGTTGGTATATGAATGGATGTACTCATATGGCCACCCGACTGGAATCTCCGTCCAATCATAATGTAACCACATGGTACACGGCGTATACGGGTACATGATCGGCTTTTCTTTCCCACAGAGGCCGCATAATGTTGGTCATATGAAGGCAATTTACATTACTTATCAGTTAGTTAGAAAATGCATTATTATTATTTGTAATCCAGAAGTCCAGAGGTGGCCATCGTCCTTATATGGTCTTCATCCAGTGAATAGCAGGAACCCAAGAACAGCTGATGCTGTCAGTTGGACCAAATACAAATTCTGTTGCAATATCAAATAATTTTCTACTAAATATACCTGGGAATTATATTAATGGAATAATAGGACAGTACCTTTTAATGCACACCATTCCAGTGATGACGATAGCAGCGCTGACCACGACGGCACTGCACGTTACTAAGGCAATCACAGCACCTGATACAGGGAAAAATAAGTGCTGGTAGTAGTAATGCAATATATGAAGTCAATCAATGTGGTGGAGGTGGGAGGAGAAATCAGTAACGGAGACATTGCTAAGCCCATTCTGTTATGAATTGTGGTGCTAGAAAATGTGGTGTTTTTGAATATTTCTATCCCAGGGAGGGGGAGGGGTGGGAGGGGGGGGCATCTCATTACCACATGGCAAGTCAAAGAATATATTGAAATTGTATGGGCAATTTTTTGCACCTTTTTTCTCCTCAGTGATCCGTCATTTTCTATGTACTTTTCCTCAGATTACATTAGTTTTGAATGACAACAATTTCAGGGCAGAAAAGTGTTATAACTTAATTAACTTTTGCAAAATTGGTTCTCCCCTTTCAAAATTTGTTACCACGCTTGCCCATGACTTTTTAAAATGACCTTTAATGTGGAGATGTGTTTAAAAATGCCTTTATTTACCCAATGCGGACACACTTAACTCGAAATTCGCCCCATAAACATCAAATTTTATTTTTTTAAATCCACCTTATTCCTCAAATTATGTATTTATGAGTACAGCCTGTAAACTCTGCGACGTTGAAACAACTTTGGATAGAAGCTGCACCCGATGCTGGATCAGCGTCGCATTTCTGTTGTTTTGGAGGTTGAAAAACGTCTACCTTCCGACGTTGAATAGACGTCAATTATCCGACGTCTAATCAACGTTGTGTAAGGGTTTGCAAATTGAAATCGAAATTTTTCCGACGTTGTGTAGACTTTGGGAAAGTGACGTTATTTAGACGTCGGAAAAATATCAGTCGCCGTCAAGACAACCACACTCACAGTGTGGTCACTCCTCCGTCACAATACCCCACCCCTTGGTCATCCGATCAAGCAAGATATTATGAAGTTGATTTCTAGGAATATTTTCTAAAAGTAAGTGGTGAAAAACTTGAAATTCTCATATTTTACGTCCCCATTTTGGTCTGTTTTCAAAGTGACCTGTCATAGGTACCGTTTGCGTCAAGCGTGACATGAAGAAGGTTTCTCTTTGGTTGTGAGTCCGGCGTCTATATAACTGGGATTTTTCTACGACTGTATAACCTCGATTTTTGACTTCTATTCAAAAAAGACCCAAAGACTTTGATAAGAGATTAGAGAAAAGTACGAGTTAATTGCGACCAAAAACAAAGTTGCTTATCCAATGTCTACTCAACGTCGCGTCAAAGACGTTGGTAAGCCGTTGATGTCTGATCATTAGTTTTGACCGAGTTGACGTCGCAATCTCAAACAGACGTTGAATCTAACTTAATATGTTTACTGGGTGTGCGAATTTCACCCTATAAATGCAGAGTGCCACAGTTATAGTTTATAACAAAAACCACTGCAACTCATCAAATTATACATTGATGAGTAAGTTGCAGTTCGAATGCACATTGAAGCAATCACAGAGAGGAAATGAGACAGACGCTTCCCCTGAGCACTCTCTGTGTGTGTTTGTTTGTATGTATGTGCTATTTTTGGTTCCCTCTACACCCCCACCCCATCCCTTTAATGAAGACCTTGTTTTTTATCTGTTTGGCACGCGTGGTAAGGCATATGATAGTAAGTACCCCCCCCCTCCCCTTTTCTTTTTCCTAGATTGCTTTCCAACCCTGTGCTAGTAAGTGTGACCTCTACACCCAGAATAAAAAAATATTGTTCCTTCGGTGTTGCCACGGTGACAAGAATACTAGGGATCTGACGTCATTGTACTATCCAGGCCCCCTGTTGTAATAGCCTTCCATTACAACATTCGGGTTATTATTATTTCTAATATGACAGAATTACTTTATTCATATTTATATTATCATTAATACAAGAAAATATAATCATGTCTAATTTCGGTTCAAATCTAAGAAGACTTTTTGGGGATATACATTTGACTTTGACGTGTCCCAAGCGGCAATGAAACGCGGGCCTGTCTAAAAGCTGTTAATCAATTGAACATTGAAATAATTGAATTTTTGATGTTGAGATTTGGTCGGTTTCTGATGCTCCTTGACACAGAAAAGCCTCCTGGGACAAAACAGTTACAATTTCCGACTTGTAATTTTGTTACTATGCAATTAATGCAGAGCCGAAAAGTCAAGGATTAAAACAATTTGACTGTGAAGCTCGTCTTTTATGTTGAAGAGGGTGATTGTTTTTCCCCTTTAACACCCTGTTCCAAGCCAAAATAAAAGTTGTTTTGCAATGAAACAGGCATTAGTGCTGAGAGACAACTCTTGACATTTCCATGATCTGGGCCTCATTTTCCCTTGCTCCCAGGACGCCCAATTTCTCATACAACAAAACCTGTACTTGCTAAAGTGCAATTACCCACAATCCCCTGCGGATCACACTTAGAACTGGTAGGCTTTTAGCTCTATTGGATATAATCAAAGACATTGAAAGATGAAAATGTAGCGTTGGCCGATAGGGAAGAGGGCGGGCGTGGGGCACATTGAAAAGGGCAAGGTCTAACAATAAGGCACATTCGCCTTCCTCAATAATTTATAAGAGAAAACAAACGAAACATATGAAATATCGCTCATTTTTCATTGAGTAGCTTTTTTCATAGTACTCCAATCTACCAACAGTGCTGATTCATGGACTAAAACGATACCCTGGAACTACATTAACCCATTTGATATTCAGTTTCCAACATTTTGACACAAAGAAAAAAGCTGTCAGTTATAAAGAGTGTGTGAAGGACATTCCATTAATACATTCTGACCCCAACAGTTACTTGTTAATTTGACCTTACAGATGAAGGTCATACTGTACAGCCGGCCATACATCCTGTC
>OX457027.1:81900294-82301235 GCA_949752745.1 Protula sp. h YS-2021 | reverse complement strand
AGCCGGCCACACATCCTGTCACTCTTTATACATATGTGAAAATAACCAGATGGCAAATTCAGTTTTCAGAGCAATTGTTCTTGATATGCAACGCCTCAGATTCATTGTGCTCCAATGAAAATAAACATGCTATTACACACACACACACACACACACACACACACAGATATATATATATCTGTGTGTGTGTGTGTGTGTGTAATAGCATGTTTATTTTCATTGGAGCTTGATCACAGGTGATCACATGGTGAAACACCTTATGGCAATCCCGGGGTGGGGGCACTCACGTAACAACTGGTTATCATGCGTACCTTGATCACAGGTGATCACATGGTGAAACACCTTATGGCAATCCCAGGGTGGGGGCACTCATGTAACAACTGGTTATCATGCGTACCCATGCCTTTTTAAAGCAACCCCAAAGGCGGAATGTTAATATTGCACGAGACTGGCATTCCAAGAGGATCCCCCTCTGGTCTCAAAATTACGCCCCCCCCCTTTCTCTGCGAAAACAAAGTGACCAACAGTCGTATAAAGTGTTTGCATATGCACCGAAGCATGAGATCGGGCCACCCTTCAAATCTGATCAATTTTCACCAGAACCGAAATTCTTCCATTCGTTTCTGTTATTACAGAAACTAGACCACCAAACAAATCCAAGGAAAGAACAACTTTCGCCACTTCCAAATGTCAAATTGAACCACGCCAATGGGGCTGTTCACACATCAAACAAGGCACCCGTGTGCTGCATAAACAACAGTTCGTGATTCCCAATTTGAGGGATTATAATTGTGCTTTCATCGAGCCTTGATGCTGATGCTTGTTAAGTGAGGTGAGTATTAGCACATGTTCTCATATATAAAAAATTGTATGCACAGAGAGATCACACGGAACTGATTTGCAATTTGGGATTTTAATAAGGAAGAATTGCATCTCTAGTTTTGATTAGCACTTCGCAAATGCATTTTAATTGTCCCTTGAGCCTCGAGATCAACCAGATAATTTCACCGTGTTAGATTTAGGTGATTTACTCATGGATTAAAAAGTAGTCGTATTCATATACATTTTATCTATTTGTAAAAAAATAATTAAAATAAAAGACCTTAAAATGAAAAAAAAGTTTCTTAATTATGGGCTCTTACAATTATGTGCTCATCTACCATCAAAATTCCTCGAACCCAGGAACTGTGACCATACCAGAATTGGGCCAGATTCACTCGGGGTATTACTGTATAATAACACATGGCAACGGAGGATCTATAGCCTGTTTTATTACTTGCATGCAGGCATTTTGTAAAGCTTCCTTTATATCATAACTCGAACATTTGTTTACATGTGATCAACAAGAACCGGACAAAATACCACCGGACATAATACCACCGGGCAAAATACCACCGGACATAATACCACCAAGGAAATAAAAACTAGGCGCAAGTCATTTTGGCCATAGTCATTTTGACCGGATACCGGCTTAGGTATTATAAAAATCGAATGCAGTAGGTCGCAGAGAATAAGAGCAAATACTCCTTTATGTCATTATTGATAAGGGATTACCATAGCGCGAGACTTTTCACATATAAATTGGGCACGAAAATGAACAGAATTTAAACCAATATCAACAGCAATAAACCACGACAATAAACTAACTAGGATCTACAAAAAAGAACAGTTACAGTAAAGTAGAATGTCCTCAGTGAATGTAATATTACGTTTGTTTTAGTTACATTCAGTTAAGAAAGCAATAAAGGATTGTGGTGATATTTTGTCCTAGTTTTCATTTCCTTGGCGGTATTATGTCCGGTGGTATTTTGCCCGGTGGTATTATGTCCGGTGGTATGTTGTCCTACACCCGTGATCAACACATGATAGAGATGTATATTTACGCAGAAATTTGCATATTTTAGAAAACAAGTGTAGAAGATATCATAACTAGTCAATAACATGTTATGACTCAAAATATTGAATAAATGAATGGTTAAATAATTAACTGCCGTTTTGTTTACTAATAGCTACAGCATCTATCGATATTTTAGATTCAAGTATGTAAATGGCACAGCATAAATTTTCGGAGGTGGAGTCAACGAGGTCACTTCTGGTTTTGGCTATGGGTTCATCTGGCTTACTTATTATCGCCAGGCACGTAACGCTATCCAAGCACGAGGGTCATCATCGTAAGGTATCTCATTCCCTTAACAACTTCCAGATCAACGGAGTTCACCATACGAGTAGTGTAAAAATGCGGGTATGAAATCAATTGCTGACATGCATTGATATGCAAATTATATATCCTTGTAATTAAGTGCTTGTGTACTTAGGGGCACTTGTCCTTGAAAAATAAACTAAAGTACAATGAAGTGATTGGTTGGAATTATTTTGACTATAACTTTGTTCATCTTGGATGTAGAAACACACATTCCACAGCATATGATGGTGGATCAAGATTATTAGGTTCTCATGTAACCATGCTAGGCATGGAAAATGTTGCTTTGATCTGACTGGTTGAATTTGTTTGGGCATAAATGTGTTAGTGTTGGATGCATAAACACGCGCTTGAATGACATGATAGTGGATCAAGTTTTAACCTTGGAAACTGAAATGAAACAAAGACAAAGAAACTTAAATATCTGAGCAGGCAACATAAGTTGAACATCCAACATAGCAGGCACTAAAAAGTGTGCACAGATGAGGCATGTGAGCAAAGATAGTTCCCATGAAACCCCATGAAACAAAGACAAAGCAACTTTAATATATGAGCAGGCAACATAAGTTGAACATCCAACATAGCAGGCACTAAAAAGTGTGCACAGATGAGGCATGTGAGCAAAGATAGTTCCCATGAAACCCCACTTCTAAAAGCCCGAAAGTAATACCAACACGCAACAGCACAACCGTAAGCTCTGCAGCCGTCATTTTAGAAACAGCGTCAATCTCACACGATACCTAAAGATGACGCAGAGAAAATTTTCTGCCTTGTGTGCAATGTCGAAAACAATGTTCCACTAGCAGCAATCTGTCACAACATCGACTTGTTTGCCGTGTCGACATATCCATCAGAAAGAGACAAAAAAAGGAGGTGCGCAAATGACTAAAAGATACCATTCACATAAAACAAAGGGTTCTATGATAGCCCAAGAAGTCAGAACATCCTATCCTATCTTACGTACATGACGACATTAGTGCAAGCAACACATTGCATGTGACGATGTATAGTATATGTAGCAAAATCAGTGGTGATGTTGTAATAAATGATCAGGTATACCAGGGCAGTAAACAAGAATAAGCAGGGAATTAATGGTGTGATATCAAAAAAAGTTATACAGTTAATTTAGAGAATTTAAGAGGGAGGGCTCTGATTTTAATCTAGAAGAAGTGGAATAATAGACAACTCTATGCGATCCTATTTTAACCAACAGCTACATTTCAATACCCAAGATAACTAAAAAGAAAGCACGCTATTGTTGTCGTAAATGTAACAAGTAGAGGTAACAGATCTTTGCTGTGGCCTGTAGTAGCAAATCTACATCCAGAACAAAATGACCCTTAAAGGGTAAGCAACAACGCACATATGAACGAGAACTGATCAGTTTTATAAAAACCATAACTCAAATCTAGACCTTTAAAAAGCACAACAAGATACACAACAACACAGTTAGGTCTCAGGAATATATATAACCTGTACCAGAGCGAGACTAAGCATGCCATACAAATCAATCTGCTACTCAGCGCTGTAAAAGACAAAATATTTTTTTTATCAAACAAATTGGTCCGTTCATGAGTAGTCGCAAGAAACATCAGCATGCTGCTAATAACTGTTTCTACGGTTTGCATGCATTTGTGCAACATTATTTGATGGATCAGCGCAAGCCATGGGCCACAAGCCCTGTGCTTTCCAGTGAAAGTCATTTATGCTGATGTTGAGTGACTTAAAACTAAAATATAGTGAAAAATTCAGCAACTTTCTTTTCTTGCGACAGAAAAAAATGAATTTTAAATTTCGAATGTTGCAGTGACATTGCACGTGATTTAGTTTTGATATATAAAGCTTTTCCAACCAAATAGCACTACAAAAATGCGAACCATTTTACCTTAAACAAACAATTCATATGGTTTTAAAGCAACCAATATTCGATAACTTTGAACAAAAACGCGAAATGGAAAATGACAAGGTAATTTTCTGCTGGGATTTGCATTGTACCAATTTATTGTTGGGAGAGTTTTGCATTGCATTATCCAATTATGCAACATACACTGTGCATTGCCTGCTATATCTCTGTTCTTAAGTGTCTAAAGCCGACCTAAGTCACGGTAATTCTCAGTAGTGAAACTCTGAGGCAGAGAAAACCATAAATGCCGACGTGAAATAATCCCAATCCAAATACTGATCATTTTGAATATTGATTTTTCAAAGTGAAAAATACAATGTATTTGGTAAATTCAAAGTACAGCAACCAATTCTGTCCAGTTATTCAATTACCTTTGCTGATAAAATGGAATGTAGGGTTGCTAAGGCAAAAAAAATAATGTTTGCTAAATGCTAAGAAAATTTAATGAGATGAGCCCATGATGACTTATTTTTCTATCTTCTTATCAAACTCATGAAGTTTGCTTCAGTAAGAGGTGGATGACACGCAACAGGCCATTATATATTCAGTTTTATCTCGCAGTGGTGAATATAAATATACAGGGATTCTGCCAATGTGCACAGGTCCCGCTAGCACTCAGGACTCTGAATCCTGCAACCTCAGTTCAAATTTCGGCGAGACCTGTCACTTTTGTTTCTTATATTTAGTTGTGTTTACTTTGTTTTTGAAGTGAAAATTATTTCTGAAAGATTAAATGTTAAATGCACATAATGTTCAACGGACTCAACTACTTGGGCTGTTCACGCAATCGATAAAGTTCCATGTGTCTAAAAAATGAAGAATTTTGAATATCTTTCTTTTGAAAACTGGGCCCCTAAGACATAACAAGTCTGTTTGTTACATTCAACTGGTTTATTGTTTGCATAGTTTTGCATGATTTGCACAAGTTATAATTCTTTTCTTTGGAGTCTCAAGCCCACCTATCAGTCCGTGCAACGTTGAAAATGGGTTCTAATGCCTGATACTATGACTGTATACAGGTATAAATGAATAAAAAAGTACTCACAACAACCTAAACGAGCAAAGACCGTACACTAGCAGTATCCAGGTGGCAGGCAGCCATGTTATTAAAACATAGCAGTTTAAACAAATGTCCATTAATAGAAACAACATGAAAAGAGTACTTGTGTCATCGTTTTATGCATGCTATCCATGTATGCTGTATTCTGTACTTTTTCAGTTATTTATTAAATGAAAACCCATTCAGGACCGCAGGGCAATTCTACTGGGAACATGTCATCTTTCCTCGGTTTTATCCTTTGTGGTTTTCCAATTGATAATTTCTTATTCATTTCAAAACTGAAACACGCCCAATGTGGGATTCGAACCCACGACCCTGGGATTAAGAGTCCCATGCTCTACCGACTGAGCTAACCGGGCTATTGATCGATTCTTCCAGGCGGTTTCATTTGTCTGGTGATAAAAACACAGTATTGCATCTGCTTTCTTTGAAAAAATGTAGGTTTCGAAAATATAAGTAATAATGAAATGCTAATTTTCAGTCTACTGATTTATTGTATTGATGAGTTTTGCATGATTTGCACACAGATTATTGCCTCTTGTCTTAAATGTCCCAAGTCTATCTAGCACTCATAATAAGGAGTGGCATTTATGTCAATATTTTGATTTCATCAATATCTAAATCTATGTTGTCGTTTTATACGCATACATTATTTAGAACTTGTTTTTAGTTTATTGTACATGTCAAACCATTGAACTGGTAAAACCTTGTTTATTCTAATGCATATAACAACTAGACTGAATTTCGCTACACGTAGCCAAATGACACCCGCATGCAATGGTACAATCTATCTGGTCAAAGACACATTTTTCAGTCTTTCCACATAATTGTCAGCTTCCGAATTATTATCATGAACAAGGACATCGAAGTAAATATAATGTAATCTCAAATCATCAAATTCAGTTTTCTAACGTTTTTGAGATAATGGAATATATATAACCTGTACTTGAGCCAGACTAAGCATGCGATACAAATCAATCTGCTACTCAGCGCTGTAAAAGACAAAATATTTTTTTGATAAAAAAAAAATGGTCGGTTCTTGAGTAGTCGAAAGAAACATCAGCATGCTGCTATTAACCGTTTCAACGGTTTGCATGCATCTGTGCGACATTATTTGATTGATCAGCGCGAGCAATTGGCCTGAAGCCCTCTGCTTTCCAGTGAAAGTCATTTATGCTGATGTTGAGTGACTTAAAACTAAAATATAGTGAAAAATTCAGCAACTTTCTATTCATGCGACGGAAAAAAGTGAATTTTAAATTTCGAATGTTGCAGTGACATGGCACGTGATTTAGTTTTGATATTTAAAGCTTTGCAAACCAAATAGCACTACAAAAATGCAAACCATTTTGCCTTAAACAAACAATTCATATGGTTTTAAAACAACAAATATTCGATAACTTTGAACAAATACGCGAAAGTGAAAATGAGAAAGTAATTTTCTGGTGGGATTTTCATTGTAACAATTTATTGTTGGGAGAGTTTTGCATTGCATTATCCAATTATGCAATATACACTGTGCACTGCCTGCTATATCTCTGTTCTTAAATTCTAAAGCCGACCTAAGTCACGGTAATTCTCAGTAGTGAAGCTATGAGGCAGAGAAAACCGACCGTTATATGTTCAGTTTTATCTCGCAGTGGTGAATATAAATATACAAGGATTCTGCCAATGTGCACAGGTCCCGTTAGCACTCAGGACTCTGAATCCTGCAACCTCAGTTCAAATTTCGGCGAGACCTGTCACTTTTGTTTCTTATATTTAGTTGTGTTTACTTTGTTTTTGAAGTGAAAATTATTTCTGAAAGATTTAATGTTAAATGCACATAATGTTCAACGGACTCAACTACTTGGGCTGTTCATGCAATTGATAAAGTTCCATGTGTCTAAAAAATGAAGAATTTTGAATATCTTTCTTTTGAAAACTGGGCCCCTAAGACATTACAAGTCTGTTTGTTACATTCAACTGGTTTATTGTTTGCATAGTTTTGCATGATTTGCACAAGTTATAATTCTTTTCTTTGGAGTCTCAAGCCCACCTATCAGTCCGTGCAACGTTGAAAATGTGTTCTAATGCCTGATACTATGACTGTATACAGGTATAAATGAATAAAAAGTACTAACAACAACCTAAACGAACAAAGACCGTACACTAGCAGTATCCAGGTGGCAGGCAGCCATGTTATCAAAAAATAGCAGTTTAAACAAATGTCCATTGATAGAAACAACATGAAAAGAGTACTTGTGTCATCGTTTTATGCATGCTATCCATGTATGCTGTATTCTGTACTTTTCAGCAAATAGATTGTACCAGATTGTTTCAGTAAATGAAAACCCATTCAGGATCGCAGGGCAATTCTACTGGGAACATGTTATCTTTCCTCGGTTTTTTCCTTTGTGGTTTTCCCAGTGATAATTTTTTTTTCATCTCAAAACTGAAACACGCCCAATGTGGGATTCGAACCCACGACCCTGGGATTAAGAGTCCCATGCTCTACCGACTGAGCTAACCGGGCTATTGATCGATTCCACCAGGCGGTTTCATTTGTCTGGTGATAATAAACATAGTATTGCAACTGCTTTCTTTGAAAAAATGTAGGTTCCGAAGATATAAGAAAGATAATGAAATGCTAATTTTCAGTCTACTGATTTATTGTATTGGTGAGTTTTGCATGATTTGCATACAGTTTATTGCCTCTTGTCTCGAGTGTCTCAAGTCTATCTGGCAATCATAACAAGGAGTGGCATTTATGTCAATATTTTGATTTCATCAATATCTAAATCTATGTTGTCGTTTTATACGCATACATTATTTAGAATCTTTTTCGTTAATTGTGCATGTCAAACCATTGAACTGGTAAAACCTTGTTTATTCTAATGCATATAACAACTAGACTGAATTTCGCTACACGTAGCTAAATGACACGCACTTGCAATGGTACAATCTATCTGGTCAAAGACACATTTTTCAGTCTTTCCACATAATTGTCAGCTTCCGAATTATTATCATGAACAAGGACATCGAAGTAAATATAATGTAATCTCAAATCATCAAATTCAGTTTTCTATCGTTTTTGAGATAATGCAATATATATAACCTGTACCAGAGCGAGACTAAGCATGTGATACAAATCAATCTGCTACTCAGCGCTGTAAAAGACAAAATATTTTTTTTTGATCAAATAAATTGATCGGTTCATTAGTAGTCGAAAGAAACATCAGCATGCTGCTATTAACTGTATCAACGGTTTGCATTCATTTGTGCGACATTATTTGATGGATCAGCGCAAGTCATGGGCCACAAGCCCTGTGCGTTCCAGTGAAAGTCATTTATGCTGATGTTGAGTGACTTAAAACTAAAATATAGTGAAAAATTCAGCAACTTTCTTTTCTTGCGACAGAAGAAATGAATTTTAAATTTCGAATGTTGCAGTGACATTGCATGTGATTTAGTTTTGATATTTAAAGCTTTTCAAACCAAATAGCACTACAAAAATGCAAACCATTTTGTCTTAAACAAACAATTCATATGGTTTTAAAGCAACCAATATTCGATAACTTTGAACAAAAACGCGAAAGTGAAAATGAGAAAGTAATTTTCTGCTGGGATTTGCATTGTACCAATTTATTGTTGAGAGAGTTTTGCATTGCATTATCCAATTATGCAATATACACTGTGCACTGCCTGCTATATCTCGGTTCTTAAGTGTCTAAAGCCGACCTAAGTCACGGTAATTCTCAGTAGTGAAGCTATGAGGCAGAGAAAACCGACCGTTATATGTTCAGTTTTATTTCGTAGTGGTGAATATAAATATACAAGGATTCTGCCAATGTGCACAGGTCCCGTTAGCACTCAGGACTCTGAATCCTGCAACCTCAGTTCAAATTTCGGCGAGACCTGTCACTTTTGTTTCTTATATTTAGTTGTGTTTACTTTGTTTTTGAAGTGAAAATTATTTCTGAAAGATTTAATGTTAAATGCACATAATGTTCAACGGACTCAACTACTTGGGCTGTTCACGCAATCGATAAAGTTCCATGTGTCTAAAAAATGAAGAATTTTGAATATCTTTCTTTTGAAAACTGGGCCCCTAAGACATAACAAGTCTGTTTGTTACATTCAACTGGTTTATTGTTTGCAAAGTTTTGCATGATTTGCACAAGTTATAATTCTTTTCTTTGGAGTCTCAAGCCCACCTATCAGTCCGTGCAACGTTGAAAATGTGTTCTAATGCCTGATACTATGACTGTATACAGGTATAAATGAATAAAAAAGTATTCACAACAACTTAAACGAACTAAGACCGTATACTAGCAGTATCCAGGTGGCAGGCAGCCATATTATCAAAAAATAGCAGTTTAAACAAATGTCCATTAATAGAAACAACATGAAAAGAGTACTTGTGTCATCGTTTTATGCATGCTATCCATGTATGCTGTATTCTGTACTTTTCAGTAAATAGATTGTTCCAGATTGTTTCAGTAAATGAAAACCCATTCAGGACCGCAGGGCAATTCTACTGCGAACATGTCATCTTTCCTCGGTTTTATCCTTTGTGGTTTTCCCAGTGATAATTTCTTATTCATCTCAAAACTGAAACACGCCCAATGTGGGATTCGAACCCACGACCCTGGGATTAAGAGTCCCATGCTCTACCGACTGAGCTAACCGGGCTATTGATCGATTCCACCAGGCGGTTTAATTTGTCTGGTGATAAAAAACATAGAATTGCAACTGCTTTCTTTGAAAAAATGTAGGTTCCGAAGATATAAGAAAGATAATGAAATGCTAATTTTCAGTCTACTGATTTATTGTGTTGGTGAGTTTTGCATGATTTGCACACAGATTATTGCCTCTTATCTCGAGTGTCTCAAGTCTATCTGGCAATCATAACAAGGAGTGGCATTTATGTCAATATTTTGATTTCATCAATATCTAAATCTATGTTGTCGTTTTATACGCATACATTATTTAGAATCTTTTTCGTTAATTGTGCATGTCAAACCATTGAACTGGTAAAACCTTGTTTATTCTAATGCATATAACAACTAGACTGAATTTCGCTACACGTAGCTAAATGACACCCACTTGCAATGGTACAATCTATCTGGTCAAAGACACATTTTTCAGTCTTTCCACATAATTGTCAGCTTCCGAATTATTATCATGAACAAGGACATCGAAGTAAATATAATGTAATCTCAAATCATCAAATTCAGTTTTCTAACGTTTTTGAGATAATGCAATATATATAACCTGTACCAGAGCGAGACTAAGCATGTGATACAAATCAATCTGCTGCTCAGCGCTGTAAAAGACAAAATATTTTTTTGATCAAATAAATTGGTCGGTTCATTAGTAGTCGAAAGAAACATCAGCATGCTGCTATTAACTGTATCAACGGTTTGCATTCATTTGTGCGACATTATTTGATGGATCAGCGCAAGTCATGGGCCACAAGCCCTGTGCGTTCCAGTGAAAGTCATTTATGCTGATGTTGAGTGACTTAAAACTAAAATATAGTGAAAAATTCAGCAACTTTCTTTTCTTGCGACAGAAGAAATGAATTTTAAATTTCGAATGTTGCAGTGACATTGCATGTGATTTAGTTTTGATATTTAAAGCTTTTCAAACCAAATAGCACTACAAAAATGCAAACCATTTTGTCTTAAACAAACAATTCATATGGTTTTAAAGCAACCAATATTCGATAACTTTGAACAAAAACGCGAAAGTGAAAATGAGAAAGTAATTTTCTGCTGGGATTTGCATTGTACCAATTTATTGTTGAGAGAGTTTTGCATTGCATTATCCAATTATGCAATATACACTGTGCACTGCCTGCTATATCTCGGTTCTTAAGTGTCTAAAGCCGACCTAAGTCACGGTAATTCTCAGTAGTGAAGCTATGAGGCAGAGAAAACCGACCGTTATATGTTCAGTTTTATTTCGCAGTGGTGAATATAAATATACAAGGATTCTGCCAATGTGCACAGGTCCCGTTAGCACTCAGGACTCTGAATCCTGCAACCTCAGTTCAAATTTCGGCGAGACCTGTCACTTTTGTTTCTTATATTTAGTTGTGTTTACTTTGTTTTTGAAGTGAACATTATTTCTGAAAGATTTAATGTTAAATGCACATAATGTTCAACGGACTCAACTACTTGGGCTGTTCACGCAATCGATAAAGTTCCATGTGTCTAAAAAATGAAGAATTTTGAATATCTTTCTTTTGAAAACTGGGCCCCTAAGACATAACAAGTCTGTTTGTTACATTCAACTGGTTTATTGTTTGCAAAGTTTTGCATGATTTGCACAAGTTATAATTCTTTTCTTTGGAGTCTCAAGCCCACCTATCAGTCCGTGCAACGTTGAAAATGTGTTCTAATGCCTGATACTATGACTGTATACAGGTATAAATGAATAAAAAAGTATTCACAACAACTTAAACGAACTAAGACCGTATACTAGCAGTATCCAGGTGGCAGGCAGCCATGTTATCAAAAAATAGCAGTTTAAACAAATGTCCATTAATAGAAACAACATGAAAAGAGTACTTGTGTCATCGTTTTATGCATGCTATCCATGTATGCTGTATTCTGTACTTTTCAGTAAATAGATTGTTCCAGATTGTTTCAGTAAATGAAAACCCATTCAGGACCGCAGGGCAATTCTACTGCGAACATGTCATCTTTCCTCGGTTTTATCCTTTGTGGTTTTCCCAGTGATAATTTCTTATTCATCTCAAAACTGAAACACGCCCAATGTGGGATTCGAACCCACGACCCTGGGATTAAGAGTCCCATGCTCTACCGACTGAGCTAACCGGGCTATTGATCGATTCCACCAGGCGGTTTAATTTGTCTGGTGATAAAAAACATAGAATTGCAACTGCTTTCTTTGAAAAAATGTAGGTTCCGAAGATATAAGAAAGATAATGAAATGCTAATTTTCAGTCTACTGATTTATTGTGTTGGTGAGTTTTGCATGATTTGCACACAGATTATTGCCTCTTATCTCGAGTGTCTCAAGTCTATCTGGCAATCATAACAAGGAGTGGCATTTATGTCAATATTTTGATTTCATCAATATCTAAATCTATGTTGTCGTTTTATACGCATACATTATTTAGAATCTTTTTCGTTAATTGTGCATGTCAAACCATTGAACTGGTAAAACCTTGTTTATTCTAATGCATATAACAACTAGACTGAATTTCGCTACACGTAGCTAAATGACACCCACTTGCAATGGTACAATCTATCTGGTCAAAGACACATTTTTCAGTCTTTCCACATAATTGTCAGCTTCCGAATTATTATCATGAACAAGGACATCGAAGTAAATATAATGTAATCTCAAATCATCAAATTCAGTTTTCTAACGTTTTTGAGATAATGCAATATATATAACCTGTACCAGAGCGAGACTAAGCATGTGATACAAATCAATCTGCTACTCAGCGCTGTAAAAGACAAAATATTTTTTTTGATCAAATAAATTGGTCGGTTCATTAGAAGTCGAAAGAAACATCAGCATGCTGCTATTAACTGTATCAACGGTTTGCATTCATTTGTGCGACATTATTTGATGGATCAGCGCAAGTCATGGGCCACAAGCCCTGTGCGTTCCAGTGAAAGTCATTTATGCTGATGTTGAGTGACTAAAAACTAAAATATAGTGAAAAATTCAGCAACTTTCTTTTCTTGCGACAGAAGAAATGAATTTTAAATTTCGAATGTTGCAGTGACATTGCATGTGATTTAGTTTTGATATTTAAAGCTTTTCAAACCAAATAGCACTACAAAAATGCAAACCATTTTGCCTTAAACAAACAATTCATATGGTTTTAAAGCAACCGATATTCGATAACTTTGAACAAAAACGCGAAAGTGAAAATGAGAAAGTAATTTTCTGCTGGGATTTGCATTGTACCAATTTATTGTTGGGAGAGTTTTGCATTGCATTATCCAATTATGCAATAAACACTGTGCACTGCCTGCTATATCTCGGTTCTTAAGTGTCTAAAGCCGACCTAAGTCACGGTAATTCTCAGTAGTGAAGCTATGAGGCAGAGAAAACCGACCGTTATATGTTCAGTTTTATCTCGCAGTGGTGAATATAAATATACAAGGATTCTGCCAATGTGCACAGGTCCCGTTAGCACTCAGGACTCTGAATCCTGCAACCTCAGTTCAAATTTCGGCGAGACCTGTCACTTTTGTTTCTTATATTTAGTTGTGTTTACTTTGTTTTTGAAGTGAAAATTATTTCTGAAAGATTTAATGTTAAATGCACATAATGTTCAACGGACTCAACTACTTGGGCTGTTCACGCAATCGATAAAGTTCCATGTGTCTAAAAAATGAAGAATTTTGAATATCTTTCTTTTGAAAACTGGGCCCCTAAGACATAACAAGTCTGTTTGTTACATTCAACTGGTTTATTGTTTGCAAAGTTTTGCATGATTTGAACAAGTTATAATTCTTTTCTTTGGAGTCTCAAGCCCACCTATCAGTCCGTGCAACATTGAAAATGGGTTCTAATGCCTGATACTATGACTGTATACAGGTATAAATGAATAAAAAGTACTAACAACAACCTAAACGAACAAAGACCGTACACTAGCAGTATCCAGGTAGCAGGCAGCCATGTTATCAAAAAATAGCAGTTTAAACAAATGTCCATTGATAGAAACAACATGAAAAGAGTACTTGTGTCATCGTTTTATGCATGCTATCCATGTATGCTGTATTCTGTACTTTTCAGTAAATAGATTGTACCAGATTGTTTCAGTAAATGAAAACCCATTCAGGATCGCAGGGCAATTCTACTGGGAACATGTTATCTTTCCTCGGTTTTTTCCTTTGTGGTTTTCCCAGTGATAATTTTTTTTTCATCTCAAAACTGAAACACGCCCAATGTGGGATTCGAACCCACGACCCTGGGATTAAGAGTCCCATGCTCTACCGACTGAGCTAACCGGGCTATTGATCGATTCCACCAGGCGGTTTCATTTGTCTGGTGATAAAAAACATAGAATTGCAACTGCTTTCTTTGAAAAAATGTAGGTTCCGAAGATATAAGAAAGATAATGAAATGCTAATTTTCAGTCTACTGATTTATTGTGTTGGTGAGTTTTGCATGATTTGCACACAGATTATTGCCTCTTATCTCGAGTGTCTCAAGTCTATCTGGCAATCATAACAAGGAGTGGCATTTATGTCAATATTTTGATTTCATCAATATCTAAATCTATGTTGTCGTTTTATACGCATACATTATTTAGAATCTTTTTCGTTAATTGTGCATGTCAAACCATTGAACTGGTAAAACCTTGTTTATTCTAATGCATATAACAACTAGACTGAATTTCGCTACACGTAGCTAAATGACACCCACTTGCAATGGTACAATCTATCTGGTCAAAGACACATTTTTCAGTCTTTCCACATAATTGTCAGCTTCCGAATTATTATCATGAACAAGGACATCGAAGTAAATATAATGTAATCTCAAATCATCAAATTCAGTTTTCTAACGTTTTTGAGATAATGCAATATATATAACCTGTACCAGAGCGAGACTAAGCATGTGATACAAATCAATCTGCTACTCAGCGCTGTAAAAGACAAAATATTTTTTTTGATCAAATAAATTGGTCGGTTCATTAGAAGTCGAAAGAAACATCAGCATGCTGCTATTAACTGTATCAACGGTTTGCATTCATTTGTGCGACATTATTTGATGGATCAGCGCAAGTCATGGGCCACAAGCCCTGTGCGTTCCAGTGAAAGTCATTTATGCTGATGTTGAGTGACTTAAAACTAAAATATAGTGAAAAATTCAGCAACTTTCTTTTCTTGCGACAGAAGAAATGAATTTTAAATTTCGAATGTTGCAGTGACATTGCATGTGATTTAGTTTTGATATTTAAAGCTTTTCAAACCAAATAGCACTACAAAAATGCAAACCATTTTGTCTTAAACAAACAATTCATATGGTTTTAAAGCAACCAATATTCGATAACTTTGAACAAAAACGCGAAAGTGAAAATGAGAAAGTAATTTTCTGCTGGGATTTGCATTGTACCAATTTATTGTTGAGAGAGTTTTGCATTGCATTATCCAATTATGCAATATACACTGTGCACTGCCTGCTATATCTCGGTTCTTAAGTGTCTAAAGCCGACCTAAGTCACGGTAATTCTCAGTAGTGAAGCTATGAGGCAGAGAAAACCGACCGTTATATGTTCAGTTTTATTTCGCAGTGGTGAATATAAATATACAAGGATTCTGCCAATGTGCACAGGTCCCGTTAGCACTCAGGACTCTGAATCCTGCAACCTCAGTTCAAATTTCGGCGAGACCTGTCACTTTTGTTTCTTATATTTAGTTGTGTTTACTTTGTTTTTGAAGTGAAAATTATTTCTGAAAGATTTAATGTTAAATGCACATAATGTTCAACGGACTCAACTACTTGGGCTGTTCACGCAATCGATAAAGTTCCATGTGTCTAAAAAATGAAGAATTTTGAATATCTTTCTTTTGAAAACTGGGCCCCTAAGACATAACAAGTCTGTTTGTTACATTCAACTGGTTTATTGTTTGCAAAGTTTTGCATGATTTGCACAAGTTATAATTCTTTTCTTTGGAGTCTCAAGCCCACCTATCAGTCCGTGCAACGTTGAAAATGTGTTCTAATGCCTGATACTATGACTGTATACAGGTATAAATGAATAAAAAAGTATTCACAACAACTTAAACGAACTAAGACCGTATACTAGCAGTATCCAGGTGGCAGGCAGCCATGTTATCAAAAAATAGCAGTTTAAACAAATGTCCATTAATAGAAACAACATGAAAAGAGTACTTGTGTCATCGTTTTATGCATGCTATCCATGTATGCTGTATTCTGTACTTTTCAGTAAATAGATTGTTCCAGATTGTTTCAGTAAATGAAAACCCATTCAGGACCGCAGGGCAATTCTACTGCGAACATGTCATCTTTCCTCGGTTTTATCCTTTGTGGTTTTCCCAGTGATAATTTCTTATTCATCTCAAAACTGAAACACGCCCAATGTGGGATTCGAACCCACGACCCTGGGATTAAGAGTCCCATGCTCTACCGACTGAGCTAACCGGGCTATTGATCGATTCCACCAGGCGGTTTCATTTGTCTGGTGATAAAAAAACATAGAATTGCAACTGCTTTCTTTGAAAAAATGTAGGTTCCGAAGATATAAGAAAGATAATGAAATGCTAATTTTCAGTCTACTGATTTATTGTGTTGGTGAGTTTTGCATGATTTGCACACAGATTATTGCCTCTTATCTCGAGTGTCTCAAGTCTATCTGGCAATCATAACAAGGAGTGGCATTTATGTCAATATTTTGATTTCATCAATATCTAAATCTATGTTGTCGTTTTATACGCATACATTATTTAGAATCTTTTTCGTTAATTGTGCATGTCAAACCATTGAACTGGTAAAACCTTGTTTATTCTAATGCATATAACAACTAGACTGAATTTCGCTACACGTAGCTAAATGACACCCACTTGCAATGGTACAATCTATCTGGTCAAAGACACATTTTTCAGTCTTTCCACATAATTGTCAGCTTCCGAATTATTATCATGAACAAGGACATCGAAGTAAATATAATGTAATCTCAAATCATCAAATTCAGTTTTCTAACGTTTTTGAGATAATGCAATATATATAACCTGTACCAGAGCGAGACTAAGCATGTGATACAAATCAATCTGCTACTCAGCGCTGTAAAAGACAAAATATTTTTTTTGATCAAATAAATTGGTCGGTTCATTAGAAGTCGAAAGAAACATCAGCATGCTGCTATTAACTGTATCAACGGTTTGCATTCATTTGTGCGACATTATTTGATGGATCAGCGCAAGTCATGGGCCACAAGCCCTGTGCGTTCCAGTGAAAGTCATTTATGCTGATGTTGAGTGACTTAAAACTAAAATATAGTGAAAAATTCAGCAACTTTCTTTTCTTGCGACAGAAGAAATGAATTTTAAATTTCGAATGTTGCAGTGACATTGCATGTGATTTAGTTTTGATATTTAACGCTTTTCAAACCAAATAGCACTACAAAAATGCAAACCATTTTGCCTTAAACAAACAATTCATATGGTTTTAAAGCAACCAATATTCGATAACTTTGAACAAAAACGCGAAAGTGAAAATGAGAAAGTAATTTTCTGCTGGGATTTGCATTGTACCAATTTATTGTTGAGAGAGTTTTGCATTGCATTATCCAATTATGCAATATACACTGTGCACTGCCTGCTATATCTCGGTTCTTAAGTGTCTAAAGCCGGCCTAAGTCACGGTAATTCTCAGTAGTGAAGCTATGAGGCAGAGAAAACCGACCGTTATATGTTCAGTTTTATCTCGCAGTGGTGAATATAAATATACAAGGATTCTGCCAATGTGCACAGGTCCCGTTAGCACTCAGGACTCTGAATCCTGCAACCTCAGTTCAAATTTCGGCGAGACCTGTCACTTTTGTTTCTTATATTTAGTTGTGTTTACTTTGTTTTTGAAGTGAAAATTATTTCTGAAAGATTTAATGTTAAATGCACATAATGTTCAATGGACTCAACTACTTGGGCTGTTCACGCAATCGATAAAGTTCCATGTGTCTAAAAAATGAAGAATTTTGAATATCTTTCTTTTGAAAACTGGGCCCCTAAGACATAACAAGTCTGTTTGTTACATTCAACTGGTTTATTGTTTGCAAAGTTTTGCATGATTTGCACAAGTTATAATTCTTTTCTTTGGAGTCTCAAGCCCACCTATCAGTCCGTGCAACGTTGAAAATGTGTTCTAATGCCTGATACTATGACTGTATACAGGTATAAATGAATAAAAAAGTATTAACAACAACTTAAACGAACTAAGACCGTATACTAGCAGTATCCAGGTGGCAGGCAGCCATGTTATCAAAAAATAGCAGTTTAAACAAATGTCCATTAATAGAAACAACATGAAAAGAGTACTTGTGTCATCGTTTTATGCATGCTATCCATGTATGCTGTATTCTGTACTTTTCAGTAAATAGATTGTACCAGATTGTTTCAGTAAATGAAAACCCATTCAGGACCGCAGGGCAATTCTACTGCGAACATGTCATCTTTCCTCGGTTTTATCCTTTGTGGTTTTCCCAGTGATAATTTCTTATTCATCTCAAAACTGAAACACGCCCAATGTGGGATTCGAACCCACGACCCTGGGATTAAGAGTCCCATGCTCTACCGACTGAGCTAACCGGGCTATTGATCGATTCCACCAGGCGGTTTCATTTGTCTGGTGATAAAAAACATAGAATTGCAACTGCTTTCTTTGAAAAAATGTAGGTTCCGAAGATATAAGAAAGATAATGAAATGCTAATTTTCAGTCTACTGATTTATTGTGTTGGTGAGTTTTGCATGATTTGCACACAGATTATTGCCTCTTATCTCGAGTGTCTCAAGTCTATCTGGCAATCATAACAAGGAGTGGCATTTATGTCAATATTTTGATTTCATCAATATCTAAATCTATGTTGTCGTTTTATACGCATACATTATTTAGAATCTGTTTTTCGTTAATTGTGCATGTCAAACCATTGAACTGGTAAAACCTTGTTTATTCTAATGCATATAACAGCTAGACTGAATTTCGCTACACGTAGCTGAATGACACCCACTTGCAATGGTACAATCTATCTGGTCAAAGACCATTTTTCAGTCTTTCCATATAATTGTCAGCTTCCGAATTATTATCATGAACAAAGACATCGAAGTAAATATAATGTAATCTCAAATCATCAAATTCAGTTTTCTATCGTTTTTGAGATAATGAAATATATATAACCTGTACCAGAGCGAGACTAAGCATGTGATACAAATCAATCTGCTACTCAGCGCTGTAAAAGACAAAATATTTTTTTTGATCAAATAAATTGGTCTTTTCATTAGTAGTCGCAAGAAACATCAGCATGCTGCTATTAACTGTATCAACGGTTTGCATTCATTTGTGCGACATTATTTGGTGGATCAGCGCAAGTCATGGGCCACAAGCCCTGTGCGTTCCAGTGAAAGTCATTTATGCTGATGTTGAGTGACTTAAAACTAAAATATAGTGAAAAATTCAGCAACTTTCTTTTCTTGCAACAGAAGAAATGAATTTTAAATTTCGAATGTTGCAGTGACATTGCATGTGATCTAGTTTTGATATTAAAAGCTTTTCAAACCAAATAGCACTACAAAAATGCAAACCATTTTGTCTTAAACAAACAATTCGTATGGTTTTAAAGCAACCAATATTCGATAACTTTGAACAAAAACGCGAAAGTGAAAATGAGAAAGTAATTTTCTGCTGGGATTTGCATTGTACCAATTTATTGTTGAGAGAGTTTTGCATTGCATAATCCAATTATGCAATATACACTGTGCACTGCCTGCTATATCTCTGTTCTTAAGTGTCTAAAGCCGACCTAAGTCACGGTAATTCTCAGTAGTGAAGCTATGAGGCAGAGAAAACCGACCGTTATATGTTCAGTTTTATCTCGCAGTGGTGAATATAAATATACAAGGATTCTGCCAATGTGCACAGGTCCCGTTAGCAATCAGGACTCTGAATCCTGCAACCTCAGTTCAAATTTCGGCGAGACCTGTCACTTTTGTTTCTTATATTTAGTTGTGTTTACTTTGTTTTTGAAGTGAACATTATTTCTGAAAGATTTAATGTTAAATGCACATAATGTTCAACGGACTCAACTACTTGGGCTGTTCACGCAATCGATAAAGTTCCATGTGTCTAAAAAATGAAGAATTTTGAATATCTTTCTTTTGAAAACTGGGCCCCTAAGACATAACAAGTCTGTTTGTTACATTCAACTGGTTTATTGTTTGCATAGTTTTGCATGATTTGCACAAGTTATAATTCTTTTCTTTGGAGTCTCAAGCCCAACTATCAGTCCGTGCAACGTTGAAAATGGGTTCTAATGCCTGATACTATGACTGTATACAGGTATAAATGAATAAAAAGTACTAACAACAACCTAAACGAACAAAGACCGTACACTAGCAGTATCCAGGTGGCAGGCAGCCATGTTATCAAAAAATAGCAGTTTAAACAAATGTCCATTAATAGAAACAACATGAAAAGAGTACTTGTGTCATCGTTTTATGCATGCTATCCATGTATGCTGTATTCTGTACTTTTTCAGTTATTTATTAAATGAAAACCCATTCAGGACCGCAGGGCTATTCTACTGGGAACATGTCATCTTTCCTCGGTTTTATCCTTTATGGTTTTCCCAGTGATAATTTCTTATTCATCTCAAAACTGAAACACGCCCAATGTGGGATTCGAACCCACGACCCTGGGATTAAGAGTCCCATGCTCTACCGACTGAGCTAACCTGGCTATTGATCGATTCCACCAGACGGTTTCATTTGTCTGGTGATAAAAAACATAGTATTGCAACTGCTTTCTTTGAAAAAATGTAGGTTCCGAAGATATAAGAAAGATAATGAAATGCTAATTTTCAGTCTACTGATTTATTGTATTGGTGAGTTTTGCATGATTTGCACACAGATTATTGCCTCTTGTCTTGAGTGTCTCAAGTCTATCTAGCAATCATAACAAGGAGTGGCATTTATGTCAATATTTTGATTTCATCAATATCTAAATCTATGTTGTCGTTTTATACGCATACATTATTTAGAATCTGTTTTTCGTTAATTGTACATTTCAAACCATTGAACTGGTAAAACCTTGTTTATTCTAATGCATATAACAACTAGACTGAATTTCGCTACACGTAGCTAAATGACACCCACTTGCAATGGTACAATCTATCTGGTCAAAGACACATTTTTCAGTCTTTCCACATAATTGTCAGCTTCCGAATTATTATCATGAACAAGGACATCGAAGTAAATATAATGTAATCTCAAATCATCAAATTCAGTTTTCTATCGTTTTTGAGATAAAAGAATATATATAACCTGTACCTGAGCGAAACTAAGCATGTGATCCAAATCAATCTAACACTCAGCGCTGTAAAAGACAAAATATTTTTTTTGATTAAACAAATTGGTCGGTTCATTATTAGTCGAAAGAAACATCAGCATGCTGCTATTAACTGTATCAACGGTTTGCATGCATTTGTGCGACATTATTTGATGGATCAGCGCAAGTCACGGGCCACAAGCCCTGTGCTTTCCAGTGAAAGTCATTTATGCTGATGTTGAGTGATTTAAAACTAAAATATAGTGAAAAATTCAGCAACCTTCTTTCTTTCGACAGAAAAAATGAATTTTAAATTTCGAATGTTGCAGTGACATTGCATGTGCTTTAGATTTGATATTTAAAGCTTTTCAAACCAAATAGCACTACAAAAATGCAAACCATCTTGCCTTAAACAAACAATTCATATGGCTTTAAAGCAACATATATTCGATAGCTTTGAAAAAAACGCGAAAGTGAAAATGAGAAAGTAATTTTCTGGTGGGATTTGCATTGTACCAATTTATTGTTGGGAGAGTTTTGCATTGCATTTTGCAATTATGCAATATACACTTTGCATTGCCTGCTATATCGCTGTTCTTAAGTGTCTAAAGCCGACCTAAGTCGCGGTAATTCTCAGTAGTGAAAATCTGAGGCAGAGAAAACCATGGATGCCGACGTGAAATAATCCCAATCCAAATACTGATCATTTTGAATATTGATTTTTCAAAGTGAAAAATACAATGTATTTGGTATATTCAAAGTACAGCAACCAATTCTGTCCAGTTATTCAATTACCATTGCTGATAAACTGGAATGTAGGGTTGCTAAGGCAAAAAATAATGTTTGCTAAATTTTAATCAAATTTAATAAAATGAGCCCATGATGACTTATTTTTCTATCTTCTTACCAAACTCATGAAGATTGCTTCAGTAAGAGGTGGAGGACACGCAACAGGCCGTTATATATTCAGTTTTTTTCTCGCAGTGGTGAATATAAATATACAAGGATTCTGCCGATGTGCACAGGTCCCGTTAGCACTCAGAACTCTGAATCCTGCAACCCCAGTTCAAATTTCGGCGAGACCTGTCACTTTTGTTTCTTATATTTAGTTGTGTTTACTTTGTTTTTGAAGTGAAAATCATTTCTGAAAGATTTAATGTTAGATGCACATAATGTTCAACCGACTCAACTACTTGGGCTGTTCACGCAATCGATAAAGTTCCATGTGTCTAAAAAATGACGAATTTTGAATATCTTTCTTTTGAAAACTGGGCCCCTAAGACATAAGAGGTCTGTTTGTTACATTCAACTGATTTATTATTGGCACAGTTTTGCATGATCTGCACAAGTTATAATTCTTTTCTTTGGAGTCTCAAGCCCACCTATCAGTTCGTGCAAGGTTGAAAATGTGTTCTAATGCCTGATACTATGACTGTATACAGGTATAAATGAATAAAACAGTACTGACAACAACCTAAACGAACTAAGACCGTACACTAGCAGTATCCAGGTGGCAGGCAGCCATGTTATCAAAAAATAGCAGTTTAAACAAATGTCCATTAATAGAAACAACATGAAAAGAGTACTTGTGTCATCGTTTTATGCATGCTATCCATGTATGCTGTATTTTCCAGTTATTTATTAAATGAAAACCCATTCAGGACCGCAGGGCAATTCTACTGGGAACATGTCATCTTTCCTCGGTTTTATCCTTTGTGGTTTTCCCAGTGATAATTTCTTATTCATCTCAAAACTGAAACACGCCCAATGTGGGATTCGAACCCACGACCCTGGGATTAAGAGTCCCATGCTCTACCGACTGAGCTAACCGGGCTATTGATCGATTCCACCAGGCGGTTTCATTTGTCTGGTGATAAAAAACATAGTATTGCAACTGCTTTCTTTGAAAAAATGTAGGTTCCGAAGATATAAGAAAGATAATGAAATGCTAATTTTCAGTCTACTGATTTATTGTATTGGTGAGTTTTGCATGATTCGCACACAGATTATTGCCTCTTGTCTTAAGTGTCTCAAGTCTATCTAGCAATCATAACAAGGAGTGGCATTTATGTCAATATTTTGATTTCATCAATATCTAAATCTATGTTGTCGTTTTATACGCATACATTACTTAGAATTTGTTTTTAGTTTATTGTACATGTCAAACCAATGAACTTGTAAAACCTTGTTTATTCTAATGCATATAACAACTAGACTGAATTTCGCTATACGTAGCGAAATGACACCAACTTGCAATGGTACAATCTATCTGGACAAAGACACACTTTTCAGTCTTTCCATATAATTGTCAGCTTCCGAATTATTATCATGAACAAGGGCATCGAAGTAAATATAATGTAATCTCAAATCATCAAATTCAGTTTTCTAACGTTTTTGAGATAATGGAATATATATAACCTGTACCTGAGCGAGAGTAAGCATGCCATACAAATCAATCTGCTACTCAGCGCTGTAAAAGACAAAATATTTTTTTGATCAAACAAATTGGTCGGTTCATGAGTAGTCGCAAGAAACATCAGCATGCTGCTTTTAACTGTTTCAACGGTTTGCATGCATTTGTGCGACATTATTTGATGGATCAGCGCAAGTCATGGGCCACAAGCCCTGTGCTTTCCACTTAAAACTAAAATATAGTGAAAAATTCAGCAACTTTCTTTTCTTGCGACAGAAAAAAAAAGAATTTTAAATTTCGAATGTTGCAGTGACATTGCAAGTGATTTAGTTTTGATATTTAAATCTTTTCAAACCAAATAGCACTACAAAAATGCAACAAACCATTTTGCCTTAAACAAACAATTCATATGGTTTTAAAGCAACCAATATTCGATAACTTTGAACAAAAACGCGAAATTGAAAATGAGAAAGTAATTTTCTGGTGGGATTTGCATTGTACCAATTTATTGTTGGGAGAGTTTTGCATTGCATCATGCAATTATGCAATATACACTGTGCATTGCCTGCTATATCTCTGTTCTTAAGTGTCTAAAGCCGACCTAAGTCACGGTAATTCTCAGTAGTGAAACTCTGAGGCAGAGAAAACCATAAATGCCGACGTGAAATAATCCCAATCCAAATACTGATCGTTTTGAATATTGATTTTTCAAAGTGAAAAATACAATGTATTTGGTATATTCAAAGTACAGCAACCAATTCTGTCCAGTTATTCAATTACCATTGCTGATAAACTGGAATGTAGGGTTGCTAAGGCCAAAAAATAATGTTTGCTAAATGGTAATCAAATTTAATAAAATGAGCCCATGATGGCTTATTTTTCTATCTTCTTACCAAACTCATGAAGATTGCTTCAGTAAGAGGTGGAGGACACGCAACAGGCCGTTATATATTCAGTTTTTTTCTTGCAGTGGTGAATATAAATATACAAGGATTCTGCCGATGTGCACAGGTCCCGTTAGCACTCAGAACTCTGAATCCTGCAACCCCAGTTCAAATTTCGGCGAGACCTGTCACTTTTGTTTCTTATATTTAGTTGTGTTTACTTTGTTTTTGAAGTGAAAATCATTTCTGAAAGATTTAATGTTAAATGCACATAATGTTCAACCGACTCAACTACTTGGGCTGTTCACGCAATCGATAAAGTTCCATGTGTCTAAAAAATGACGAATTTTGAATATCTTTCTTTTGAAAACTGGGCCCCTAAGACATAAGAGGTCTGTTTGTTACATTCAACTGATTTATTATTGGCACAGTTTTGCATGATCTGCACAAGTTATAATTCTTTTCTTTGGAGTCTCAAGCCCACCTATCAGTTCGTGCAAGGTTGAAAATGTGTTCTAATGCCTGATACTATGACTGTATACAGGTATAAATGAATAAAACAGTACTGACAACAACCTAAACGAACTAAGACCGTACACTAGCAGTATCCAGGTGGCAGGCAGCCATGTTATCAAAAAATAGCAGTTTAAACAAATGTCCATTAATAGAAACAACATGAAAAGAGTACTTGTGTCATCGTTTTATGCATGCTATCCATGTATGCTGTATTCTGTACTTTCCAGTTATTTATTAAATGAAAACCCATTCAGGACCGCAGAGCAATTCTACTGGGAACATGTCATCTTTCCTCGGTTTTATCCTTTGTGGTTTTCCCAGTGATAATTTCTTATTCATCTCAAAACTGAAACACGCCCAATGTGGGATTCGAACCCACGACCCTGGGATTAAGAGTCCCATGCTCTACCGACTGAGCTAACCGGGCTATTGATCGAATCCACCAGGCGGTTTCATTTGTCTGGTGATAAAAAACATAGTATTGCAACTGCTTTCTTTGAAAAAATGTAGGTTCCGAAGATATAAGAAAGATAATGAAATGCTAATTTTCAGTCTACTGATTTATTGTATTGGTGAGTTTTGCATGGTTTGCACACAGATTATTGCCTCTTGTCTTAAGTGTCTCAAGTCTATCTAGCAATCATAACAAGGAGTGGCATTTAAGTCAATATTTTGATTTCATCAATATCTAAATCTATGTTGTCGTTTTATACGCATACATTACTTAGAATTTGTTTTTAGTTTATTGTACATGTCAAACCAATGAACTTGTAAAACCTTGTTTATTCTAATGCATATAACAACTAGACTGAATTTCGCTATACGTAGCGAAATGACACCCACTTGCAATGGTACAATCTATCTGGACAAAGACACACTTTTCAGTCTTTCCATATAATTGTCAGCTTCCGAATTATTATCATGAACAAGGGCATCGAAGTAAATATAATGTAATCTCAAATCATCAAATTCAGTTTTCTAACGTTTTTGAGATAATGGAATATATATAACCTGTACCTGAGCGAGAGTAAGCATGCCATACAAATCAATCTGCTACTCAGCGCTGTAAAAGACAAAATATTTTTTTGATCAAACAAATTGGTCGGTTCATGAGTAGTCGCAAGAAACATCAGCATGCTGCTTTTAACTGTTTCAACGGTTTGCATGCATTTGTGCGACATTATTTGATGGATCAGCGCAAGTCATGGGCCACAAGCCCTGTGCTTTCCACTTAAAACTAAAATATAGTGAAAAATTCAGCAACTTTCTTTTCTTGCGACAGAAAAAAAAAGAATTTTAAATTTCGAATGTTGCAGTGACATTGCAAGTGATTTAGTTTTGATATTTAAATCTTTTCAAACCAAATAGCACTACAAAAATGCAACAAACCATTTTGCCTTAAACAAACAATTCATATGGTTTTAAAGCAACCAATATTCGATAACTTTGAACAAAAACGCGAAAGTGAAAATGAGAAAGTAATTTTCTGGTGGGATTTGCATTGTACCAATTTATTGTTGGGAGAGTTTTGCATTGCATTATGCAATTATGCAATATACACTGTGCATTGCCTGCTATATCTCTGTTCTTAAGTGTCTAAAGCCGACCTAAGTCACGGTAATTCTCAGTAGTGAAACTCTGATGCAGAGAAAACCATAAATGCCGACGTGAAATAATCCCAATCCAAATACTGATCGTTTTGAATATTGATTTTTCAAAGTGAAAAATACAATGTATTTGGTATATTCAAAGTACAGCAACCAATTCTGTCCAGTTATTCAATTACCATTGCTGATAAACTGGAATGTAGGGTTGCTAAGGCAAAAAAATAATGTTTGCTAAATGGTAATCAAATTTAATAAAATGAGCCCATGATGGCTTATTTTTCTATCTTCTTACCAAACTCATGAAGATTGCTTCAGTAAGAGGTGGAGGACACGCAACAGGCCGTTATATATTCAGTTTTTTTCTCGCAGTGGTGAATATAAATATACAAGGATTCTGCCGATGTGCACAGGTCCCGTTAGCACTCAGAACTCTGAATCCTGCAACCCCAGTTCAAATTTCGGCGAGACCTGTCACTTTTGTTTCTTATATTTAGTTGTGTTTACTTTGTTTTTGAAGTGAAAATCATTTCTGAAAGATTTAATGTTAGATGCACATAATGTTCAACCGACTCAACTACTTGGGCTGTTCACGCAATCGATAAAGTTCCATGTGTCTAAAAAATGACGAATTTTGAATATCTTTCTTTTGAAAACTGGGCCCCTAAGACATAAGAGGTCTGTTTGTTACATTCAACTGATTTATTATTGGCACAGTTTTGCATGATCTGCACAAGTTATAATTCTTTTCTTTGGAGTCTCAAGCCCACCTATCAGTTCGTGCAAGGTTGAAAATGTGTTCTAATGCCTGATACTATGACTGTATACAGGTATAAATGAATAAAACAGTACTGACAACAACCTAAACGAACTAAGACCGTACACTAGCAGTATCCAGGTGGCAGGCAGCCATGTTATCAAAAAATAGCAGTTTAAACAAATGTCCATTAATAGAAACAACATGAAAAGAGTACTTGTGTCATCGTTTTATGCATGCTATCCATGTATGCTGTATTCTGTACTTTCCAGTTATTTATTAAATGAAAACCCATTCAGGACCGCAGGGCAATTCTACTGGGAACATGTCATCTTTCCTCGGTTTTATCCTTTGTGGTTTTCCCAGTGATAATTTCTTATTCATCTCAAAACTGAAACACGCCCAATGTGGGATTCGAACCCACGACCCTGGGATTAAGAGTCCCATGCTCTACCGACTGAGCTAACCGGGCTATTGATTGATTCCACCAGGCGGTTTCATTTGTCTGGTGATAAAAAACATAGTATTGCAACTGCTTTCTTTGAAAAAATGTAGGTTCCGAAGATATAAGAAAGATAATGAAATGCTAATTTTCAGTCTACTGAATTATTGTATTGGTGAGTTTTGCATGATTTGCACACAGATTATTGCCTCTTGTCTTAAGTGTCTCAAGTCTATCTAGCAATCATAACAAGGAGTGGCATTTATGTCAATATTTTGATTTCATCAATATCTAAATCTATGTTGTCGTTTTATACGCATACATTACTTAGAATTTGTTTTTAGTTTATTGTACATGTCAAACCAATGAACTTGTAAAACCTTGTTTATTCTAATGCATATAACAACTAGACTGAATTTCGCTATACGTAGCGAAATGACACCCACTTGCAATGGTACAATCTATCTGGACAAAGACACACTTTTCAGTCTTTCCATATAATTGTCAGCTTCCGAATTATTATCATGAACAAGGGCATCGAAGTAAATATAATGTAATCTCAAATCATCAAATTCAGTTTTCTTACGTTTTTGAGATAATGGAATATATATAACCTGTACCTGAGCGAGAGTAAGCATGCCATACAAATCAATCTGCTACTCAGCGCTGTAAAAGACAAAATATTTTTTTGATCAAACAAATTGGTCGGTTCATGAGTAGTCGCAAGAAACATCAGCATGCTGCTTTTAACTGTTTCAACGGTTTGCATGCATTTGTGCGACATTATTTGATGGATCAGCGCAAGTCATGGGCCACAAGCCCTGTGCTTTCCACTTAAAACTAAAATATAGTGAAAAATTCAGCAACTTTCTTTTCTTGCGACAGAAAAAAAAAGAATTTTAAATTTCGAATGTTGCAGTGACATTGCAAGTGATTTAGTTTTGATATTTAAATCTTTTCAAACCAAATAGCACTACAAAAATGCAACAAACCATTTTGCCTTAAACAAACAATTCATATGGTTTTAAAGCAACCAATATTCGATAACTTTGAACAAAAACGCGAAAGTGAAAATGAGAAAGTAATTTTCTGGTGGGATTTGCATTGTACCAATTTATTGTTGGGAGAGTTTTGCATTGCATTATGCAATTATGCAATATACACTGTGCATTGCCTGCTATATCTCTGTTCTTAAGTGTCTAAAGCCGACCTAAGTCACGGTAATTCTCAGTAGTGAAACTCTGATGCAGAGAAAACCATAAATACCGACGTGAAATAATCCCAATCCAAATACTGATCGTTTTGAATATTGATTTTTCAAAGTGAAAAATACAATGTATTTGGTATATTCAAAGTACAGCAACCAATTCTGTCCAGTTATTCAATCACATTTGCTGATAAACTGGAATGTAGGGTTGCTAAGGCAAAAAATAATGTTTGCTAAATGGTAATCAAATTTAATAAAATGAGCCCATGATGACTTATTTTTCTATCTTCTTATCAAACTCATGAAGATTGCTTCAGTAAGGGGTGGAGGACATGCAACAGGCTGTTATATATTCAGTTTTTTTCTCGCAGTGGTGAATATAAATATACAAGGATTCTGCCAATGTGCACAGGTCCCGTTAGCACTCAGGACTCTGAATCCTGCAACCCCAGATCAAATTTCGGCGAGACCTGTCACTTTTGTTTCTTATATTTAGTGGTGTTTACTTTGTTTTTGAACTAAAAATCATTTCTGAAAGATTTAATGTTAAATGCACATAATGTTCAACCGACTCGACTACTTGGGCTGTTCACGCAATCGATAAAGCTCCATGTGTCTAAAAAATGAAGAATTTTGAATCTCTTTCTTTGGAAACTGGGCCCCTAAGACATAACAACTCTGTTTGTTACATTCAACTGGTTTATTGTTTGCACAGTTTTGCAGGATTTGCACAAGTTATAATTCTTTTCCTTGGAGTCTCAAGCCCACTTGTCAGTCCGTGCAAGGTTGAAAATGGGTTCTAATGCCTGATACTATGACTGTATACAGGTATAAATGAATAAAAAAGTACTAACAACAACCTAAACGAACTAAGACCGTACACTAGCAGTATCCAGGTGGCAGGCAGCCATGTTATCAAAAAATAGCAGTTTAAACAAATGTCCATTAATAGAAACAACATGAAAAGAGTACTTGTGTCATCGTTTTATGCATGCTATCCATGTATGCTGTATTCTGTACTTTTCAGTTAGTTATAAAATTAAAACCCACTCAGGACCGCAAGGCAATTCCGCAGGGAATTTATAATCTTTCCTCGGTTTTATCCTTTGTGGTTTTCCCAGTGATAATTTCTTATTCATCTCAAAACCGAAACACGCCCAATGTGGGATTCGAACCCACGACCCTGGGATTAAGAGTCCCATGCTCTACCGACTGAGCTAACCGGGCTATTGATCGATTCTACCAGACGGTTTCATTTGTCTGGTGATAAAAAATATAGTATTGCAACTGCTTTCTTTGAAACAATGTAGGTTCCGAAGATATAAGAAAGATAATGAAATGCTAATTTTCAGTCTACTGATTTATTGTATTGGTGAGTTTTGTATGATTTGCACACAGATTATTGCCTCTTGTCTTAAGTGTCTCATGTCTATCTAGCAATAATAATAAGGAGTGGCATTTATGTAACTATTTTGATTTCATCAATATCTAAATCTATGTTGTCGTTTTATACGCATACATTATCTATCTGTTTTTAGTTTATTGTACATGTCAAACCATTGAACTGGTAAAACATTGTTTATTCTAATGCATATAACAACTAGACCGAATTTCGCTACACGTAGCGAAATGACACCCACTTGCAATGGTACAATCTATCTGGTCAAAGACACATTTTTCAGTCTTTCCACATAATTGTCAGCTTTCGAATTATTATCATGAACAAGGACATCGAAGTAAATATAATGTAATCTCAAATCATCAAGTTCAGTTTTCTAACCTTTTTTGAGATAATGGACAACTTCCGGTTTGTGACTTTGATCATGACGGAGCAGGTCAAGGTCACCGAGGTAGCACTTATATAACGTCTTTTAATCCCAAATGGTCGAAAATCAGCTCATAATCGCTCTATCGCTAACCGTTTTTTGAGATAATTTAAATTTTTCTCAACGGATTTCAATATACAAAGGTCACATGACCTTGACCTTGACACTGAATGTCGAGATTCCATCCATGATGTTACTGCCTACTGACACCGTACGCGTGTTGAAACAAGGATTTGAGCGCTATTTTCGTGATGGAATAGGTTTTTGAAGAAATATTTTGACCTCAATTTGACCTTGACCTTGAAATTCAAGGTAAAAAAAAACTCATTACCCTCTATGTCTCTGCCAAATGCCGTGTTTCTGCTACAAACCGTTTAAGAGGAGTTTTCTGCAGCCACTTTGAGGTAACAAAATTTTGAACTCAATTTGACCTCTACCTTCAAGGTCAAGGTAAAAAAATTAGCACATTTCACGACGTCTCGTCACCCTCTATCTCTGTGCCAAATTTCATCGTCCTACGTTAAATAGCGTAGGAGGAGTTTTCTGGAAACCTCCTTGACGGAAGAAAAGAAAGGAATAAACAACCAGAATTTTTCACAAAACATACCCATTTGCAAACTATGTTTGCAAGTTTGAATAAAACCCGCTCTACTGTGAAAAGCGGATCAACCCAGTACAATACCACGTAACAATAAGATCCACATTAAATAATTCTGTGCCTCAGCGTTGTACTCCACGTGCACGTCCCGCTAATATTCATGCATTGTTACCTGGGACCAGGATCTAAATGTTTTTCTGTGGAACCTTTATTCCAACTCTTAAATGAGTATTGTTTTGATACATATGTTAGAACAGAACTCTGCACCCATTCTGTATAAAAAGCAATGTTTTGTAAGGTCTCTCAGCAGACCATGACTATCGTCTATGACGTGAAGGTCGACTCGGTCACATAAAGTTTTAAGCACATATGATTTTCTAAATAAAACATTTTCATAAGAAATTCTCTACATGCGTTTCAACCTCGAGAATCTCTGATTCGAATAAATTTAATTATGTGTGTGTGTCTATGTGTGTGTGTTTGTGTGTGTACCTCGGCAGACACTCAAGGCGGAACCTCTAATTTCTTATTCCATTATTTCCAACGGACAAGCATATCTGACAGGTCCAAGAATAACAAGTGTCAATGCCACATTGATAATGTGCTGTAATATAAAAAAAAATCCAGAAAAGAAAAATAAATTCAATTGAATTGTGAAATACTTTTATAAACAAAGATGACAAGATATTTCAATCATTTGTCTTAAAATAGAAGAATTACTAGTCAAAATATAAGTAACTCTTTCATATCTAAATATTGTATCTTATCCAAACGCACGGGGTGTCTCTCCTAGTGTTCAAACAATTGACAATCGGCAATAAAGACTCTTGAAATCCAAATTTTACTACGAAATTTTCGGCGCCCTAGTTCTTGAGATATCAAGCGTTTATAATCAAATAGCACAAAAATTCCAAATTTTATCCTTAAAGAAACTCTTCATTAAGATTAACAATATATTATAATTCCATAAATAATCTTTTACTCCGATTGAAATGGAGAAAGTAATTTTCTGTAGGAGTTCGTGTCTTCAAGTATATTTCACATGCCGTGCATTTAAATCTGTTTTGTATTCAAGTCTTTTCTTGTAGTTCTGGTTTCATGTTCCATCAACAAGCACTCTGTCGCCATAGGTAGGTTCCGTGGTGTAACGGGTAGCACTCAGGTCCCTGAATACTGCGAACCGAGTTCAAATCTCAGCGCAACCTCTAATTTTTCCATTATAATCATTTGTGGTTATTAACAAATCATTTCTGACAGGTCCAACCATCACATGCACCAATGAAGCAGTGAACATTGTTTTAATATCGGATACCATGACTGTACAGGGAAACGTCAGTTAACAAACTAACAACAGCAGCTTTATAAAAGTCAGGTCATGCACTAAGATCATTCACTTTAAAGGAAGGTAACTAACCAACTACTAGCAGTTTAAATAAAACTGAACCGCGATATTAACAGAAATACAAGGTTAACAGTACTTATATTCTAAAAACTGTATGTGTTACATTATGCCATTCAGTTGCATATTGAAAGAAAAAAAAAGAACTTAGGTCAATATATGCGGAGATTAGAAGTCTAATCTATGCAGAACGTCTCATTTCTCCTGGTTATTGTCATAAATTCTTCCTTTAGTATGTGCTGTCTGAATATGTAGAACAAAGGAATAAAATGTTATTTTGCATTATACTGAGCTATTGTTTTACGAATTTTGTTTGACTGATAATCAAATTATGCATTGCCTGTTCTAATACTTGTCTCAAATGTTTAAAGCCTACCTAGTAATCATGGTAAGTCACACTAGTGAAACACACACAAAAAACAATAAATGCTCACGCAAAACAATCACTAATTCCAATACCAAACTCCTGCTACAGCAGTTTTTCAACAGTGAAAACAATGTGTTCCGTACATTTAAATGTGGAACATTCAATTTTCTCCAACCTTTCTGTTAACTCTTCTCGTTTTTGGAGAGGTTATAGTTGTAAATACAAGATATTAATGTTTCATAAATCATTACAAAATATTTTGGAAACAAAAATGAACCCAAAATGTCATAGGCGTAATGAAGTTTGTCTCTGGCTTCTTATGCAACATCCCTGAAACATTGATCCAATAACAGACCGAGGATAGGAAATAATCCGACATCCTCTTTGAGCGTAAGTTTAATTCTACATTTTGTGAAATCTGGTATTGAATAGAGAAACTTGAAATTTACTTTGTGCATTCGTCAAGCATTTGCCTTTAATATTAATCTTCTTGCAAATACGCCATGTCAATATTAATTCAACATGTCAAAGCTTTGTTATACCCATTTTGAAACAAACACAAAAAAAAAAACAAATATAAAATGGCTTTTTCAGTTAAAATATAATATTAGATTTTGGACCAAAGTAAGAGAAAAAAGGAAAAAAATTTTCTCATTAACGTAGTCCTTCGTTATAATTGGTCTCAGTGTATCAGTCTAAATTTTACGACTTGGCAGGTGCCCGTGCCAAAGACAAGGTGCGTTTTAATGCTTGATACAATACAGCAAAATAAGTCAACAAATCAGTTAATATCAGCTTAAATTAAATCTGATAAAACACTGGAATCATCCTGTCTACAAGCAGCTAACTAATCTAATCAGGTCAGCTTAAACAGAAATGCAACTTCATATTAACAGAAAAACCATGAAAACAATATGTCTTTCTTAAAACTATACCTCGTATATGATGCTATATCAAGGATTATTCCAAGCGGAGAAGAACTATATCTCCAAGTGTGATTGAATTGTCTAATACAAAAGAAAACATTCCAAAAAAAACGAAAATAATTTCAATTCCATTGTAAAACCGCAATTACTCTCTTAATAAACGATGATGACAAGATATTTCAATCATTTGTCCTGAAATAGACGAAGTACTAGTAAAAATATAAGTAACTGTTTCATATCTAAATATTGTATCTTATTCCAACGCATGGGGTGTCTCTACTAGTGTTAAAAAAATTGACGATCGGCAATAAAGACTCTTGAAATCCAAATTTTGCTACGAAATTTTCGGCGCCTTAGTTCTTGAGATATCAAGCGCTTTAAATCAGATAGCACTGAAATTACAAATGTTATCCTTAAAGAAACACTTCATTTAGAATAACGATATATTATAATTCCATAAATAATCTTTTACTCCGATTGAAAGGGAGAAAGTAATTTTCTGTAGGAGTTCGTTTCTTTAAGTATATCTCACATGGCTTGCATTTATGTCTATTTTGTATTCAGTTCTTTTCATGCAGTTCTTGTTTCATCTTCCATCAAAAGGTACTCATCGTAGATAGGTTCCGTGGTGTAACGGTTAGCACTCAGGACTCTGAATCCTGCGATCCGAGTTCAAATCTCGGCGGAACCTCTAATTTTTCCATTATAATCATTTGAGATTATTAACATATCATTTCTGACAGGTCTAACCATCACATGCGCCAACGAAGGAGTGAACATTGTTTTACTGTCTGATACCATGACTGTGCAGGGAAACGTCAGTTAACAAACTAAGAGCAGCTTTATAAAAGTCAGGCCATGCACTAGGATCATTCACTTTAAAGGAAGGCAGCCAACCAACTGCTAGCAGTTTAAGTAAAACTGAACCTCCATATTAACAGAAATACAGGTTAACCGTACTTATATACTAAAAACTGTATGTGTTAGGTTATGCCATTCAGTTGCATGTTGAAAGGAAAAAGAACTTAGGTCGATATATTCGGAGATTGGAGGTCTAATCTATGCAGAACTTCTCATTTCTCCTGCATGATCATAAATTTTTCCTTTTGTATGTGGCATCTAAAGATATAGAACAACGGAATAAAATGTTATTTTGCATTATACTGAGCTATTGTTTGGCGAATTTTGTTTGATTAATGCTCAAATTATGCATTGTCTGTTCTAATACTTGTCAATTTTCTCCAGCCTTTCTATTAACTCTGCTCGTTTTTGGAGAGGTTATAGTTGTAAATACAAGATATTAATGTGTCATAAATCATTACAAAATCTTTTGGAAACAAAAATGTGCCCAAAATGTCATAGGCGTAATGAAGTTTGTCTCTGGCTTCTTATGTAACACTCCTGAAACATTGATATAATAACAGACCGAGGATAGGAAATAATCCGACATCCTCTTTGTGCGTAAGTTTAATTCTACATTTTGTGAAATCGGGAATTGAATAGAGAAACTTGAAATTTACTTTATGCATTCTTCAAACACTTGCCTTTAATATTAATCTTCTTTCAAATGCGTCATGTCAATATTAATTTAACATGTCAGAGCTTTGTTATACCCATTTTGAAACAAACACAAAAAAGACAAATATAAGATGGCTGATTCAGTTAAATTACAATAATAGATTTTGCAACAAAATAAGAGAAAAAATCAGAAATTGTTCTCATTAACGTAGTCCGTCGTTATGAAAGGTCTAAGTGTATCAGTCTAAATTGTACGACATGGCAGGTGCCCGTGCCAAAGAAAACGAGCGTTTTAATGCTTGATGCAATACAGCAAAATAGGTCAACAAATCAATTAATATCAGCTTAAATTAAATCGGATAAAACACTGAAATCATCCAGTCTACAAGCAGCTAATTAATCTAATCAGATCAGCTTAAACAGAAATGCAACTGCATATTAACAGAACAAACCACGAAAACAATGTTTCTTTTCTAAAAACTATGTCTACTATATAAGGCTATATCAAGGATGATTCCAAGCGGAGAAGAACTATCTCTCCAAATGTGATTAAATAGTCTAACATAGAAGTAGAAACATCCACAAAACGAATATAATTTCAATTCCATTGTAAACCTGCAATTTCTCTTTTCGTAAACGAAGATGACAGGACATTTCAATCATTTGTCATAAAATAGACGAAGCAGTAGTCAAAATATAAGTTATTCTTTCAAATCTAAATATTGTATCTTATCGGAACGCATGGGGTGTCTCTCCTAGTGTTCAAAAATAGGCAGTCGGCAACAAAAACTCTTGAAATCCAAATTTTGCTACGAAATTTTCGGCGCCTTAGTTCTTGAGATATCAAGCGTTTAAAATCAAATAGCACTAAAATTGCAAATTTTATCCTTAAAGAAACTCTTCATTTAGATTAACAATATATTATATTTCCATAAATAATCTTTTACTCCGATTGAAAGGGAGAAAATAATTTTCTGTAGGAGTTCGTTTCTTTAAGTATATCTCACATGGCTTGCATTTATGTCTATTTTGTATTCAGTTCTTTTCATGCAGTTCTGGTTTCATCTTCCATCAAAAGGTACTCATCGTAGATAGGTTCCGTGGTGTAACGGTTAGCACTCAGGACTCTGAATCCTGCGATCCGAGTTCAAATCTCGGCGGAACCTCTAATTTTTCCATTATAATCATTTGAGATTATTAACATATCATTTCTGACAGGTCCAACCATCACATGCACCAATGAAGCAGTGAACATTGTTTTACTGTCTGATACCATGACTGTGCAGGGAAACGTCAGTTAGCAAACTAAGAGCAGCTTTATAGAAGTCAGGCCATGCACTAGGATCATTCACTTTAAAGGAAGGTGGCTAACCAACTGCTAGCAGTTTAAGTAAAACTGAACCGCTATATTAACAAAAATACCACGTTAACAGTACTTATATTCTAAAAACTGCATGTGTTAGATTATTCCATTCAGTTGCATGTTGAAAACAAAAAGCACTTAGGTCGATATATGCGGAGATTGGAGGTCTAATCTATGCAGAACTTCTCAATTCTCCTGGTTATAATCATAAATTCTTCCTTTAGTATGCGCTCGCTGAAGATATAGAACAACGGAATAAAATGGTACTTTGCATTATACTGAGCTATTGCTTGACGAATTTTGTTTGATTGATACTCAAATTATGCATTGCCTCTTCTAATACTTGTCTAAAATATTTTAAGCGTACCTGGTAATCATGGTAAATCACACTAGTGAAACAGTGAAACACACAAAAAAAACAATAAGTGCTCACGCAAAACAATCACTAATTCCAATACCGATCGTCTTCTACAGCAGTTTTTCAACAGTGAAAACATCGTGTTCTGTACATTTAAATGAGGAACAATCAATTTTCTCCAGCCTTTCTATTAACTCTGCTCGTTTTTGGAGAGGTTATAGTTGTAAATACAAGATATTAATGTGTCAGAAATCATTACAAAATCTTTTGGAAACAAAAATGTGCCCAAGATGTCATAGGCGTAATGAAGTTTGTCTCTGGCTTCTTATGTAACACTCCTGAAACATTGATATAATAACAGACCGAGGATAGGAAATAATCCGACATCCTCTTTGTGCGTAAGTTTAATTCTACATTTTGTGAAATCGGGAATTGAATAGAGAAACTTGAAATTTACTTTATGCATTCTTCAAACACTTGCCTTTAATATTAATCTTCTTTCAAATGCGTCATGTCAATATTAATTTAACATGTCAGAGCTTTGTTATACCCATTTTGAAACAAACACAAAAAAGACAAATATAAGATGGCTGATTCAGTTAAATTACAATAATAGATTTTGCAACAAAATAAGAGAAAAAATCAGAAATTGTTCTCATTAACGTAGTCCGTCGTTATGAAAGGTCTAAGTGTATCAGTCTAAATTTTACGACATGGCAGGTGCCCGTGCCAAAGAAAACGTGCGTTTTAATGCTTGATACAATGCAGCAAAATAAGTTAATATCAGCTTAAATTAAATCGGATAAAACACTGAAATCATCCAGTCTACAAGCAGCTAATTAATCTAATCAGATCAGCTTAAACAGAAATGCAACTGCATATTAACAGAAAAACCACGAAAACAATGTTTCTTTTCTAAAAAAATATGTGTACTATATAACGCTATATCAAGGATTATTCCAAGCGGAGAAGAACTATCTCTCCAAATGTGATTAAATAGTCTAATATAAAAGTAGAAAATCCACAAAACGAATATTTTACACCTGCAATTTCTCTTTTCGTAAACGAAGATGACAGGACATTTCAATCATTTGTCATAAAATAGACGAAGTAATAGTCAAAATATAAGTTATTCTTTCAAATTTAAATATTGTATCTTATCGGAACACATGGAGTGTCTCTCCTAGTGTTCAAACAATTGGCGGTCGGCAATAAAAACTCTTGAAATCCAAATTTTGCTACGAAATTTTTCGGCGCCTTAGTTCTTGAGATATCAAGCGTTTAAAATCAAATAGCACTAAAATTGCAAATTTTATCCTTAAAGAAACTCTTCATTTAGATTGACAATATATTATATTTCCATAAATAATCTTTTACTCCGATTGAAAGGGAGAAAGTAATTTTCTGTAGGAGTTCGTTTCTTTAAGTATATCTCACATGGCTTGCATTTATGTCCGTTTTGTATTCAGTTCTTTTCATGCAGTTCTGGTTTCATCTTCCATCAAAAGGTACTCATCGTAGATAGGTTCCGTGGTGTAACGGTTAGCACTCAGGACTCTGAATCCTGCGATCCGAGTTCAAATCTCGGCGGAACCTCTAATTTTTCCATTATAATCATTTGAGATTATTAACATATCATTTCTGACAGGTCCAATCATCACATGCACCAATGAAGCAGTGAACATTGTTTTACTGTCTGATACCATGACTGTGCAGGGAAACGTCAGTTAGCAAACTAAGAGCAGCTTTATAGAAGTCAGGCCATGCACTAGGATCATTCACTTTAAAGGAAGGCAGCCAACCAACTGCTAGCAGTTTAAGCAAAACTGAACCGCCATATTAACAGAAATACAGGTTAACCGTACTTATATACTAAAAACTGTATGTGTTAGGTTATGCCATTCAGTTGCATGTTGAAAGGAAAAAGAACTTAGGTCGATATATTCGGAGATTGGAGGTCTAATCTATGCAGAACTTCTCATTTCTCCTGCATGATCATAAATTTTTCCTTTTGTATGTGGCATCTAAAGATATAGAACAACGGAATAAAATGTTATTTTGCATTATACTGAGCTATTGTTTGGTGAATTTTGTTTGATTAATGCTCAAATTATGCATTGCCTGTTCTAATACTTGTCAATTTTCTCCAGCCTTTCTATTAACTCTGCTCGTTTTTGGAGAGGTTATAGTTGTAAATACAAGATATTAATGTGTCAGAAATCATTACAAAATCTTTTGGAAACAAAAATATGCCCAAAATGTCATAGGCGTAATGAAGTTTGTCTCTGGCTTCTTATGTAACACTCCTGAAACATTGATATAATAACAGACCGAGGATAGGAAATAATCCGACATCCTCTTTGTGCGTAAGTTTAATTCTACATTTTGTGAAATCGGGAATTGAATAGAGAAACTTGAAATTTACTTTATGCATTCTTCAAACACTTGCCTTTAATATTAATCTTCTTTCAAATGCGTCATGTCAATATTAATTTAACATGTCAGAGCTTTGTTATACCCATTTTGAAACAAACACAAAAAAGACAAATATAAGATGGCTGATTCAGTTAAATTACAATAATAGATTTTGCAACAAAATAAGAGAAAAAATCAGAAATTGTTCTCATTAACGTAGTCCGTCCTTATGAAAGGTCTAAGTGTATCAGTCTAAATTTTACGACATGGCAGGTGCCCGTGCCAAAGAAAACGAGCGTTTAATGCTTGATACCATACAGCAAAATAGGTCAACAAATCAATTAATATCAGCTTAAATTAAATCGGATAAAACACTGAAATCATCCAGTCTACAAGCAGCTAATTAATCTAATCAGATCAGCTTAAACAGAAATGCAACTGCATATTAACAGAACAAACCACGAAAACAATGTTTCTTTTCTAAAAACTATGTCTACTATATAAGGCTATATCAAGGATGATTCCAAGCGGAGAAGAACTATCTCTCCAAATGTGATTAAATAGTCTAACATAGAAGTAGAAAAATCCACAAAACGAACATAATTTCAATTCCATTGTAAACCTGCAATTTCTCTTTTCGTAAACGAAGATGACAGGACATTTCAATCATTTGTCATAAAATAGACGAAGTAATAGTCAAAATATAAGTTATTCTTTCAAATTTCAATATTGTATCTTATCGGAACGCATGGGGTGTCTCTCCTAGTGTTCAAAAATAGGCGGTCGGCAACAAAAACTCTTGAAATCCAAATTTTTCTACGAAATTTTCGGCGCCTTAGTTCTTGAGATATCAAGCGCTTTAAATCAAATAGCACTGAAATTACAAATTTTATCCTTAAAGAAACTCTTCATTTAGATTAACAATATATTATATTTCCATAAATAATCTTTTACTCCGATTGAAAGGGAGAAAGTAATTTTCTGTAGGAGTTCGTTTCTTTAAGTATATCTCACATGGCTTGCATTTATGTCTTTTTTGTATTCAGTTCTTTTCATGCAGTTCTGGTTTCATCTTCCATCAAAAGGTACTCATCGTTGGTAGGTTCCGTGGTGTAACGGTTAGCACTCAGGACTCTGAATCCTGCGATCCGAGTTCAAATCTCGGCGGAATCTCTAATTTTTCCATTATAATCATTTGAGATTATTAACATATCATTTCTGACAGGTCTAACCATCACATGCACCAATGAAGCAGTGAACATTGTTTTACTGTCTGATACCATGACTGTGCAGGGAAACGTCAGTTAGCAAACTAAGAGCAGCTTTATAGAAGTCAGGCCATGCACTAGGATCATTCACTTTAAAGGAAGGTGGCTAACCAACTGCCAGCAGTTTAAGTAAAACTGAACCGCTATATTAACAAAAATACCAGGTTAACAGTACTTATATTCTAAAAACTGCATGTGTTAGATTATTCCATTCAGTTGCATGTTGAAAACAAAAAGCACTTAGGTCGATATATGCGGAGATTGGAGGTCTAATCTATGCAGAACTTCTCAATTCTCCTGGTTATAATCATAAATTCTTCCTTTAGTATGCGCTCGCTGAAGATATAGAACAACGGAATAAAATGGTACTTTGCATTATACTGAGCTATTGCTTGACGAATTTTGTTTGATTGATACTCAAATTATGCATTGCCTGTTCTAATACTTGTCTAAAATATTTTAAGCGTACCTGGTAATCATGGTAAATCACACTAGTGAAACAGTGAAACACACAAAAAAAACAATAAGTGCTCACGCAAAACAATCACTAATTCCAATACCGATCGTCTTCTACAGCAGTTTTTCAACAGTGAAAACATCGTGTTCTGTACATTTAAATGAGGAACAATCAATTTTCTCCAGCCTTTCTATTAACTCTGCTCGTTTTTGGAGAGGTTATAGTTGTAAATACTATAATCTTTTGGAAACAAAAATGTGCCCAAGATGTCATAGGCGTAATGAAGTTTGTCTCTGGCTTCTTATGTAACACTCCTGAAACATTGATATAATAACAGACCGAGGATAGGAAATAATCCGACATCCTCTTTGTGCGTAAGTTTAATTCTACATTTTGTGAAATCGGGAATTGAATAGAGAAACTTGAAATTTATTTTATGCATTCTTCAAACACTTGCCTTTAATATTAATCTTCTTTCAAATGTGTCATGTCAATATTAATTTAACATGTCAGAGCTTTGTTATACCCATTTTGAAACAAACACAAAAAAGACAAATATAAGATGGCTGATTCAGTTAAATTACAATAATAGATTTTGCAACAAAATAAGAGAAAAAATCAGAAATTGTTCTCATTAACGTAGTCCGTCGTTATGAAAGGTCTAAGTGTATCAGTCTAAATTTTACGACATGGCAAGTGCCCGTGCCAAAGAAAACGTGCGTTTTTATGCTTGATACAATGCAGCAAAATAAGTCAACAAATCAGTTAATATCAGCTTAAATTAAATCGGATAAAACACTGAAATCATCCAGTCTCTGAATCCTGCGATCCGAGTTCAAATCTCGGCGGAACCTCTAATTTTTCCATTATAATCATTTGAGATTATTAACATATCATTTCTGACAGGTCCAACCATCACATGCACCAATGAAGCAGTGAACATTGTTTTACTGTCTGATACCATGACTGTGCAGGGAAACGTCAGTTAGCAAACTAAGAGCAGCTTTATAGAAGTCAGGCCATGCACTAGGATCATTCACTTTAAAGGAAGGCAGCCAACCAACTGCTAGCAGTTTAAGTAAAACTGAACCGCCATATTAACAGAAATACAGGTTAACCGTACTTATATACTAAAAACTGTATGTGTTAGGTTATGCCATTCAGTTGCATGTTGAAAGGAAAAAGAACTTAGGTCGATATATTCGGAGATTGGAGGTCTAATCTATGCAGAACTTCTCATTTCTCCTGCATGATCATAAATTTTTCCTTTTGTATGTGGCATCTAAAGATATAGAACAACGGAATAAAATGTTATTTTGCATTATACTGAGCTATTGTTTGGCGAATTTTGTTTGATTAATGCTCAAATTATGCATTGCCTGTTCTAATACTTGTCAATTTTCTCCAGCCTTTCTATTAACTCTGCTCGTTTTTGGAGAGGTTATAGTTGTAAATACAAGATATTAATGTTTCATAAATCATTACAAAATCTTTTGGAAACAAAAATGTGCCCAAAATGTCATAGGCGTAATGAAGTTTGTCTCTGACTTCTTATGTAACACTCCTGAAACATGGATATAATAACAGACCGAGGATAGGAAATAATCCGACATCCTCTTTGTGCGTAATTTTAATTCTACATTTTGTGAAATCGGGAATTGAATAGAGAAACTTGAAATTTACTTTATGCATCCTTCAAACACTTGCCTTTAATATTAATCTTCTTTCAAATGCGTCATGTCAATATTAATTTAACATGTCAGAGCTTTGTTATACCCATTTTGAAACAAACACAAAAAAGACAAATATAAGATGGCTGATTCAGTTAAATTACAATAATAGATTTTGCAACAAAATAAGGGAAAAAATCAGAAATTGTTCTCATTAACGTAGTCCGTCGTTATGAAAGGTCTAAGTGTATCAGTCTAAATTTTACGACCTTGCAGGTGCCCGTGCCAAAGAAAACGAGCCTTTTAATGCTTGATACAATACAGCAAAATAGGTCAACAAATCAATTAATATCAGCTTAAATTAAATCGGATAAAACACTGAAATCATCCAGTCTACAAGCAGCTAATTAATCTAATCAGATCAGCTTAAACAGAAATGCAACTGCATATTAACAGAACAAACCACGAAAACAATGTTTCTTTTCTAAAAACTATGTCTACTATATAAGGCTATATCAAGGATGATTCCAAGCGGAGAAGAACTATCTCTCCAAATGTGATTAAATAGTCTAACAGAAAAGTAGAAAATCCACAAAACGAATATAATTTCAATTCCATTGTAAACCTGCAATTTCTCTTTTCGTAAACGAAGATGACAGGACATTTCAATCATTTGTCATAAAATAGACGAAGTAATAGTCAAAATATAAGTTATTCTTTCAAATCTAAATATCGTATCTTATCGGAACGCATGGGGTGTCTCTCCTAGTGTTCAAAAATAGGCGGTCGGCAACAAAAACTCTTGAAATCCAAATTTTGCTACGAAATTTTCGGCGCCTTAGTTCTTGAGATATCAAGCGTTTAAAATCAAATAGCACAAAAATTGCAAATTTTATCCTTAAAGAAACTCTTCATTTAGATTAACAATATATTATATTTCCATAAATAATCTTTTACTCCGATTGAAAGGGAGAAAATAATTTTCTGTAGGAGTTCGTTTCTTTAAGTATATCTCACATGGCTTGCATTTATGTCTGTTTTTATTCAGTTCTTTTCATGCAGTTCTGGTTTCATCTTCCATCAAAAGGTACTCATCGTAGATAGGTTCCGTGGTGTAACGGTTAGCACTCAGGACTCTGAATCCTGCGATCCGAGTTCAAATCTCGGCGGAACCTCTAATCTAATTTTTCCATTATAATCATTTGAGATTATTAACATATCATTTCTGACAGGTCCAACCATCACATGCACCAATGAAGCAGTGAACATTGTTTTACTGTCTGATACCATGACTGTGCAGGGAAACGTCAGTTAGCAAACTAAGAGCAGCTTTATAGAAGTCAGGCCATGCACTAGGATCATTCACTTTAAAGGAAGGTGCCTAACCAACTGCTAGCAGTTTAAGTAAAACTGAACCGCTATATTAACAAAAATACCAGGTTAACAGTACTTATATTCTGAAAACTGCATGTGTTAGATTATGCCATTCAGTTGCATGTTGAAAACAAAAAGCACTTAGGTCGATATATGCGGAGATTGGAGGTCTAATCTATGCAGAACTTCTCATTTCTCCTGGTTATAATCATAAATTCTTCCTTTAGTATGCGCTCGCTGAAGATATAGAACAACGGAATAAAATGGTACTTTGCATTATACTGAGCTATTGCTTGGCGAATTTTGTTTGATTGATACTCAAATTATGCATTGCCTGTTCTAATACTTGTCTAAAATATTTTAAGCGTACCTGGTAATCATGGTAAGTTACACTAGTGAAACACACAAAAAAACAATAAGTGCCCACGCAAAACAATCACTAATTCCAATACCGATCGTCTTCTACAGCAGTTTTTCAACAGTGAAAACATCGTGTTCTGTACATTTAAATGAGGAACAATCAATTTTCTCCAGCCTTTCTATTAACTCTGCTCGTTTTTGGAGAGGTTATAGTTGTAAATACAAGATATTAATGTGTCAGAAATCATTACAAAATCTTTTGGAAACAAAAATGTGCCCAAAATGTCATAGGCGTAATGAAGTTTGTCTCTGGCTTCTTATGTAACACTCCTGAAACATTGATATAATAACAGACCGAGGATAGGAAATAATCCGACATCCTCTTTGAGCGTAAGTTTAATTCTACATTTTGTGAAATCGGGAATTGAATAGAGAAACTTGAAATTTACTTTATGCATTCTTCAAACACTTGCCTTTAATATTAATCTTCTTTCAAATGCGTCATGTCAATATTAATTTAACATGTCAGAGCTTTGTTATACCCATTTTGAAACAAACACAAAAAAGACAAATATAAGATGGCTGATTCAGTTAAATTACAATAATAGATTTTGCAACAAAATAAGAGAAAAAATCAGAAATTGCTCTCATTAACGTAGACCTTCGTTATAAAAGGTCTCTTTGTATCAGTCTAAATTTTACGACATGGCAGGTGCCCGTGCCAAAGAGAACGTGTGTTTTAAAGCTTGATACAATACAGCAAAATAAGTCAACAAATCAGTTAATATCAGCTTAAATTAAATCTGATAAAATACTGAAATCATCCAGTCTTCAAGCAGCTAATTAATCTAATCAGATCAGCTTAAACAGAAATACAACTTCATATTAACAGAAAAACCACGAAAACAATGTTTCTTTTCTAAAAACTATGTCTACTATATAAGGCTATATCAAGGATGATTCCAAGCGGAGAAGAACTATCTCTCCAAATGTGATAAAATAGTCTAATATAAAAGTAGAAAATCCACAAAACGAATATTGTAAACCTGCAATTTCTCTTTTTATAAACGAAGATGACAGGACATTTCAATCATTTGTCATAAAATAGACGAAGTAATAGTCAAAATATAAGTTATTCTTTCAAATTTCAATATTGTATCTTATCGGAACGCATGGGGTGTCTCTCCCAGTGTTCAAACAATTGGCGATCGGCAATAAAGACTCTTGAAATCCAAATTTTGCTACGAAATTTTCGGCGCCTTAGTTCTTGAGATATCAAGCGTTTAAAATCAAATAGCACTAAAATTACAAATTTTATCCTTAAAGAAACACTTCATTCAGAATAATGATATATTATAATTCCATAAATAATCTTTTACTCCGATTGAAAGGGAGAAAGTAATTTTCTGTAGGAGTTCGTTTCTTTAAGTATATTTCACATGGCTTGCATTTATGTCTGTTTTGTATTCAGTTCTTTTCATGCAGTTCTGGTTTCATCTTCCATCAAAAGGTACTCATCGTAGATAGGTTCCGTGGTGTAACGGTTAGCACTCAGGACTCTGAATCCTGCGATCCGAGTTCAAATCTCGGCGGAACCTCTAATTTTTCCATTATAATCATTTGAGATTATTAACATATCATTTCTGACAGGTCCAACCATCACATGCACCAATGAAGCAGTGAACATTGTTTTACTGTCTGATACCATGACTGTGCAGGGAAACGTCAGTTAACAAACTAAGAGCAGCTTTATAGAAATCAGGCCATGCACTAGGATCAATCACTTCAAAGGAAGGTGGCTAACCAACTGCTAGCAGTTTAAGTAAAACTGAACCGCTATATTAACAAAAATACCAGGTTAACAGTACTTATATTCTAAAAACTGCATGTGTTACATTATGCCATTCAGTTGCATGTTGAAGAAAAAAGCACTTTGGTCGATATATGCGGAGATTGGATTTCTAATCTATGCAAAACTTCTCATTTCTCCTGGTTATAATCATAAATTCTTCCTTTAGTATGCGCTCGCTGAAGATATAGAACAACGGAATAAAATGGTACTTTGCATTATACTGAGCTATTGCTTGGCGAATTTTGTTTGATTGATACTCAAATTATGCATTGCCTCTTCTAATACTTGTCTAAAATATTTTAAGCCTACCTGGTAATCATGGTAAGTCACACTAGTGAAACAGTGAAACACACAAAAAAACAATAAGTGCCCACGCAAAACAATCACTAATTCCAATACCGATCGTCTTCTACAGCAGTTTTTCAACAGTGAAAACATCGTGTTCTGTACATTTAAATGAGGAACAATCAATTTTCTCCAGCCTTTCTATTAACTCTGCTCGTTTTTGGAGAGGTTATAGTTGTAAATACAAGATATTAATGTGTCAGAAATCATTACAAAATCTTTTGGAAACAAAAATGTGCCCAAAATGTCATAGGCGTAATGAAGTTTGTCTCTGGCTTCTTATGTAACACTCCTGAAACATTGATATAATAACAGACCGAGGATAGGAAATAATCCGACATCCTCTTTGAGCGTAAGTTTAATTCTACATTTTGTGAAATCGGGAATTGAATAGAGAAACTTGAAATTTACTTTATGCATTCTTCAAACACTTGCCTTTAATATTAATCTTCTTTCAAATGCGTCATGTCAATATTAACTTAACATGTCAGAGCTTTGTTATACCCATTTTGAAACAAACACAAAAAAGACAAATATAAGATGGCTGATTCAGTTAAATTACAATAATAGATTTTGCAACAAAATAAGAGAATAAAAATAAGAAATTGTTCTCATTCACGTAGTCCGTTGTTATAAATCGTCTCAGTGTATCAGTCTAAATTTTACGACATGGCAGGTGCCCGTGCCAAAGAGAACGTGTGTTTTAATGCTTGATACAATACAGCAAAATAAGTCAACAAATCAGATAATATCAGCTTAAATTAAATCTGATAAAACACTGCAATCATCCAGTCTACAAGCAGCTAATTAATCTAATCAGATCAGCTTAAACAGAAATGCAACTGCATATTAACAGAAAAACCACGAAAACAATGTTTCTTTTCTGAAACAATGTCTACTATATAACGCTATATCATGGATGATTCCAAGCGGAGAAGAACTATCTCTCCAAATGTGATTAAACTGTCTAATATAAAAGTAGAAAATCCAGAAAACGAATATAATTTCAATTCCATTGTAAAACTGCAATTTCTCTTTTATAAACGAAGATGACAGGACATTTCAATCATTTGTCATAAAATAGACGAAGTAATAGTCAAAATATAAGTTATTCTTTCAAATTTAAATATTGTATCTTATCGGAACGCATGGTGTGTCTCTCCCAGTGTTCAAACAATTGACTATCGTCAATAAAGACTCTTGAAATTCAAATTTTCCTACGAAATTTTCGGCGCCTTAGTTCTTGAGATATCAAGCGTTTAAAATCAAATAGCACTAAAATTACAAATTTTATCCTTAAAGAAAGTCTTCATTCAGATAAACAATATATTATAATTCCATAACTAATCTTTTACTCCGATTGAAAGGGAGAAAGTAATTTTCTGTAGGAGTTCGTTTCTTTAAGTATATTTCACATGGCTTGCATTTGAGTCTGTTTTGTATTCAGTTCTTTTCATGCAGTTCTAGTTTCATGTTCCATCAAAAGGTACTCATCGTAGATAGGTTCCGTGGTGTAACGGTTAGCACTCAGGACTCTGAATCCTGCGATCCGAGTTCAAATCTCGGCGGAACCTCTAATTTTTCCATTATAATCATTCGTGGTCATTAACAAATCATTTCTGACAGGTCCAACCATCACATGCACCAATGAAGCAGTGAACATTGTTTTAATGTCTGATCCCATTAAGGGAAAGGTCAATAAAAAACTAAGAGCAGCTTTATAAAAGTCAGGCCATACACTAGGACCATTCACTTTAAAGCCATATTAACAGAAATACCAGGTTAACATTACTTATATTCTAAAAACTGTATGTGCTACATTATACCATTCAGTTGAATGTTGAAAGGAAAAAGATCTTAGGTTGATATATGCGAAGATTGGAGGTCAAATCTATGCAGAATCTCCCATTTCTCCTGGTTATAGTCATAAATTCTTGTTTTAGTATGTGCTCTCTGAAGATATAGAACAACGGAATAAAATGTTATTTTGCATTATACTGAGCTATTGTTTGGCGAATTTTGTTTGATTGATATTCAGATTATGCATTGCCTGTTCTAACACGTGTCTTAAGTGTTTCAAGCCTACGTAGTAATCATGGCAACTCACTCTAGTGGAATAGTGAAACACACAAAAAAATCAATAAATGCTCACGCAAAGCAATCACTGATTTCAATACCGATTGTCTGCTACAGCAGTTTGTCAGCAATGAAGACAATCAGTTCCGTACATTTAAATGTGAAACAGTCAATTCTGTTCCATCTTTGAATTAATTTGAATTAGCTCATTTTTGGAGAGATTATTGTTGTAAAGAGAAAATATTAATGTTTAAAATCGTCAACAAATCGTTTTGGAACAAGAATAAGCTGAAAAAGTCATAAGCGCAATGATATTTGTTTCTGATGTCTTATACAATACTTATGTAACACACCTGAAACATTGATTTAATAACAGACCGGGGACAAGAAAAAATCTCGCATCCTCCTTTAGCCTTAAGTTTAGTTCGACATTATGTGAAATAAGAAAATAAAAAAATTAAACTTAAGATTTGCTTTAGTCATTCTTTCAAACACTTTTGTTATTTTTAAAATATTTTCAAATCAGTCATGTCAATGCTAATTCAATATGCCAGGCCTTTCCTATACCCATATTGAAACATAAACAAAGGAAACAAATATAATACGGCTCATTCATTTAAAATAAAATAAGTTTTGCATGCAAAATCTGAAAAAAAAATCAAACAATAAATGCCCATGGCATAGAGAAGATGTATTCTAATGCATGATTCAATGATTCAATGCAAAATAAGTCAACAAACCACCTAACATCAGCTTAAATAAAATCGGACTAAATACTAGAGTCATCCAGTCTGTAAACAGCTAAATAATCAAATCAGATCAGTTTAAGCAAAAGTGAACTGCATATTAACAGAAAGACCATGAATACAATACTTCGTGTCGTGTCATATCATAGAGTTTTTGCATCGCGCTTATGCACCAAGGCACCTAAGCGCGTTACCAAAGCTCCGGTTAAACAGTTAAATGCTTCCTTAATTAAAATGTTTTTAACTCCTCTTATTAATGCTACAGAGTTTATGCACGATCGGAGCATGAACAGCAAGTTATTCCACAGAAGCGGTGCAATATATTCAAATGCCCTGTTGCGATATCTGTTTCCAGTTTTTGGGACAGCAAAATGGTACTGATCTGTGGAACGAAGAGCATGGAACGACTTTTGAAAAGACACCAAATCGTTCAGATAGGTTGGCCCAGTCTTATGCACTGAGTTAAACGTAGCCCTGAAAATTTTAAGCTGAATCCTCTCTTCCTCTGGCAGTCAGTGGAGCTCCTGCAGGGAGAGTGGAATGTGTTCTCTTCTTCCGACCTTGAATATGACAGCAGTGTTCATTATATTTTGAAGCTGATTCAGGAAACATTGTAGAGACCTATGTAAAGACCTATGTAGAGACTGTTACAATAGTCAAGGCGGCTTATGATAGTGCACACCACCGACTTTGGGACATCATATCTTTTTAATCCATGCAATGTAGAGATAACATGTTTTACACGTGTTCGTGATCTGATAAACCATATCGCGAGTAGGTCTATTGTTACGCCTAAATTGTTTACCTTCTCAGATCGCTCGCATCGTACGCCCTGACAAGTACGACTTCACCCATCGAAGACCCGTGCCCGATATTCCGTGGGTGGTTTCGAGATAATGCAGCCGAAGTCAATGGTCAACCGTGTAAAACGCAGCCGACAGATCGAGTAATGCTACAATTTCAGTTGGGTGTCTGATCAAGGTGACTGAGAAGGTTGTTAAGCATTTGGTTAAGTGCCGTTTCACAGCTATGTTCTGGTTTGTATGCCGATTGCAAAGGCGTATTTACGTTGTTGGCAATCATATGTGCAGATATTTGATTATTTACTATTCGTTCGATGAGTTTACCTGTGAAATTTAGATTTGAGACTGATCGATATTTCTTCAGCATTCGATCAAACGCCACCTTTTTAATAGCAGTTTCACAATAGCAGTTTTGCATTTTGAGGCAGATGTTGTTGAAGTGATTCATTTACAATATGCTTTATCTCAGGTAGAAGTTCATTTGCACAGTATCTTAGCACAGAGGTGACTAATGAATCAACCTTTTCACTGTTTCAGCAAATTTAAAACATTATTGTCATCCACAAATGAAAAGTTTGATTACGTTCTCTGAGTTATCGAATTGCATTTCTCCAGTAATATTTTGCTCTTTTGAACAATAACACTGCTTCAAGTCATTTGCCACCTCGGTCCCGTTTGAGTGATCAGTCACTGGGTTTTCCTTATTTCGATGCATAATTTTACTGGCCTTAGGAAAAAAATTGTTTGCAATCCGCCATATTCTCACTGATAAATTGCCGATAATACTCCGTTTTTGAGGTATGTATAATTTTATCATAGGATTTACTCTCTGTTTGATGCCGTATTTTGTTAACCTCAATTCTGTTCTTTCTGTATGCCATCCCTCACACCCTGACTCTTTTAAGCACCTGTACTACAGTTGTGGTAATCCGCGGGTACCTGTGTCTTGATTTACAACGTCGTGAAATCAGAGGAGGGTGTTTATTAAGCGCCTGCATCATATCTTCACCCAGTTCCTCCATAAGCCCAAATTATTGCTCGACGTTTGAAGGGTGAACAGCAGGGGCAACGTAGAGCAAAAGTCAGAGTTCGGGGCGACGAAGTTGTTATGGGGGTGCAGATCATACTCATGGTCCGGATCCAGTATGGGCCGAAAACCTGAAGGTTCAGCAAGGTATCAAGCATCGTGCCATGAGACTCTTGAAATGCCCCCAGCAGATCCCCTTAAATGCTGTTGAAACACTGAGTGAGGGTGAATAAGTTTCTATTTATCGTTTTCTTGTCTTTCTTTTTTTTTGATAATGATTTTACTTTGATGAAAAAGATGAGTGATAATTTGTGATTAATTGTGATTATCAGAGTGAATAAGCAATGGCATAGTATACTTTATGTAGCTTTGCAATGGATTTTACGATAATTAGGGATTGTTTAATAATTAGTAATTATTTAATTATTTCATGTATAAAATTTATTCATTTATTTATTAAGTTCTTTCGTCTCTTTTCAAGACAGTCATTCTATTTTCTTGAGTTACTTAAGATTTTACTGAGTGTTTTCTTTTTTTTTTCTTTTTTTTTTCGCCAAAATTTTCGCCAATTTATGTGGTCAACCACCGTGTATGTGTGGTCTACCAGCCATGTAGGTACTCATACCTGCTATCTTTACCGAAAATTTAAAATCACTAATACTATTTCCCAGCAGTTAGTTAAGATTTTATTGAAATGTTTTTGGTTTTTCTCCAAAATTTCTTCCAAGTTTTGCCAATCACAAAAAAGACCAAAGTAGGTAATAACGCTTGCTACTATCACTTAAAATTTCACGACAGTGAGACTACTTTCCTGGAGGCAGTTAAGATTTTACGAAAAAAATGGTTTTCACCAATATTTTTTGCACATTTTTGGCAAATAGCCATAAAAAGTAAAAGCCTGGTGCAAACTTGTGCACCCTACCTCCCACCAAAATTTTAGAACGTTTCCACCAAACCCCTAGGAGGAAATACATTTTAAAGAAATTTGGTTTCTGGCCAATATTTCCGCCAATATTTGGCGATTTGCCAAAAAAAATGTAATCGCCATATACTTATGTCCGCTACCTTCAACCAAAATCACATGACATTCAACAAAAAATCTAAGAGGAGAAACGATTCTTGAACTTAAAAGCATACATAGGCACATACTTTGAACGACTGCTACCGCCCCTGCTTCTGTAAGGAGACGGGGCTAAAAATAACAGGATATTAAAGAAAAACCTCCCTCCGGACAAACCTGTATAATTCGGACAACTCCCTAAGATTTTTTCAGCCCCTGTTAATTTCTCATTGGTTTCTGTTTAATTAAAACCTGGGAAATTGGGTTACCTATTTGGAGTGTTTGGGACACCAGACAACATTTGGCAGTCTGAACTGTAGGTTTTACTGTTTGAATGCTCCGTGTAAGTCAGACAAGTTAATTGCGTAATCTCTGTGGCTTGTTTGCAGTCTGCCTCAGATAATGTTAATAAGAATGTGCCGCAACAAACATGACTGTTTTTTTTTTAATCGCAGAACGCATGCCACGTCCACAAATGGGGTTATATAAGGACTTCATAGTGTATCTATAAATTAGAATAAGAATAAGAGCTAATTGAAAAAGAAAAAGGAATGACTTGAGACTTGGTGACAAAGTTAAATTAATTAAAGCAAGCACAGGAAAAACAATCAGAAACTTAGCTGATGAGTTCGGTCTCGGTAAAAGTACTGTTTCTGACATTTTGCAAAAAGAAAGATAGTTTGCTCAAAGAGTACGATGAGTACGAAAATTCGGAAATTAAAAGTCTTTATGTCAGAACACCAAATGAAGAATTAAATAGGCTCTTTCACTTAATATTTCACCAAGAAATAATTTGTTCCAACGCGAGTGTGAAATTGTAATTTATATCTAATGAACGAAAAAGAATACAAGTGCTACGAATAGACAGTGGTTGTTTTATTTATCGAGAAAATCAGGCCGTTATAGCGGACCCTGAGTAATCTGGACACCTGGTAAATGCGGAAATCCTTTGCCAGTTCCAACGTTGTCCGGATTAACCAGGTTTTACTGTATATCAAATATAGCTTTCTCCGCTTAGAGTCACCCATGGTAGCCAGTTGGTACGTAAGTGTCCCCCCCCTCCCCCTCCCCACTCCACCCCCTCCAGGTTACAGTTTTGTCTGTGGTGCCTCTCAGCTCCCCAACTACCGGGCTGTCCATCTAGAGAATAGCGAAACCATAGTCGCACTAAAAGGTGTTTCGCGTCTCGCTGTAAAGCATCGTTTCTTCACAGTGAGATGAAATTAGCCTCATATGGCGACATTTAACTAGATAAGGCGATAGTTTAGCTTTAATCGGCCATTAACGTGCAGAGCTTACCAGTCTAACCACCCCCTCCCCCCCCGCTCTAACGCCAGTTGTAAGCCTTTTCTCCCTGTTCTCTTGTATAAGTGGGGGGCATGAGGTGGGTATGGGATTGACGTCGTAGTTTTGTAGACGTACAATCGATTCAACTCGTAAATCTACTGAAAAGGATCTTAATGCTTTTGGCTGAGCAGTTTCCTCACAGCTTAGCACCTGCGAGAGAACAAAGTATTTTCTTACCAGTGGCTATTCTAAGTGGGTTCTGCTGTTTCTGTGTCAGAGATTTCTCCGCCGGAACATCTGCAAGGCAACACCATAAAGCAATCAGAAAGTCACAGACAGGTGCCTTTCATTTCCAAGGCTAATTTCTTGTCTTACTTATTTGATAGAGAAAGCAAAATTTTACATTCCTCTCAGCTGCAAAAAATAAAAAATAAAAAAATAAATAAAAAAAATAAATAAATTACAAAGCCTGGACATTTCTTTGCTCATTTTCAGAATAGACAACAAAAATGAATATTTAATAGGACAGGATTCTGATAAATCCAATGCAATTGCACTTAAAAAATGTCAATAAGTTAGGAATAAATGCAATGTTGTTACAACAGCTTTGTGTTACTGTTATTGCACTTAGTATAATGACAATAATGAAATAACGATGGAAGAGAGAGCATTCATTATAAATACAGGCACAGTGTAATAAAAACTATTACAAAAGAAAGAAAAAGAAAGAAAGAAACAGAGAAACAGCAATCAGGTTTTAACGACGGTTGTTTAGTTGATGTAAATTGCTTTTACTTTGGCGGATACATACAAAGGGAGCAGTTTCCTATGACGCCGTGCCATTTGTTATTGATACACTGGAGGTGCCACGTGCTTTTCGATGCGTAGCATCCCACCGTTGTCTTGTTGCCATGGCGATCTACCCAGGCGTTTTCTGGGGGTATCAGATCGGCACATCCAGTGACTTTCAAAACAAACATCAATATGGCATGTAATAATAAAATAAATAATCGCACTGAACTTACGTTGGTAGAAGTCAAGACACAATGTTATGTAGACGACTGAAATTTGATGAGTTGCTTCTCCTGTCAGGATGTCATTCGTACAATTCGTATAAGCCATTCAAGAACTCTTAAACTGAATATTTATGGTTGAAATGACAATATATTCCCAGCCAGCTGTAGTGGTTTTATTGTTTCCAAACTTGATGCAAAACATGGCAATTCGAGTAAAAAATCAGACATGCTTGACGGCTGTCCCCGAAATTCTATCTTTATATTCTGCAAAATCATTAAGAAGAGCCCGTATGTAATAATAATTATGTAATAAACGCCATAAAGTAAATAAGCAAATAAGAAACCAGATATTTTTTGGTAGGCTTTTCCGGAATAGACACCCGATAAATCGAATGTCAGAGAAACAGTAGGGGGGAAATGACAGTTTTGCGCCACTTGATGACGTCATACTGTCTGGACCGGAAGTGACGTCATAGGCGTAACCAAGGCGTAACCATGGTGATAATGACGTCATCAGTCACGTGACCAATGAAAAGCCAATGAGATCAATGAAGACAATGAAGCCCCGCCCACTTTCTGTCTATCATACTGTCTGGACCGGAAGTGTTGTCTGGACCGGAAGTGACGTCATACTGTCTGGACCGGAAGTGTTGTCTGGACCGGAAGTGTTGTCTGGACCGGAAGTGTTGTCTGGACCGGAAGTGTTGTCTGGACCGGAAGTGTTGTCTGGAGCGGAAGTCATGATAAGCGTTAGGATAGGCGCGACCATCCATGACGTCATACTGAGGTGATAATGAGGTGATAATGAGGTGATAATGAGGTGATAATGAGGTCATAATGAGTTCATAATGAGGTCATGCTGTGTGGCGGCTTCCTAGGGTTTCAGTCGATGATCGTCGAAGTCAATGAAGTCAAGCATTCATTTCCGAAGTCAATCGACAACAGACCCGAAGAAACATGTCAACTAGTCAACTAGTGATACATTCTGCTGAGCGCATCGCTACCCACATGCGTTGCTTCACATGACGAAATATAACATTTCGCTCCTGTTCCGTGTGCAGTAGGCATTTCGTCGAGACGATCTCGTCACAAGCGCATCGCTACCCACAGGCGTTGCTTCACATGACGAAATATAACATTTCGCTCCTGTTCCGTGTGCAGTAGGCATTTCGTCGAGACGATCTCGTCACAAGCGCATCGCTACCCACATGCGTTGCTTCACATGACGAAATATAACATTTCGCTCCTGTTCCGTGTGCAGTAGGCATTTCGTCGAGACGATCTCGTCACAAGCGCATCGCTACCCACATGCGTTGCTTCACATGACGAAATATAACATTTCGCTCCTGTTCCGTGTGCAGTAGGCATTTCGTCGAGACGATCTCGTCACAAGCGCATCGCAACCCACTCCAGCAGGGCTGCAACCACATGCACAGCTATACACATCACTGTTTCACTCCACTCATACTCCAATGCAGTAGTCCCACATAGCAACCGTTGCTATGCAGTGGATCCGCATAGCAACCGCCGTTGCTATGCAGGCTATTTTCGCATGCGGCTGTATGCATTTTTGTAACATGCCGCCATTTTAACTTTGTAAAAAGTGAAGAAATGAGATAACTTCCGTTTTACTTGGTCGATTTACATGAAAATTGCACTGTTTGATTCAGTTTTATGTAACGTTTTAACATTAAGTCGTTATAGGCTATTTACACCGATGGCTGTATGCATAATGTGACATACCGCCATTTTAACTTTGTAAAAAGTGAAAAAATGAGATAACTTTCGCTATAGTTGGTCGATTTGCATGAAACTTTCACTGTTTGGTTCAGTTTTATATCTAGTTTTTGTTATAATGTAGTCATGGGCTATTTGCGCAGCTGGCTGTATGCATAATTTGACATTTGCCATTTTAACTTTTTAAAAAGTGGGAAAAGTGTGATAACTTTCGTTATGGTTGACCGATTTGCATGAAAATTTCACCGTTGGATTCAGTTTGATGTCTTAGTTTTACAGTAGTTTGTGCATAGGTGGGTTGTTGGAATGGCGCGCGCCCACCATTTAAACATGTGTTTGAATAAGTTTTACGTCAAACTATTGTTCAACAAATTGTTTAGCAATTGTACAACAATTGTTCAACAAGCTGTTGTTGAACATGTTCAACATGTTGTTGAACATGTTCAACATGTTCAACATGTTCAACAACATGTTCAACAAGTTGAACATGTTCAACATGTTCAACATGTTCAACAACATGTTCAACATGTTCAACATGTTCAACATGTTGTTGCACAAGTTGAACATGTTCAACATGTTCAACATGTTCAACATGTTCAACTTTTTCAACAACATGCTGTTTAACAAATTGTTCAACAAGTTGTAGTTCAAGCAAAGAAAAAACAAGACATATGTTGAATAGGTTTATTAATACATTTAAATACACTTAAATACACTTAAATATATACAGCTTAAATCTATAACAATATTATAACATTTATTGATTTACAAAGTCTTTATTATAATGTTTAGTCAAATAAGTCTATTTTTCTTCATCTGCTTCACTCTGTTCACTGGCATCCATATCACTTTCTTCGTCACTGCTTTCATCTTCCTCCTCCTCATCTAGAAGCTCTTCAAAGAATGCATCGTTTCTTCTTATAGCCGCCTTTAGTGCCTTTGAATACTCGTAATGTTTTTCATCAACAAAGTAATTGAAGTCTTCTAAAATGGTTTCATAATGTTCGTTTTGTTGTAGACGTTGAGCATATTTGAATAGTCTCATAAACAGTTGTTTAAGTCGACGCTTATAAATGGGTCGAAAGTCATCACTTGCTATTTCACGCGCATCTTCAAGCCCTTGTTCTTCATATTCTGAAACCTTTTCTTGAAATTTCTTGTCATATTCATCGTAGACTTCTTGAACCATATCATACCAAACAGAGTCTGTTTCTGACTCACTTTCAGAGTCTGTTTCTGACTCACTTTCAGAGCTGCCGTCATCATCACCCTCAACACAATGTTCCATATGTTTGAGTATGAGTATGGAGTATGAGTGGAGTGAAACAGTGATGTGTATAGCTGTGCATGTGGTTGCAGCCCTGCTGGAGTGGGTTGCGATGCGCTTGTGACGAGATCGTCTCGACGAAATGCCTACTGCACACGGAACAGGAGCGAAATGTTATATTTCGTCATGTGAAGCAACGCATGTGGGTAGCGATGCGCTTGTGACGAGATCGTCTCGACGAAATGCCTACTGCACACGGAACAGGAGCGAAATGTTATATTTCGTCATGTGAAGCAACGCATGTGGGTAGCGATGCGCTTGTGACGAGATCGTCTCGACGAAATGCCTACTGCACACGGAACAGGAGCGAAATGTTATATTTCGTCATGTGAAGCAACGCCTGTGGGTAGCGATGCGCTTGTGACGAGATCGTCTCGACGAAATGCCTACTGCACACGGAACAGGAGCGAAATGTTATATTTCGTCATGTGAAGCAACGCATGTGGGTAGCGATGCGCTCAGCAGAATGTATCACTAGTTGACTAGTTGACATGTTTCTTCGGGTCTGTTGTCGATTGACTTCGGAAATGAATGCTTGACTTCATTGACTTCGACGATCATCGACTGAAACCCTAGGAAGCCGCCACACAGCATGACCTCATTATGAACTCATTATGACCTCATTATCACCTCATTATCACCTCATTATCACCTCATTATCACCTCAGTATGACGTCATGGATGGTCGCGCCTATCCTAACGCTTATCATGACTTCCGCTCCAGACAACACTTCCGGTCCAGACAACACTTCCGGTCCAGACAACACTTCCGGTCCAGACAACACTTCCGGTCCAGACAACACTTCCGGTCCAGACAGTATGACGTCACTTCCGGTCCAGACAACACTTCCGGTCCAGACAGTATGATAGACAGAAAGTGGGCGGGGCTTCATTGTCTTCATTGATCTCATTGGCTTTTCATTGGTCACGTGACTGATGACGTCATTATCACCATGGTTACGCCTTGGTTACGCCTATGACGTCACTTCCGGTCCAGACAGTATGACGTCATCAAGTGGCGCAAAACTGTCATTTCCCCCCTACTAGAAACCGATTTCTTTCATTATTTCATCGCTTTACGTTGCAGACTGTATGAACAGCTTATTGTCTTCTCTTGTATATAGAAAAAAATATGAAAAATTGAAAATACAAATAAATTTTTAACAGTTTTAAATTTCAACGGGTTATTCAATACTGAACTACCGACATTTTAATAAACAGCCAAATGCAAATGCAATTTTTCAATATTTTTATTTTCCTTTTGACAAAAGACAAGAATTTGCTTTGTTCAACTTACTTTCACCCTTTGGTCTAAAAAAATGCAGCATTATTGAGTTCTGTGACATTTTAATTATCGGTAGTCTATTCCGGAACAGCCTACAAAAATATCTAGTTTCTTATTTGCTTCAGAATTCGTATTTTAAATCATGCAGTGTTAATAGTGAGTTACCTTGGTATTCAATGAAATAGTTATAAGTAGCAATAGCATTCCTGTCAAACCAGATTTTAATGGTATGACTTTTGCTTTGTTCTAAGACTGTGGATATCCTTGACCTTACGGAGCAGATCAGACTCCGATGTCCCCCATCTTCTAAGTATCCGTATAATCGTCTGCATGTCTGGGATTCGTTGATGCCGTTGAAAGTTGGATTCAAATCCACGAGGGTAATTTTGAACGTCTTTCCTTTTTCAGCGAGAAGGACGAGGGGGTTATGACCCACACCGCAGCTATTTGCTGTAGACACACTGCTTGATAAATAGCCTTTATTGGTGGTGGAGACGGACACCTGGTGAGCACCATCACACCGGCTATTTTCACTTTGCAGCACTAAAAAAACACAGGACTTTATTTAATGTGAAATGTACTGTTTATATAAAGGGGGGGGGGCGAGTTGGACGAGGGGGGGGGGGCACCAAGTTAACTGAAAGCAGTCGGAAGAAAAGCGACAAATGTGTACTCTAGGTTGTGTTATAACTCCACTTCTGATGCAAAGTCAACAGTCATGGCCTAGTTTTTTTTTCAGTTTGATTGATTTATTCATGAAAACTTTTAGAGCGTGGACCCTTTTCCAATGCCAGTAAATGCAAGTTAAGACAGACCCAGGAACACAAGTTGTGACGTGGCAAAAGCGTCAGTTAAAATCTCAGTTAAAACAGAAAAGAAAAGAAGGATTTGATTTTGATACCATGCTTACAAGGAAGAAGTATACATATTATTTAGCTCTTACCACGTATGCAGATATAGCTTGCTTCAAGATACACCCTTAGAGATGTATCACAAGTCGTAAGCGAGTCCATGTCGTCATTAGTGATGATGACTTCACAGCTCTGTCGTCCCGTGCATTCGTCATCGGCTACGCTGATAACGTCAGCAGAACAGCCAATGTTGTTCTCGTTATGGCCTATGCAGCCACCCGTGGACATCCGACCATAGAGTGCCCGTTGCATAAGAACTACTTGACCTTCTGGACACGTGGGCTTAAACATATCCCCTGTGCAGTATTCTTTAACACCTGGTGAAAATACCATCGAAACTTTTATTTTTCCAAAGTTTGAGACACGTTCGAGACACATTTGAGAAGGGCACCATTAAAAGAGTCACACTGAGCTGGTTGTAATATGGTTGTTATTGTTCGCGACCAAAAATACGTCTCCTGAACGTGGATGATGTTATTCTCGACCAGAAAAAAAAAAAAATTCCGACTTCTAATAAACGCCTTTCGCTCAACGTCGAACAGACGTTGGCTAAAAATCGTTGTTTTGAGGTTGCTTTTGGTTGCAATTAAACACGTACTTACTTTGACCTTTCATCAACGTTTGTTGTGTCGCATTGAACAGACACTGTAGAATAAGCCAAATCACACTGGGCGTTCCGAATAAAATGCTCAAAAAATGCGGTAAAAACTAAATAAATGATAGAGAGATTTCGCCTAATTGTCAATTTTTTTTCTCTGCACCATTCAGCTAACAACCCGTATGTTATTTTAAAAATCTATTAAGAGTTTTAAAAAAAGTAGTTTTAAGTTTCAGTTTGTTTTATGTTCCGAGTATGTGCAGTTTTTGCTGTATTTTTTCTATCATTTATTTCAGTTGTTACCCGGTTTCCTTGCACTCGAAATTCAAAATTCTTGCGTATTTTATGCGAAACACCCAAAGTGTGATAAGGCTTGTCGATGTATAGATGTCTGGGGCACAACTAAACAAGAATCCTATCTTAGCGGTCATCGGAAATGGAAGCCACAACATTTGGTTTCGTAAATAGGTCACGATGAGGACGTAAAATTTGAGAACTTTGTCTCAACACTGAAGGTCCATATATATATATATATACAGCTGGGTCGACACACACATTCACAACGCATATTTTCCGACTTCAATTAAACGTTCTGACATAGAACTTGGATTTACTAGCTCTAATCTCTTTTATACAGCTTAGGTGAACAGAGGAAAAGTAACTCGACAGCTTTTGAAGTAAAAAAAAACAAAACAAAAACAAAAAAAAAAACAAAAAAAACAAAAAAAAAAAGAAGTTTTTTAATAAATCGCAAAAATCAAACTAGGGACCGTTGTTGTATTTTTTCTCTTTCTCTACAGACAGAGATACAGTCGACAGTATAATGGTGTTTTGATAGAATAATCTGGGTTATTACATTCCTTAGAAGTGAAAATATAATCAACACTTGTAATTTATTTCATTACGTACTTTTTTTAATCCGACGTGAAATGATATCCAAATTAATGAAGCTACGAAGTGACATGAAAACCTTCAATTAGTAACTGAGATTGAATGTCGCCTGCTGTCCCTCGTTTCAAGTGTTTTTTTTTTTTTATCTATTTATATTTTTGTGGCTGTTTTGCTGAAAATTGCATGCTGAATTTAAGTTTCTTTCGTTGAAAAATTTATTACTGTAATTTATTTTCGGATATATGGTGGTTTGTTGGTAAACTGTCATCTGCCCCCCCCCCCAGTCAACTGCCCCCCTTTTTTTGCAACCCGGTCGACTGCCCCCCCCTCCTGCAATTTTACGGGGGTCGTCATCTGCCCTCCTTTTTTTTTAGTGGAAAAAAAATCTTTGAAAAATTAGGCAATTGTGATGTCCCCGTCTACTTCGTCTCTGAAACAATTGATCTTCATTGATCTATTCACCAATATTGATCTTAGGAGAGATTGATCCTTAAACTAATTGCAATTCTAATTCCAATTACTTTCCTATCGGTAAATTGCAATATACCGAAATGCAATACATTAAATAAAATAGATATAATTTTATTTATTTTGTCTTTGTAAGCCAAGAACCCAAGAAAAAATAGTATATGGAGGGGGCAAGCGACCCCCTCCACTTTGAAGGGGGGGGGGCAGTCGACCGGGTTGCAAAACAGGGGGGCAGATGACAGGGGGGGGGCAGTTGACCGGGGGGGGGGCAGATGACCGGGATTCTGGTTTGTTGGATAGATCGCTGCGGGTGGAGACTGTGGTTTGCAACCAATATTCTATTTTGAATGATGTCCAATTTCGTGATATGGGAAGAAACAGTAAGCTTGCAGAATCGAAATAATCCGATAAGTACCTTTAAAAATTAGTTGGTACTTCATCTGCACACGATGTAAAAAGAAGAGTAAAAAAGAAAGAAAAAAAAATAGAAAGGAGCGTTTTATTTTGGAACTTTGTTGAGTGTGGTTCATTAAGGGGACTATTCATAAATCAGATGGATTAGCTGGGTATATGGGGTACGTGAGGTGGCGCTCCCGTCATAATTAACCCATGATGGATTGGCATAATAGCCATTTGGTCGTCGTAAATCTCCAAAATACACCAGTAATTGAAAAACAAAGTGCCATTTTTTTTATCAGTATAACAAGAAAAAAAGTGTGATGATGGCAAGAAAAACATTCAGTAAGAAAACATGTCTGCCGTTCTGATATATATATATATATATATATATATAGGGGATGTGAAGTCATTGAAAGAGGTGTTGGCAGTTGCATTTGGTAATGGAATGATACCTTAAAAAATGAGATTGCAATTGCTCTGTTTGTTGCGACGGCAAAACATGGACGTGATCTTTTGATACTCTTACTATGACCAGCAAGCAGTAAAATTCCAAAACTGAATGATCGATCAAACAATAGCCTTTGACGATATTTGCAGGGTTTCACCCACCTCCCCCTACAACATTGTAGCAATAACTCTTCAGAGCGATGTGTGGCGTAATCTCGATACATCAAATAATTGCCTCGCCGCGACACGTTGTGAGGCACATCCAGGCCATTGTTAACGGAGCATGTCTGAAATATGAACTGATGCTTCCAAACCACAACCCCGTGTGAAGGGGTAACGCAAAGGGGTAAATAATTGCAGAGACAGGGAGAGGGGAGGCAGGAGAAGCGGTAATAGAATTTGGACTGCGCAAAAGTCCGTTTTCTAGTCCATATTTTATTTTGCTCTCGGCGGATCCAGAATACAGTTAATGTGAACAATACATTTATAGAGCATTTAGAAATCGATCCATAGAACTTTGCAAATACCGTTGAAGCAAAACGACACATCTCTGAAGACAACAATATGTATGCTGCTACACGGCGCCATAACAGCCTACTTTGTCTTGTTTTACTTTTAATTTTTTAATACTTTCTACCTTTTGGTAATACTTTGACCAAGAGCTATTGTCATCCATGAGGCGTGTCTCTGCCCTCCCCTGAAGTTTATTTCGGCTTATTCTTAGACATAATAACATCAGTGAACATCACCAGAAATTCAAGTTATCCAACAAGACGTTATTCTGGTCCAAAACGCGATTTTAGTTTGTTTGTTTGTTTGTTTTTTTTTTGTTTTTTTTGTTTTTTTTTTTTGGTGTGTGTGTGCAGGACATCCGGATGGATATTGAGGTTTTGGCATTGCATGCATTGCATTGCGGTGATCACGTAGTTTCTTCTTTTTATTACCACAAATTTATACAGTGGATATCGTTAGCTTTTATACTGTACGTTTTATTTGGAGTGGCTTAATCAAGCAAATGACCTGTTGTTCGGTGTTAGGGGCGGGGGGGGGGGGGGGGGGGGTGGGGGTTGTGGAAAGGTTAGGGGGAGGGGTGTTGCCACCACGGCCACTCTTGTGCTGTTCCCCCTATCCCACCCTGCTATTATCATTTTGTTCCTCCCAGGATACATAAAACAAGAAACGAATACCTTTCCCAAACAAAATACTTTAACGCTATTATTTCTGGTACTTTGAAATTGTTATTCAGACTCTCCCTGGCCTCTTCCACTCCGTGCAGAGCGAAGGCCAGAAAGAAAAATAGTCTTGTTTCTTAGCCCAATTTTTTAAAACAAAAATTGTTGTTGAAAATCTGAAGAAAAAAATCCATTTTCCAGTACTCTTTTGCATGCTGGGTAAATCTTTCATACTTTGTACACCCGCTGGGGAGATTTCTTTTTGTTTTTTTACTCGAAATTCATTAAACCCGGCTTTCACTTACATCTTTAATACAACGTTAAAAGCAACATTGGTTAGACGTTGCTTATGGTCGTAGCAAAACGGGACCTTCTTCGACGTTTAATTAACGTTGAATAGACTTCTTCAAATTGACGCTGTATATACGTCTGACTCACAACCGAAATCCGACCTTCTTGCATTACTGTTTCGACTCAAAACAATGAACCAAAGTACGGCGCTGATTCAACGACGGTCTATCCAACGTTGATTAAACGTTGCAATATTTAATGAGCAATATTCTGGAGACGACAGTGAAGAAGCGTTTACAAAGAACACAATGAAATCATATTCCTCATACACATCATGGACAACTGCGGGAACTTTATAAAACTTTTATTCTAAAATTAGGAAGATATTCATTTCATTTTCTTAAATATCGGGGAATCGACTCAGTTGCAGATTGTCTGGGTTGGGATTTTTTCTGTCGGAATGATGCCCTGCTTCCAAAGCAATATATCATCCGCCCTTTTCTAAATGTGCTTTAATAATCAACGCCTGTTTACAAGAATGGGAAACCGATTAAAAAGTTGTCGATTATTTATAAAGTATTTGGTAAAACAAAGATATTTTACGTAATAATTAACATCACATTTTGTGGCATCTTCAACGTTAAAATGTTTGAACGAGTGCTCCGTCTTATTGAGGAGTTGTACTTGGATATTCTTGCTGGAACCTTGACGGGTGCGAGAAATCTGCTTTAAATTTTGTTGAAGTCTTCAGGTGACAACGTTTTATTCTAAACTTCCAAACAAGCAATGTTTGTGCACATTTCTAGCTGACTGTTTGAAGAAAAAAATTGTAAGACACAGATTTAAACGACGTGGCACTTTTAAACGTCACCCAGGAGCATTCGTATTGAGCATTTTGGGAGATTTTTCTGAAGCTGATGAAGAAGAAATGTAAAACTAAATCAATATAGGCAGAAAATAAAGTTTCTTATTTTTCAAAACCCTTTGACAACTTTTAAAAAGCTCAAAAGTGTAGCTTGTCAAATCAGGTGATCAGGTGACGGAGCCGATCCGACGTACCATGATCAGGTGACGGAGCAGATGCGACGTGTCATGATCAAGTGACGAAGCAGATGCGACGTGTCATGATCAGGTGACGGAGCAGATGGGAGTGTCATGATCAGGTGACGGAGCAGATGCGATGTGTCATGATCAGTTGACGGAGCAGATGAGACCTGTCATGATCAGGTGACGAAACAGATCTGACGTGTCATGATCTGGTGGCGGAGAAGATAAGACGTGTCATAATCAGGTGACGGAGCAGATCTGATGTGTCATGATCTGGTGACGGAGCAGATGCGACGTGTCATGATCAGGTGACGGAGCAGATGAGACCTGTCATGATCAGGTGACGGAACAGATGGGACGTGTCATGATCTGGTGGCGGCGAAGATGGGACGTGTCATAATCAGGTGACGGAGTAGATGGGATTAGCCATGATGAGATGACAGAGCAGATGAGACGACTCATCACGTGGTGGAGGAGAAGGTGAGACAAACCGTGGGCTGCTGACGGAGCAGAGATTTCATTTCCTGGTTGAAACCTTTTCGCAGATATAGCCTCCATATAGTAAGTAAGGAAATTAAAAAGATCTAGAAAGATACATTTGAGGTAATACTATATGGCCTCCAGCAATATAGAAATGAAATGGAAAACAATTGAATAGAAAACTTTTTCTAACCGATTTTATTTGGACAGTTATTATATTTTGATGGAGAAAGTTAAGAAATATTGTAATTGTTGTAAAAGTTATTAAAGGTTAATTTTTACCAATGTTATATCTCTATTTTACCATTTTTGTATCGTGTACAACTGTGACACCAGGGAATCAAAGTCTGTTTAATCTATTTAAGTCTTGCAGAGCACCAGATTGAAGATTTTCAGCCGAACGTCTTGCTCCTGGACATAGTTCAATTGTTTTCAAGACAGCATAAGAATTAAGGTGATAAAGGTGTTTTTTTTTCTTTTCAAGGAATATAGCAAAGTTTTGAGACATACTTTTGTTTATATTGTGCAGTGGGTTTCACCAGGAAATTAAATTAATATATATATATATATATATATATATATATATATATATAGTTTTCAAGATGCATCGACCACGTCACATCAAAGGCTGAAGCTCTGAGCCAATTTAAAATCAGGAAATTACACCTCACGTTTTCTCGTATGGGGCGAGATGGTGTGTGTGGGGGGGGGGGGTGGGGGGGGGGGGTGGGGTTCCAGAATCGAGTATGATAAATGTTCTCTACACTTCTAAAGGTATATCATATTCCGTTTTCTTGCTTTAAGTAAGACGGGAGTATTTTTTCCCGGGCATTACGTCAAAGGAGAAAGAAAAAAGAAAATCAAAGCTAAGAGGGTATTTTTATGTAATGTTGAGAACTGGTAAAATCCTCCAAGCATGAAATACGCTCATTTCTGGATATCCCAGTCATAAGAAGCAAATACAGCCGATTCCCAGAATAACGACCGTGTATGGGACTGAATTAATGTGGTCCGATTTCTATGGAGGTTGGATTTTTGAGTTTCTTAATAACGACATTTAAATCGGTACCAGTGAAAAGTGATCCAATCTGTGAGGTGGTCCCATTTTTGAAGTGGTCCTGTTTGTGAAGTGGTTCCAATTGCAGGTAGGTCCTGTTTGTGAGATCGTCCTAATTGCGGGTGGGTCCTGTTTGTGAGGTCGTTCCATTTGTAGGGTGGTCCTGTTTGTGGGCTGGTCGCATTTGTGTGTAGGGGTCCTGTTTGTGAGGTAATCCCATTTGCGGGGTATTCCTGTTTGTAAGGTGGTTCCATTTGTGGGTGATCCTGTTTGTAAGATGTGGTACCATTTTCAGGGTGGTCTTGTTTGTGAGGTTGTCCCATTCATTTGCGGGGTAGTCCTGTTTGTGAGCCGGTCGTTTTTGTGGGCGGGGGGGGGGGGGGGGGGGGATTTGGTGTTCCTGTTTTCGAGGTCGTCCCATTTTGCGGGGTGATAATGTTTGTGTGAAGTGGTCCTATCCAGGGATCTCCTCTATTTATTCTTCTGGGTTAAACGGCAGTATAAACCCATTCTTTGCTAGCGCAGCAATACGAATATTAGCATAGTAAATAGTTCTCCAATAGCGGTACCATTACATCAATAAAATGACTTCACTTAAAAACAGAATGTAGTTAACTCAAAAAATTATCTTCTTTGAAAAATTCTGGTTTTAATACACTGTGTCGCCTTCACGTACAATAGAGTGAACAGACAGTTAACGGACAGCATACGGACAGCAGGCGGATAACGAACGGAAGGTCAACGGACAGCAGACGGACAACGTACGGAAGGACAACGGACAGCAGACAGACAACGTACGGACGGACAGCAGACGGACAAGGTGCGGAAAGTACACGCAAGTTCACAGATAAGGGGTAGCTGGTGGGCTACAACTCGAAAGCACAGCAGACGCAGAAAGTAGAGTGAGTGGAAGGAGTCCCCCCCCCCCCCCCGCGGTGGAGTAGGGGCAACATATCCACGCACGTACAACCATGCGCTCCCAAAGGAACGCGGAGAAACGGGGCAATTTTTAAAGCTAAATTCCATCTGCGAGGACTGCCAATTTCATTTAAAATGGGGGTAATTTCAATTAGTACTCCGCATTTCGCACAAAAGTTTTTTTGCGGAACCTCACTCCACGTCTGGTTTGAAAAAAGGGGGGTGGGGGGGTGGGGGGGGGGAGCGAGCGGACAGCGGATGGACATCGAACGAAAACAGTAGGAACAGCTGAGGTACAGTATATAAACAGCTGCTGGGCACTGACAACATTCTTAACATCAAACTGCATTTTACATTTGGGTATGGCTTAAATAAAAAGCACATAAAATATAAAGAAGACGTAGAAAATAATGAATCACGATTCCATTAGTTTTTGTTGGGGAAAAACTGGGGACAAATTCATCAATCAGTTGGCAATAACTCAGACCGTCTCCAGCCCTCTCCACTCATCGCAGTATAACAACACGATAATGCTTATTTCATTTGATAGCTTTATGCACTATAATATAACCCTTAAGAACGTGATCCGTCTGAAATTACTCCATTTGTGGTAAATCAGCAGACGACTTTTTAGTTTGTGATCCCCAGGGAATGATTGGGCGGCTGAGGGGGGCCGCAGGCGGGGGGTGACTCAGCCAAGCTTTGGGTACACAAACGCTTTAAGAGCCTTTCACAAAAGTGTCCCATATGGGCGGAATTTTGGGGGAGATATTAATAAACCAGCAGTAACTTTTTTTATCTTCATTGATGTTGTGGTCTGTGGATAGAGAACAAACTTAATGCTTTTATGCTGAGGAGTGTTCGATGAACTGGATTGTTTTCCCGGAAATGAGACTCATTTTGAGGATAACCCAAACAAGACGTTAGACTATTTGAAAGTAAGACCATGTTTTTCGGAAATCAGACCACTCTTCCGCAGTCCCGAATAATAAAAACAATTGATGCAGTACCACTTTCCTCAAATCTCCTGGCAGCAGGACAAACGGAGTGTGACCACTTTTCTGATATGTTAAAAATAAGTACAATAAAAATAAGACCATTTTTAATAGATTTCGGAAATGGTTGTTGAAGAAGCATGGAAAGGATAAAAAGATAATCGTGAAATCAAGAGCACTTGATTACGAATGAAACTTGAAGAGGGAAAACTTTTAGCTGATCCTTCCATAGAGGCACCCCACCCCTTCCCCTTACACACATTCTAAATTACTAGCTAGGGCCAGTTTACCCTTCTCCATTCAATGCACTTGTCTATCCGTTCTAAGAGTGATTGAGTCACCCCTGGGCATGTGATGTAGCTATTGAAAAAGAGGAGTGGCGTATTAATAACATGATCTAAGTCATCTTATGGCAGAAATAAGACACCTGCGGGCATCATTATGCCGTGTGTAATTATGTACCGCATTCCGGTAAACAAAAACCCGTCCATTTAACATTCCCTTGCGTTTCTCTCTAAAAACGTTTCTTCTCTTGTCTCTTTACATTACAATAAAATGCGCGGAAATTACTTCTTAACAATTTACGGTAATTTTTCTAAACTGAGAAGGGAAGTTAAAGACCGTCTCTGGGGAGGAACGGAAGAAATTAGTAGAATTAGTTTCGAATAATAGGCTTCCTAATTCAGCCCTCAATGTACTTAAATGCAATTTACCATTTTGTTAATGGAAATCGGTTGGGTTTTGGACTGACTTCCTGTTAGGTTTCGATTGGTTTTGTTTTTTAAATATTTCTGTCAGCTCTTCGGAGCTAGTCTCACTTACCATAGACAAGTTCTTATGGCTTCAACACATATTCCCTGCCGCCATCACCACCCCCCTTCCTTTTCGCCCCAGACAGTAAACCCCCTTGAGTCATTTAATAGATGAATGGATATTGCATTCCTCATGTTTTTGACAAAGCCGAATTATATGTGATGGGACATGTGTCTGCCCCTTATCGAAACACGCATTGCGTTTAATTTGGAGTTTCTAGGAAGAGAAAAACAAACGTGGCTCTAAAAACTTTAAATGAAATACTAAAAGGAAAAACGAAAAGCTAAGAGGAAAAACGAATTCCCAATCAGTTCTTGTTGCAAAGGGGGTATGCAGATTGGAAATGATTAGAACGAGCGCTGATTCTACGAAAAAAAAGAAGCCATCGTGGAGGCCACAGCCTCAACCGGAGCTGAAACTACAAGATGACGGTCATTTCTATAAGATTCATATCGGGTGGTTTCGCCGGCCAGTCCATGCGCTTTGTTGCATTGTCCTCGAGGTAGCGATCCACTACGCAGCCGCGATGAGGATGAGCATTGTCATCCACTAACACGAAGTTTTCAGGATCCATAGCTCCGGCGAAAGGTCGCACGTCACTGTCTAAAATTTCATCGCGATATCGTACAGCGTTAATTTTACCGCCGATTATCACAGGTTTCGTCTTTCCCATATAACTAGCGACGTCCCTCACAATGACAGTACCTCCTCTGAATAACTCCCGAGTGTTCACGAACTGTTCTGCATGGCTTAACTCGCCTCTTCGCCTCCGAACTCGCCGTGTTCGGTCGTTTATAGAGAGACAAAATCACGACTCGTCCGTGAATGGCTATTGATTACGGTTCCATCGATGATGTTGTTTGTTTCGCGAGATTTGTTTCTAACCACTACCCCCTCTCCCCATGTTTGGAAAGGTGCCGCAAATTTGTTTCACAACGGAATTCATTATTTATGGTCTGACACTGTAGCTAAAAACAAAACTTTGCCATATGAAATGAAACAAAAAAAAACATTGTCGAAAATTTTATTCTTGTTCAAATCCCTCCTCCCCTAAAATATTAAAGACTTTTGCAACGCACTATATCATTGGAAATGGATTATAAAAGTGCGAGTAACATCCGGAATGAGGTACAGACGGACAACACCGAAACGTATAGTTTCCCTCACGGGGCTTAAGCCCCTGTTGGCTGCTAAAACAGAAAAACATATATAATTTTAATTTTTAAAAAGAAGAATTCGAACTTACTATATGCATTTAATAATTTAGCTTAAATTCTAAGTTAGATATGGACCTTTATATGCAAGAAATCCGGAATATGTCCGCTCTCGATATGGAGACCTCCAAGACACATTCTATGGCAAGAATTACTTGAATTCAACCAGTAGCTCCTAGTTGTCATATTCGCAAAAGTTAACTGTACAGTTAATCAATTCCGTTAACTGCTCCCTTGGCAACCAGAACAAAATTAGATTTATAACTTTATCCTGTTTTTTTAAAAAAATCCACCTAACATTGTTTGTGCGATTTTTACTTCCAGAAGTAAATTTAACTGCGCAGTTAACCGTTGTGAATACTGTTGTGAATACCGTTGTGAATACCGTTATGAATACCGGTGCAAGATGCCACAAGAGTTCTGCTTAAGATTGCGAGTTCGAGTAGCTAAATTTGAATCATTCCAAATAAGTTGGAACCCCAGATATAGGACCACAAGCACAACTGCACTAAACTGCTTTAGCTTGCATCAAGACAACAATGGATGAAGGGTTTACTGCTTTATGTATCAAATGTCGGTTGAAATACATTCAGAAATCTTGCTGTGCTAATGTGGAATAAAATGCCACGGTCTTTTGAAATTTAATTGCTTACAAGCTCAAAGGCTTCAAAGATAAAAACCCTGAATTTTACTGTACTTACACCCAGCCTGGACTATAACAGAAGACCAAAGGCCAGCTCACTTTCATTATTATTCAACTGTTTGGCCACTTAGCATCAAAATGTTTCCTATTTCTAGCAAGCTTTTTGCGTAGACGTTAAATAAATAAACAGACTACAACGCATTTTTTTCAAAGATTAAATCTTATCTTTAATCCGCCTCGATTTTCAAATAACATTTCAGTAAAAACTTGAAACGTTTAGAAGATTTTGCATTCGAAAATTTGAACCTGTTTGATTGATAAATTGGCACAGCAGAAGCACGTTGGGGTGACAATAGGCATCACTCCATTGCATACTTAAATTGCCTAATTAATTACACAGCCGCATTCTTTAATGTCTTTTGTGAGTCTCACAATTAAGTACCGCAGATAAAGACAGTCCACCTTAGAAAGTTCGTCTTCTACAGGGCAAGCGGAATAGTCTGAGGGAGATGCTGCTGTGCAATTTGTTTCCGGTTCATGGAAAATAAACGTTAAGTTTGGTGAAGTTTTATCACGTTGTCAAAAAAAGGACCTCCATGGTAGCGTACACGTATTGGAAGTAGCAAGTTTAAATGGGGGTTTAAACCGGAGTTGTTAAAAAAACCATTGAGAAACCATGGACTTACATCATGAACTATTCATTGTCGTTGCCTTCAGTTATTGCGTGATTAATTTTAGGCCGAAGCCTCTGTGTGAAATCGTTGGAATTTTAATAGTTTTAGTTTTACTGTGTTATGCATTTAGTGTCACATTTATCCCAAACGGAGTTTCTTTTCTCACCCGTGACTGGAAGAGTTTCTCTGGGATTCCAGTGTTAGAAAAAAAAGTCTCGATTCCTTTTAATAGAGAAACAATAGCCTTTAAGTTATTGTTAATAAGCGACCTACCTTCAAAATGCTGACAAAAAGCATGTTCTGTAACATTTAACAAACATAACACAAATCCGGTCTGAATTATCCAGTACATAACGTAATATTTACAAAGTCAGGTTTCTTGAATAATCTCACACATGTTGGCAAACCGTGTTTTATTCCAGATTATATTATATTATAAAATTAGCTTTCCAAAGTAATGCCTAAACAGAATGCCGATTAATCCTATGCAGAAACGTCTGTTTAACGACACAGTTGATAAAACTACATCAGTTTTAAGTCTTGGTTAAATAAATTGTCTTGGCGGAAAGCTCTCCGGTTTGTTTAATGGTGAGCTCAGATGCTTTGCGGAGAAGCCTTACAAGGGGTCTGCTTGTCTGTGACGCTGATGTGTCACACTGGCTGGAAAGCTAGTTCTGATAACGATATGCGGAAACGGCTCTCTGTTCCATTTAAAGTGACTTGCGTTCTACAAAATACAACTGAGTGAAATGCAACCTTTTTTTCAGACTGAACATTACAAGTGGTATTGTCTTTGCATCAGACAAACTCAAACTAAAAATAGAAAATAGTCGAATATCTAGTTTGATATGGCAAGCTCCGCACAGTGGTTATTCACAGACCGTCTGCAACCAATTTAATATTGCTATTTTTTTTTGGTTGAAATGTAAAGCTATTTGCCACAAATCCTGTTTTCTCTATAAAGACAGTTCCTTAATTGCAGTTGAAATAATATTTCTAATGTGGATGGGTACATTTGAAATGTCACATACTTTCCTATGGTATGCCGTTTTAGCATTTAATACATGTTTTTGCTATCAAAATGGCATTAAAGATATCAATTAATCAATGTAGATCTTATTAATTTATATTTTTCTATCAATAATTGAATTTTAGATGAAAGACTGTATTTTTTTAGATTAAAAAAATCAATTTTACAAATTTAAAAAATCTTAAGGGAGACGCGTATTTATACAAAATTTAACGAATCGTCAGTTACATTTTGAATATGAAAACTTGAATTACTTATATCAATATTTACAAAAAGTTTTTGAGCTCAAAAATTGCCTCTTTTTTTTGTTCAGTAAAAAATTATAAGAAAGATTCTGTACACAAGGACCTTGTTTTATTCACAGATGTGTGCTTCTGAATTTTTTATATAAAATTAAACTGATATTTTGATATCAAAAATTAATTCTTGAGATAAAAAAATCATTTGCATATTTCAAAATATAAATGAAGAAAGTCTCATTCTGAAATATTGATAATTAAAATAAAGCCTTGATATCAATGAAAAGAAAATAAAATATTGAGCTCAAAATTGAGATTTTGAATATTTTATATTTGCTATCAGAAACTGGATTTTTGATCTTAAAATCAATTTTAGAGATCATTAAGTCATTTTTTATATAAATAAATATTTTGTAATATCTCTAAATATTTATTGATTTCAAGACTTTTTTTTTTTGCTATCAAGAGTACATTTTCAGATATCAATAATTACAATAGACCAAATTAATGGCATCATAAATGATTTTTCTTTGAGAATTAATTCTTGGTATCAGAAAATCAATTTTTGACATAAAAATTCTTGATATTAGAAAATCATTTTTTGAGATAAAAAAAATAGTGCTTGATGTCAATAATTCCTGCTCTGACAACTAGAGCCTTGGTGAGGCAGGATCCCCCGTGTAACAGGACATCTTGATGTGATTAACGAGGCTAAGCATTTAAATACCCACGATGATAGGGAAAACGGCTATCCATCTATGTAGTTGAGCCCACTTGGAAAAGCGGTCCTCAAGCCTAATAAAGTCTACTACATGAATTTTTATATCATCAATCCCCTTATGGTCCCACATATTAAGGTGGTCTACGAGTAAAGTGGATAAGTCATTTCTTCCGATACACCCAAAATGTCCTTGGAATCTATCCATTATACGTCTGTCCGTTTGGCCTACGTATTGCAAACCACATGTGTAACACGTGATGACATAAACTAGGTTGCTGCTTTTTCAACAGACGTTATTTTTAGCTGTATATGTACGCCCGGAAGCTGTACACTCTAGTCTTCCCGATCTGTCTACCTTGGGACAGTATCTGTACTTCCTATTAATACAAACATTCTTCTTTTTGGTTTCAGCAGCTCTCTCCTTCGGGAGGGCTGCCCTGACAAGCAAGTCTTTTAGGTTTTTCGGTCTACGATAAGCTTTAGTTACCTTTAAAGCCTTAAAATCTCTGATGGGTTTCTGGTAAGATACGGTAAATGTTTTTTAACTATGTTACTTAATATATTAATACCCGGATTATAAGTTGTAATCACAAAGACGGGATCAGATTTATTTTCATCTGTTGCAGATTTGTTTGGTGGGATGAGGAGACTAACTCGATTCATCTGTCTCGCTCTGATGAGGGATGATTCAATCAAGTCAAGTGGATAACCTCTTTCTAGAAAAGATTTCCCAATGTCTACTGCATTTCGATCAAAAATATTTAAGTCTGAACAGATACGTCGTACCCTTAAGAACTGGCTGTACGGGATGCCATTTTTACACGACAAAGGGTGTGCCGAGTTATAAGAAAGATAATTTCTTGCATCTGTTGTTAAAAAGCCGTTTTCGTCTTTTTTATAAGTACACCTAAAAAGGTATTTGAGTATAACTATATTCCAGGGTAAACTTTAAAGATTTAACCTGTGCATTCAAGTACTCCGCGAAGCTCTCCAAGGACTTCAGATCTCCATGCCAGATGCTGAAGATGTCATCAATGAACCTCAACCATAAGAGAGGTTGTTTTTTCATAAACATACACATACTTTTTTCAACAACTGCCACGACCAAATTTGCATAAAACGGTGCTACTCTCGTACCAATTGCCGTACCAAACAACTGGAGAAAATACTCCTCATTAAACTCAAAAGTCATTCATTGTTAAAACAAATTCTAGTAATTTAATTAGCATACTATTACTTGGCTTTTTCGCCATATTTTCTGTGGTCATGTAGGAAGTTTTCTGCATAAGACAAACCTAGATCTGTGGGAATGTTAGTTTACAAAGATACCGCATCTAGAGTAAACAAGGTACAGTTTTGGGGTAGTTTTTGATGCTTTTGTAAATTCAACAAAAAGTCATTTGTATCTTTAATATATCAATCTGTAGAGCATACATAGGGTATGAGAAAATAATCCACAAACTGACTTATTTTCTCAGTAGGAGAGCCATTAGCGGAAATAACTGGTCTCCCCGGGGGAGGCCTAGTTTGTTTATGGATTTTGGGTAACAGGTATAAACGTGCTGTTCGCGGTTCAAACGCAGATATTTAAATGCATCAATTGTAACTTCATGTTCAGTTTTAAAGCAGCATTCTAGAAACTCTTTAATGGTTTATGAAAATTGTAAGTTTTACAACCATCCAATTTCTTATATACTTTACTGTCAGAAAGCTGGGTATAACCCTGCTTTAGATAATCATGCTTAGATAATCACTTTGCTGTGATAAGTACGATTCAAATTGATCTTAGCCTCGTCCGATTTTTATTTTATTTTATTTTTTTTTGTAACAGGACATCTTAGTGAAAAGTATAGGACTACATTGGGAAACATTAAAAAACCCCCTACATTTTGCCTAAAGAAAAGTTCATAACAGCATATTTTTAACCTTGCACCAGTTCTTCCTTTTTTTAATATTTTTCAAAAATAACCTGACGCTGCACATATACAATTGATGATCTTTTTATGCCTACAATATAAAATGAATCCGGGATATCGCGCTAACAAAAGTGCAGACAGACAGACGGACAAGTTCCTAACTATATCCCATCCTTACATGGGGGATAATAACCTGCCGATGCACAACTTCACTATATATACTTTCTGTCTGTAAGGTTTGACTTGCTTCCGATAAATACTAACAGAGATAACGCATGAACAAAATTGATACAAGAAAGTCCCAAAATGTAAAATCGTCAAAATTTTTATATTTTCCGACCAATCGAAAAATGGTCTGCCGCTGCACAACTTCACCATATATACTTTCTTCCTGTAACATTTGGTTTGCTTCCGATAAATAGTAACAGAGATATCGCGCGAACAAAAAAGTGCGGACACACAACCAGACAGACGGACGGACGGACAGACGGACAAGTTCATAACTACATCCGTTACACGGGAGATAATCATTTACATAATAGAGGTTGTAACTGATCAGCAAAAAAAGAACGCACAAAAAGAAAAGAAAATAGATCGGAGGAAGTATTTTTCTATATTCCTCATTATATTGTAGGTCATTTCAAAGAATTAAATAAACCACACTGGCAAATACAAAGAGTTGTCGCTTAGAATAAACAAGCTATCATCGCACAGCAATACAAAGACGATTATTAATAGTGTCAGCATTAAAACTGTGTTCTTTGTGACGTGAATCAGGTTATATTCTGTGACGTGATATATGTTGATCTCAAGATGTAACATCTAATTATTTCTTTTCAGCTTTCAGTTTTTGCTTCCGCGGGATCTATAACACACATGATCGTGTCAAGTGTTTTAATTATATGAAGTTACGTATCACGATTTAGTCTTTTGAAAAACGAAACCAATGCCTTCTGTTATTAGAAAACTGATCCATAAACCTGTGATGGCGGGGGGCGTTATATTCTATGCACGGTTGCAGGACTGAGCCACTTATGAAAAATTAAACACTACAATTAATAACGCACTCTAGCAACAGTGGCTTTTATGCTGTTCAAACAAGCTGATGTCATAGTGCAATCGTAGTGCAGATATTTTGATCATTATGATATTTTTATTGTGTTTCTCCCTTACCACTTCGGCTCATAACAATAGGAAAAAGTTCATAAATAACTTGACAAAATACAAACCGTTTAGCTGAACAACACAATGAAATAATTAAGTTAAAAGTAAAAAAGTCAAACATAAAATACAATGAAATCTTGGAAATAGTACCACAGGCGGTACTGAACTAAAGTGGTCCGTTGTTCGAAGTGGTCCTCTTCATAAGTCTTCCTAATGGAAGGTATGGTGTAAAAAATGGCATCGGGTTTTATTCCTTTAGTGACTTCCGGGTTGTAGCAGTCCCTTGCCCAAGTGTTCACGAAGCAGTTTGTCAATATTCCAGCAAATTTAAACTCCGAGCTGACTTGCTGTGTGGACATGGCTGAGTCCGTGTAGAGACCCCTGGTGTTCGCGTTTCAAAACTGTCAAAACAAAAAAGTGAAATCCTTCGAACTATCTTTTCATTCTACATATGTAAACATCTGCAATTGTAAGTGTTTTAGTTTACTCAGACAATTTTTGACGGTAAAGGAAGGACACATATCCCGGAACGAAAGCAAAATTCTTGTTAATAGAGAGCTTGTAAAAAATCTCACATTATTGACTTAATTAAAGATTCGCTAAGTCTTATAAGCGAGTTAACCCTCTGGGAAGTAATTAGTTTTACGCAGAACTCCAAAGGATAAATATTCCGAAAAGTTTACTAAGGAGTGAACAGGAGTGAAAGGAGTGGACAGGAGCGAGAACTGCACACACCAAAAGGATCCCCAACCTAGCATTCCTGAACAACCCGCAAAGAAACAGAAGAAAACACTAAAAAGACAGTAGATAGCAACATGACTGACGATGAATATTTGGCTGAAATTTACTTCAACCCAGAATGGCCTACTCCAAATCATATGCTTAAATGCATAAAAAACTATGGGGATTGAAAAATTTCAAAAGGAGAAAATAATTAAATGCTTAAACAAACAAAGTTTACAAGACAACAGACAAGTTATCCGTACTTTTAAACGGAGGAGAGTAATAAGTTCTTATATCGATTACTTGTGGGACGGAGATAATGGCTATGTGCTGAATTGGTCCTGCCAAAGCTCAGGTCACAAATACTTTTTGCTCTGCATCGACGTCTTCTCGTGTTTCGTACGGACAAGACCTATGAAAACTTTACAAGGAGGCCCTGTTACCGAGGCAAAAAGGTCTATTTTAAACGAAGGAAGACAATGTGAGCGTTTTCGAACTGATAAAGGGAGTGAATTTATAACAAGTTTAAAGCTCTCATGAAACAGAGGAATATCATTCACTATGTAACCCAAAACGTAAAAACAATTTTTCAGAAAGGACAATTTGAACAGTGAAAGCCAGACCCTTAAAATACATGACTCATTTTAAAAAACCACAAAATATGGGTAGAGGCTTTGGCCCAAATAACTCATAATTTCGCAATGCAGTGGAGTACACAAATGCAATCAGAGTTCTTTATGTCGATTTAAAGAATGCTAAACTCTACGTGAAAGTTTGGATGCTCCATTCTGATGGAAGTGTCATAAGCGTGGATGATAAAGTTGCTTTCGTGAATATGCCACTTTTTGAGATCTCTATGGTGTCAAGTAGGCTGCATTCAACAATAACTCCTAATATCGCCCTCTATGTAACACTGTTCTTAAAATATATACAGTTAAAGTGAGCCCTGGAATTTTGGTGGGTCATAGTGAGGCTTTAAGAAAATCCAATGCTCTGTATTCGTCCAAAAGGTCCGATTTTAAAACATTCAGTATACCTAAAGATTTGCAGACGACCCATTCCTAGGACAAATACCCTCACATCTGATTGTAACCCTAATTCCTTCTGAAGCATATTGCGGATGTGTACACAGAAACCCATTTAACTTTGTCAATTCAAATGTTAATTTCATCGGATTTTACGTCAAGGGCATCGCAAGACCGCCCACTCCAAACTATAAAAAGGAAACTATGTGTCCGAATACCTCAGTTTATTGCAATGGACTGGAAGGTGCGGAATGAATATTGGAAACTATATACGTAGAACCGATTTTGCATATGGTTATGCAATTTATGGTTGCAATCACAACCAAGATATAGATTCTCTATCTAAAAGAGGGCACACGTGTCTCAGCGTTCAATTGGCTGAGGGTCTGGCTGAAGCAACTGCAGTGTTAATATATGCTCACTTAAAATTTACCCTACAAAAAAGTTGATAGTTCACGCAACATATCTGTCGTCTGATATTTATTCTAGGGACCTTGAGATATTATTGAGATATTTGTGCTTGCAGTAAAGTGTATCGACTAAAGCCTATTAAACCTCAAGTTTTTTTGTAGTGAATGCTGATTCATTTTGCGGTGTTGGGAAGCATTGGGTAATTGTTTTTTTGTCTTCATCTGATGAGTCTGAATTTTTTAATTCTCTGGGCAAGTCTCCAAACTGTATGGCTCTAATTTTTTCCAATTTTTTACATCGTACCGGCCGAATTATCATTACAACAAGGTGAGAATTCAGGTCCCTTCGTTCCATTCTTGTAAGCGACATTCTTTCAACGAAATGTTTTGATCATGGCATGTTGTTAAATAATGAAGTAAAAGTGAGCGAGTTTGCTGACAACAAAATAGTAGAAAATAATGAATCATTGAAAGTAATGAATCATAAGTTTGATTTTAATATATAATATATATCAGAAATTGTAAAATAAACATTCATGAATAAATCAACATAATAGTCCTAACAACTGGCATTTTGTGCTTCCGTATTTAAACAATTCATAGCATTTACACTAATTCTGCCCCCTCCCTTAAATACATTCAAACCACGAATTAAAAATACATCCTTAATGAATGAAAAACAGGAATTGCAAAAATATACACCACCACTTGTTTTCGGAAAATATGTGGTGTGGACTGAATATATTTCACACTTTTTAATGAGGCAAGGGCTTAATAAATGTCAAGGGGTTTTGTTGACCCCTTGTCAGCTCGTATCTCCCTCTTGCAGTAAAAGTAATTAAACCCAATTTTGTTCTGTGAGTACGTGTACACCCTGTCGTTTAGCGGCCAGAAACCCATGTTAATGTTGCACAATTCAGAGCCTTCTCAAAATTATCACAAGCTTCAGAATTTCTATATTTATTAACCCTTTTGTGCCCATTTTATAATCTGATCCGTTTACTATAATATAACTCTAACTACAAACGCTACTCATACTTTCACCGCTATATTCCACCTTAAGCAACCCAAGAACCCTCTTATCGAATTTAATGTGCTTATTAGAGCACTCCCTGGGCAACCACATTTTGAAAAGTCGACATCATCCCTACACTGATCTGATATTGCTTTATCGAACTCTTTGCGTAGTTCTGGTTTAACCAAATTTTTCAGGTCTGAACCACCTAGAGCGAGACAGAAGGAGTCACTGTCCATTTCTGTTAGTTGGAAGAATTCCTTGGGTACATATTTCAAGAGGAAGTCATAGCAGAAGGCGAACATGCGAAGTTTCGCAATCTACGGCACTTGGAAACCAAGTTGGATGGACAAGTCTAGCGGGATAATCCCATTCGCTTTCTCAACCTCGCAAAAGTCATCTGAGAGATTGATGAAGTGTCTGAAAGAGAGTATCATTCACCCGGAGGCATAATAAAACATTCGTAATTGATAAATAATTTATAATCTTTCCCACATAGAAGACACATTACTTTTATTACATTTCAAAATAACTATGGAAATTATTAGTCTGAATTTCTCTCTGAAGATGTTGATAAGCTTTCTCACCATTCTTGCAAGCATGAGTTTTCCTTCTACATTAGTTATGGTTCTGTGATTGCTCTTGTCCACAGTGACTTCGCCTTATGCACTGTTTCCCAGCAAATTCTATCGAGTCCCCAATGACGAGTGTAGAGAGGCGAGGCCCTCGTCACCCTCGCGTCAGGCGCTACTCACGCTTCGGTGAAGGTGGGAAAGCACCTTTTCTGAGTAAACTCAAATAACTGTAAAAAATAAATTACAAATAATTATTCAGCAAATTTGACCAGCATTCACTCCTATAAATAATCGACACAGGTTCAACTGTCATTCAGGCCTGAGCCTAAAACCACCTAAGAAATAAATTCCTTACCTGGTGAACTTTGTCACTTCCAGTCCATGCCCGAGATAACACTTCAGTAGGGATGTCGAAAGCAAGAGTTTCTTCCACTTCATCCCACCAACCAACAATCTTTTCTTTGGAAATTTCTGTGGTTGTTTGTTTGGGTCCATATGCCTGCATTTCCAATAATTGTCACTCCGATTGATTCAAATGGGACATCCACAGAGCAAAGAGAGTAGAAAACTCACTCCATATGTCATAAACATTTTCTAAGACTTGGATATCAACCTCTAAAGCATCGAAAAGTAATTCGTTTTTCACGGACTCGAGAATGAAACCTCGTCAAGTGAAGTAAGAAACTAATAAAAATTAGGCTTCCGCGCGTGTACAAAAGACTTCAGTTCGTGATCAAATTTTAACTAAGCTTTATACTTTCATTTCCAAACCCCTATCATCTCCAACGATTTTAGGAAATGAGTTCTGAGTCTTGTTCTATTTGATCTTTTTTCCATCAATTCCTTATCTTTTATATATTTTGTTAAAAAGCACCCTTCATGGCCGTGGCAGCAACAGCCGTGGAGTTCTACAACGCGACCTTTCCCCAGTTTGTCTTGGAAGAGGTGGTTCCCAACCATCAACAAAATATGGATCATATCTTCTTTTCTTTCCCGAATATTGTTAATGCATGAATCATTTAGCGTTTAAAGAATCTATGTAAACAAACATTGCAGTATATTTTTTCTAAAACAAAACAAAATTATTTTCCGATTTTTGACAAATGTAATTCAAGTAGGCATTAAATCAGAAAGAGAATATATATAAAGACTATTGGCATCATATCCCACAATATTTTCACATGGTGCATTTTTATTTGCTCCAATAAATGTTTCTTCGCGAGTATAATATCGATGACAAATTACAGAAGGACCGTCCACCAAGTTCCCCTTTTATACATGTCTTTATTCTTCTCATTCGCCTGAGCAAAATGAGCTCTCGCCTCAATATCCTTGCTATATCTGGCACACTTATGCTGGGTTTAAACATTTGTACGCCTTTGTCTTTGCAGAAGCATTTACTCCACAGCCGTAATCAATGGACCAACATCTAAATAACTGTTATATGAAAGAAAATCTCCTAAAGTTTTCATATCGTTTCATTCAGAGTGATAAAAGGTCATAGTAATTTTCTTAGGGAGACTTTACGCCATCCTCCAAAACACTCTTGCCTTTTTCCGGTACATGTGCTCTGATGCGAGTTCATATTGTTAGACCTTTTGGCTGTAAAACCACATTTACAGCAGTTGTAGGATTTGCAAAAGCTACAAATATTTCGGATGAAGCTAAAGTGAGAGTTGAAAATATTTAAATTTATAGTTGTGTCACATTGTAAAAGCGATCTATACATAACTGCGGATTGATTGTTTTCCTACAAACATTAAAAATTTATGTCTATGGCAAAACAATATTCCAAATCCCAAATGTGTTCAAATGTAACACCTTTAAACTTTCCTTGAGAACAGCATTGGAGAGAGAATTCTAGCCATTGTATGATAATTCTCAGACATTCTCTTCTGTAAAATTCGGTTGTCTTAATCGGAGCACTATGCAGCGAAAAGCACATAGGAAGTCTTCAAAAGGAAGGTTATTTCATAGGGATAGAGTGAGTTTGAAAATTGTAAGCGTTGCTAAATTACCTCCTATAGACATTACAGGAGCAGTGCTCCCTCTTCTTTTGTTTTTTACACGCCTTCATGTGTAGTTCAAATTGTGAGCGTTGTTAAATTCCCGCCCACAGTGATCGCAAGAGTGCAGTTTACTGTTCTTTTGTTTTGTTGCTCATGCTCTAACATGTAAAGCTGAATTATGATCATTTGAACAAGTTCTGTTACACCGCTCACAAACCAGTTTCTTCTCAGAAAACCTGTTTTCCATTTAATACATCTGTTGGGGATAGAACATATTCATAGTCAGAGCAGAGTGACTTAAGAGACAACTACAAATGTGCTCATTTTTATTCTGTAAATAAAAAAGATAACTAATAATAAGATAATTGTTTTGTTGCTCATGCTCTAACATGTAAAGCTGAATTATGATCATTTGAACAAGTTCTGTTACACCGCTCACAAACCAGTTTCTTCTCAGAAAACCTGTTTTCCATTTAATACATCTGTTGGGGATAGAACATATTCATAGTCAGAGCAGAGTAACTTAAGAGACAACTATAAAATATGCTCATTTTTATTCTGTAAATAAAAAAGAGAACTAATAAAGTTTGTTTTAAAAAGTTTTCTTCCGGAGAGGGGGTGAATTCAGGGGGTGGGGTTGGAGAGTTGGGCACCGGGGCCCTGTAGGTTGGGGTGTGGTAATAAGAATTACAAATGAAGAAGTTAAATTTCAGTTTTTGAGATTTTTGAAGGGGAGGGTCTCGCAGATCCGAGGATTCCAGCTAGGAGGTGAAAAGGAATACGAATGAAAAGGTATGTTTTCAAATTTTGGTGGGGCTAGGAGAGGCTCCAGTGGTGGGGTTGTGCGAGGGATATGGTGATAAAGATAACAATGATGAAGTATATTTTCGAATTTTAAAGATTTTGGTGGTGGGCCGAGGTTGGGGCGGGGCCTGAGGTTGGGGTTGGGGTAGGTTGGTGGAGACTAGGAGGGGCTTCCGTGGTGAGGTTGGGTGAGGGGTGTTGTGATAAAGATAAGAATGAAGCTAAATTTAGACTTTTAACAAGATTTCGGGTATAAATACGCAGAAAATGTATATCTTATCCCAATGGTTTTAATTATAAAAAACAAACTCAACCATTGATTCGTACAAAAATCTTAAATATAAATAGATTTATAATTTTATATTTTAAGGTTTAATGAAGAATTTGGCGACGTACACTACAAGAAAGTACTCAGGCATGGTTTGAGCGTCATTGTTTGGGATAACGATGGAACAACGCAGATAAACTTTGTGCAGAAAATGAGCTTCGAGACCACGCTACAAATCAATATTTCTCTAGAGGAATGAAAAGCCTTGGAGCTTAGACTCGACGGTCTTTTTCAAGCTATGAGGAAATGCGAACGGGACAGGACCTATTCTTTGAAAGCATATCACATCATAAAGACAATCCATGCTGATGTAACGTACTCTAGACGAGGACAGAGGATCGCTATGTATTATGCTCGTCTCAGCAGATGCTGTTCCAACACTCTGTGGCACAATCTTCTGGAGCAAGAAACAATTCCTTCGTCTATTGCAAATCATGGGGCGTATTGAAATAGTTATTCCCGAACTCAAATCTAAAAAGCCGTGTTATTTAGAAGAAGATCACACAAACCAAAAAGTGAAATTACAGTGTTCCAAGTGCACCCCTTTTTACTTTTTATCCTTTATGTAACGATCCCGGACAAAAATACGAGACTAACTGAACTTGACTTTTATTACTGCTCATTCATGCATTCTTTGTAAACATGAAAATAAAATAGTTATGATAATCAATAACCAGTCATTTAATTTTTTGACTTTGACAAAGACACATGATTTCTTTCAAAGGTCCCACCACTATGGCTATAAGTGGAACCACAGGGAGTGGTAAAACGACATTTTTGCGCAAACTTATTAAACATAAGCATCTTACGTTCGAACCTATTCCCGAGAAAATTTTATATCGTTATGGTATCTGGCAGAAACAATTTAGTGAAATGGAAAAGGAATTCTCCTTCATTGATTTCCACAGAGGTCTCCCAAGTTAAGAAACCATTGACAGTTTCAGTGACGGAAATCACAACATTATTGCTATAGACGATCTCATGCAGGATGCAGCAAAAAGCGCAACCGTTGAGCATCTTTTTATTCGGGCTTCACATCACCAAATGTTGACTATTATATATCTGAATCAAAACATGTACTGTCCTGGTAAGAATTCACGCAATATTAACCTCAACACGCAAGTACTTGTTTTAATGCGAAACCCAAGAGACACCTTTCAAATTAAAATTTTAGGATGTCAAATGGGGGTTAGGAGAACATTGGAAGAAGCTTGCTACGACGGTCATAAGACTACCTTTTTTTATTTGGTGGTAGATCTTAGCCCCTATACGGAAGTGAAATATAAATTTCGCACGAATATATTGTTTACATACATAAAGAGTGAAATATAACATTTGCTTCATTCCAGCTTCAGAGAGTGTTAGAAGAACATGTCTAAACTATTAAACAAGCACACACATTTTTTGTTATTATTCCTCACTACGCACAAACTTCAAGCTCGGGCTTTACTGGAAACTCTCACATCGGAACAAGGTCGTGTCATTGAAGAAATAATAACAAATATCCCCAATATTTCCAAATCCAAGGAATTTGGAGCGCTGTTGCAAAAACGAAAGAGGGTACTCAGTAAAATTACAAACCTGAGTTTGAGCGTCAAGGAAAAACTCACTTTAATAGCTAATCATCAAAGGCAAATATACGACACCTTAATCCACGTAGATTCCATCTTGAAGAACATTCTGAAATGAAGTTTACCGCAAAAAGGGTACTGGTGTCATTCGGCAAGTACCAAAGATTAATGAGTGATACTTCCTTAGGAGAGGTCAGTAATGAAGAAGTAAAGTCGCATACTGCTGAGGCTGCAACTGAACCCCGTTTTATACAAGATTCTCCTCTGGACAGTTCTATTAAAATTCACCATCATACTACACATAAATTGAATGTTGATCGCATTCTAGAAGCCCTTCCGAAATATACACAGCACCATGCGAGACAATTGTTGAGGGTAATAGAAGGTCACATTTCCTGGAATGAAAGAGAAGAAATTCTTATTAATGGAAAGCTTGTAAAAATTTCTGACATTATTGACTTAATCGAAGATGCGGTACAGTCTTATAAGCGAGGTAACCCTATTTGAAGTGATCAGTTCTGCGCAGAACTCCAGAGGATAAATGCTTCGAAAAGTTTAATAAGGAGTGAACATTGGAGAGGAGTGGGAACTGTGCACGCCGAAAGGATCCCGCCACCTGGCATTCCTGAACAGCGACCAAAGAAGCACAAGAAAACACTGAAAAGTCAGTGGATATCAATATGACTGACGATGAATATTTGGCTGAAATTTACTTCAATCCGGAATGTCCTGCTTCATAAAAAACGATGCAGATAGACAAATTCCAAAAAGATAAATTATTAAATGGTTAAATAAACAAAAAGTTTATACGGATAATAGACAAGTTATTCGTAGCTTTAAATGGAGGAGAGTAATAAGTCCGTATATCGATTACTTGTGGGACGGATAAAATGGATATATGCATCATTGGGCCAGACAAAACGGGGGTTACAAATATTTTTGCTGTGCATCGACGTCTTCTCACGTTTCATATGGACAAGACCTTTAAAAATCTTACAAGAAGACCCTGTTACCAAGGCAATGAGGTCTATTTTAAACGAGAGAAGACAATGTGAGCGTTTTCGAATTGAGAAATGGGAGTGAATTTAAAAATAACAAGTTTAAAGCACTCATGAAACAGAAGAATATCATTCACTATGTAAGCCAAAACGAGAAGAAAGCCGATTTTGCAGAAAGGGCAATTCGAACAGTGAAAACCAGACTCTTCAAATACATGACTCATGAATAAAAAACAAAAAAATGGTTAGAAGCTTTGGCACAAATAACGCATAGTTATAATTTCGCCATAGACTCAAGCATACAAATGCAACCAGCCAGAGTTAGGAAAGAAGACGAGGCGCGTCTATGGAAACTACTCTATTCTACTCTAAAATTGAGAACTCACATAAAGAAAAGTAACCGTCATCGTAAGCCTTACAAATTTTAAGTCGGAGATACTGTGAACATATCTAATATTCGTCATAAATTTACAGAAGAATTCTTCACTATAATGGATCGTGACGTTAAAGTAAAGAAAGCATTCCAGTATATTTGTTGAAAGATTTGAATGATAAGCCTATTTAGGGAACGTTTTACGCGTCTCGTCGGAACTTCGAAAATACACCCCAAACAACGAACAGTGGATGGATATTGAAAAAATAATTTCCCGGCGCAAGCGGAAGAATCGGGAAGAGGTGTTGGTGCAGTGGAAAGGGTGGTCTAAAGACTTTCGCACGTGGATACCAGCTGAAGAAGTACAAGACTTTAGAGACAACAACAAGTAAGCCATTAATGATGGATCCTTTGAAGCGTCAACACTATACAATCGTATCCTCTTCCGATTCACTGGAATACTTCCCGAAGAACAAACCATATGATTTTACAGTAGAGTTACCCGAAAATCTCTTTCTACCAGGTGTTTGGGAGTGTGTTTTAACAGAACTTTTCTTCAATCAATCTATTACGGAGAATATTTGTATTATGTGTGATCTATGCGATGAGTCCATTATAGGCACAAACCGTGCCCCGGTTTTGAGACTCACTGCCAAGAATTCATTTGCTTATCCAATAGCATTCACAATATCACGAAAAGAAATATGAAGAGTTCGAGCGAACAAATTTCACGAGGACGTCATAGTAGAAGGCGAGGATGCGAAGTTTCGCGATTTGCAGTACTTGGAAACCAAGTTGGATGGCCAAGTCTAGCGGGATAATCCTCTTCGCTTTCTCAACCCCGTAAAAGTCATCGGCGAGATTGGTGAAATGTCTTAAGAGAGGATCATTAACCTGGAAGCATAATAAAACATAGATAATTCATAACTAATTTATCATGTGTACCACATGCATGCATTCCAAAATTACTATGTAAATTATCAGACTGAATCTTTTCTCTGCAAATATTCATAAAGTTTCTCACTGCTCGTGCAAGCATGAGTTTTCCTTCGACATAAGTTATGGTTCTGTGCTTGCTCTTGTCCATAATGATTCCGCCATATGCACTGTTTCCCAGCAACTTCATAGAGTCCCCGATGACGAGTTAAGAGGGGTCGTCGTCACCCTCGCGTCTGGTGCTACTCACATCTTCGGTGTAGGCGCGGAAGCACCTTTGCGGAGTAAACTCGAATAACTGTAGGATATAAATTGCAAATAATTATTCAGCAAATTTCATCAGCAAAATCAATATCATTCATTTTAGAATTTTTACATGTATATTACCACCCACGACAGAAATTCCTTTTGTCACTTCCAGTCCATGTTCGAGATACCACCTCAGAAGGGATGTCGATAGCAAGAGTTTCTCCCCCTTCATTCCACCAATCAAAAATCTTTTCTTGAGAAATTTTTGTGGCTCTCCGTTTGGGTTCATATGCGTGGATTTCCAATAATCCTGCATTGTACTCCCAATCGATTCAAATGGAACATCCACAGAGCAAAAAAAGAGGAGAAAACTCACTCCATTTGTCATAGTCCTTTTCTAAGACTTGTATGTCAACCTCTAAAGCCCCTAAAAGTAATCCATTTTTCACGGACTCGAGAATGACATCCTCGCTAACTGAAGTAGGAGATTTCTTATAAAATTGAGGCTTCCGCGCATGTACAAAAGCCTTCAATTCGCGATCCAATTTTAACTTAGCTTTATACTCGCATTCCCAAACCTCTATTAACTCCAACCTTAGTGATCTTAGGAAATGAGTTCTGAATCTTGTTCTGTTTAATCTTTTTTTCCATTAATTCCTTATCTTTTACATGTTTTGTTAAAAAGCACCCTTCATGACGGTGCCAGTAGCAGCCGTGGAATTCTACAACGCGTCCTTTAATCATTTCTCCTGGAAGAGGTGGTTCCCACCCGTCCACAAAATATGGCCCAAATCTTTTTTCCTTTCCCGAATTTTGTTTATGCATGAATCTCCCTCCCTCAGCGTTTAAATAATCTATGTAATCAAACATTGCAGTGTATTTTTCTGAAACTTCCGATGCGAAATTGTTTTTCGATTTTCGAGGAATTTAATTACCCGTGGGCATCGAGTCGGAAAGAGAATATAAATAAAGATTATTTGCATCAGATCCAACAATATTTTCACAGGTAACGTTTTCATTCCCTCTAATAAATGTTTCTCCGCGAGTATGATATCTATGATAAATTATAGAAGTACCTCCCACCAAGCTCGCCTTAAAAACTTCATACATGTCTTTGTTTTTCTCATTCGCCAGAGCGAAGTGAGCCCTAGCGTCACTAGCAGCTTGAAATAGCAATGTCCTTGCTATACCTGGCACACTTAGAAGAGAAGCATTTTCTGCACAGCCGTAATGAATGGACGAATATCTAAGCAATTGTAATATGATAGAAAATCTCCTAAGCTTTTCATATTTCATATCATTCACGTCAGACTGATAAGAGATCAGTGTAATTTTCCTCGGGAGACTTTACTCCATCATCCAAGACACTCTTACCTTTTAGGGAAGAGTACCAAGTTTTACCCAAAGGAGGTAAACTCGGTTCGTCTAATCTCTGTTCAGAATCGAGATATTCGTATGGGAAGAAGGATTTCTTTTCCTGCACTCCAAAGGCCTTGAGGAACTTTGAATATGAAGTTCCGGGTGGAAGATAGGATAAGATATCGGGAAACCTAAATTTTCCAGAGTTAATGCATGAATAACTGTTGTTTTTCTTAAATGTGAATGCATAAGGGTTGTCCAGGTGAAGAAATTTAGCCAACTTCCCCTTAACAAGGTTGAGATCGTACTTGGAAGAGTTAAATCCGACCACCGGTAAAACCCTGCAGAAATTTAAAAACCTCCCTTTGAAGCCCTCCAACTCAGCCACCATATTGTGAACGGTAATTTGGGGAATCTCTCCAGAACTTGATTCACCTATGTTATATATTCCACATGTAGGCACAGAATTCCAAAACTTGATTTGTGCTTCTATTGAATCGAAGACGTATTTCCACTTTGACTGAAAAAGCTTCTCTGCATGGGATTGTATATTTTCCAGGTATTCAACCATACCCGAAAGCAGCTCATCTGTATTCGGATTAACAATGCAGAATGGTTGAGTGTAGCCGGGAAAATTACTACCCATGGCGACTGACACAACCAAATGTTCCCTTATCCATTTCAAATTTCAGCCTCTTCAAAAATATCAATATTAGGTTTATAGAACCGCCTAGATATTTGAGCTTGGTTTTTCCGCTACATGATCTCTGGTGAGACTTTATATTGTCCGATCTTCTCCCTGTAAAGCTACATTTAGAGCATTTGTATGATTTGCAAAAGCTGCGAATATTTCGAATGAAGCTAAAGTGAGAGTTGTAAATATTTAAATTTATAGTTGTGTCAAATTGTAAAAGCGATCTGTACATAACAACTGCGCATTCATTTTTTCCTCTAAACAATAAACATTTATGTTTATGGTGAAACAGGCTTCCACATTCTGACTTTGTTCAAATGTAACACCTTTAAAATCAGTTTGAGAACGATGTTGGTGAGAGAATTACATCCACGGCGTTAATAATTCTGTGACATTCTCTTCTGTAAAATCCGCTCCTCTTAATTGGCGCTATGCATCGGAAAGCACATAGGTAATCTTCGAAAGGAAGGTTGTTTCTATCGTTTTGGAAAGACACAATGTTCAGGTTATTCAGCAAAAATGCTGGAAGATTTCCTTTTCCAACATGACCGTCCATTGGGTAAACAATAATCTACATATTTGTTATCAAGACAAGTATTGATTTGGTGTCTTCTCTTTCATTTAAGAGAAACTCTATAATATTCTTTGCTTCCAAAATGCGTTGGACATCCTCAACATCGTTATGATCGGATATACGAAATGGGGTATCGAGAAATCCACTATGCGGGTTGTGGCGCAAATATCTGTAATCTTGCGTTTCTCTATGAAACAGTATATATCCAAAATTAATATTTACCTTGAAACTTGTCTCTTCCATATCTAAAATTTGGTGTAAAAATTTACAATATCCACAGTGTCAACATTATTTATCACTGGTAGATTGTATACTCTCGGATAAAAATACACCTGAGAGAGCGCCCGAATAAGATGTCGATTCGATTGATAAGCTATTCTTAGTGAGTCATTAGTGTTCCCATTCTTTTCCCAAGGTGTCTCATTATTCTGCCATGGTAATGGGAGTAAATTTTCTTCCCCCGTACCATGCAAATCCGTTTGGTGAACAAACAATTCTTTTCTATTTGGAAAGACGTTTTTGCACAGTCTACATGTAAAAATACTCCTGCTCTGGCTCGGGAGGGCGCTTGACATATGAATTCATGAGCTTTCTTGTTTTTAAAATTTTCAAAGTTTTTATCACATTTCGAACACTTATGAAATGACGTTCTACATTTCTTAATATGTTTTTAAAATCCTCGCATGGATGAAAAATGTTTTTGGCATATCTTACATTCGAAGTCGGAAGTATCATTTTCCAAATTGTCATTCGGTTTTCGCGGGCATACCCGTTCGTGGGATTTTAATGTTCTATCGCAATGACGAACCGCTCCACAGTATCTACACATCAGTCCCTTGCATTTACCCATCTGCGTATGTTTTCGCAACATGACATGGTTTCAGAAATTTTTCAAATAGATGGGGCATGAGTGTTCTCCAATTCCAATTTGATTGGAATTTGGAGAAAATTTCAAGGTGGTAGTTGGTGTAGATTGAGGGGAATGGTCAGTGGGTGAGTTTTGACATATCGGGTTTTGGGGATTGGGTACCCCTGTCTTGGTGCAATGCTTTTCATGGCTTTCCAAGTTCATGTTGGTTTTTGTCATATTCGGAAGATAAATCTCTTTCACATACTTGACATTTATATTTGTCTTGTGTCTGCTCCCTTTTCTTACACTTGAGAGCGTGATCATTTAAGTTTTTTTTATCCCGAATTCTCCACCACACAGGTACGTTAATTTTTTCTTCTCTTTCCACAGTAATTTGAGTGAGTTTGCAAATTGTACGCGTTGTCAAATTCCCGCCCACAGTCACGGCAAGAGTGCAGTTCCCTCTTTTTTGTGTTTTACATGCCTTCATGTGTGAATTAAAATTGTAACCGTTGTCAAATTCCCGCCCACAGTGATCGCACGAGTGCAGTCCCCTCTTCTTTTGTTTTGTGCCGCATGCCATAACATGTATAGCTAAATTATGATCATTTGAACAAATTCTGCTACAATGCTCACAAACCAGTTTCTGCTCAGAAATCATGTTTTGTGACTGACCTGTGTGCGTTCCGTGTATTAAATCTGTTGGGAACAGAACATATTCATAGTCACAGGAGGGGGGAGACAACTCAAAAATACCTTTATATCTTATTCTTTATTCTGTAAATAAAAAGATAACTCATAAAGTTATTTTTAAATAAGTTTCTGGAAGAGGATGGGAATTGGATAGAAAGAAATAGAAGTAAAATGTAATATTTCATTTTTTTTAAAGTTTTCAGGGGAGCCCTGGGGTGGAGGATGGGTCGGAGGGTGGGGCGAGAAGGGGGAGGGAAGAAGGAATGGTGGGGCTAAGAAGGGTTCCCATGGAGGGGCTGAGGGAGGGTGGTGGTAAAGATAAGGAATGAAGAAGTATAATTTTGAATTTTGAAACATTTCAAGGAAGCCCGGGGGTGGGGGAGGGGTCTGAGGGTGGGGAGGGAAGGGGGAGGAGAGAAGGAACGGTGGGGCTAAGAAGGGTTCCCATGGAAGGCATGGGGGAGGGTGGTGGTAAAGATAAGAATGAGGAAGTATAATTTTGAATTTTTAAACATTTCAGGGCAGCCCGGGATGGGGGAGGGGTCAGAGGTTAGGGCGAGGAGGGAGAGAGTTGAAGGAATGGTGGGGTTAAGGCAGGGTTCCCATGGATGGCATGGGGGAGGGTGGTGGTAAAGATAAGAATGAAGAAGTATAATTTTGAATTTTGAAACATTGCAGAGGAACCCGTTTTGGGGGAGGAGTCTGAAGGTGGGACGGGGGAGGAGGAGAGGAATGGTGGGGACTAGAAGGCATTCCATGGAGGGGTTGGGGGAGGGGTCGAGGTAAAGATAAGAATGACGAAGGATAATTTTGAATTCTGAAACATTTCAGGGGTTGTTAGTTAGTTAGTTATTTGATTGGTTTAACGACACCGCCAACCTGTTGCAGGTAATATTGTGTCATTCCTGGTAACTTTGTCGCATTTATACTTTATTGATTAAAAATCGCTATAAAATAAAATCTTAAATATACTAAAAATAGACTTAATGGTGGTCTACACATAGGAATACATGTTAATCTCTTTTAAAAATTCTACGACCTTGTTGGAATTTACCTTTTCAAAGAGCTCTCTCATGGAGTCAACTCTATAATAACGGGGACGAATGTGACTGAAGTCTATACAATCTATCAAGATGTGTTTCACTGTATACCGTTCCTGACAACTTATACATTCGAGTTGTGGTTCACCTCTTAAGAGGTGTTTGTGAGTATTGTAAGAATGTCCCATTCTTAATCTGTGAATTACCATATCGTCACGAAGGCCATTTAGGGAGGGCAATTTGCGCCCTACAACAGGGTTAATTTGGTATAGCTTATTGTTGGTTCGTTCATCCCAAAGTTGTTGCCATAGATTTTTGGCATATCTAGAAATATGTCACTTAAAATCTGATGACGGTATAGGGAAATCTGAGCAATCTTGGTTTAACGCTTCTTTGGCGCCTTTGTCCGCTGCCTCGTTGCCCGGGATTCCAACGTGACTCGGTACCCAACAAAATATTATCTCTTTGCCAGCTTTTACCACTTCGTCGTGTCCAAAATTATTCGGTTGGATACCTGTAAGTTTTCTAGTGACTCAAGCACTGACATGGAGTCCACGCACAATATGAATTTTTTTGTAACGGCTAATCTTGACAATTTGCAGGGCTCTAACTTCTGCAGAGAAAATAGAAGACCCATCAGGGTGCCTGGTTTTCAATGTATTATTTTCGGTGACAATAGCTGCTGCAGCCTTGTCCTCAAGTATGGAGCCATCGGTATATATGAAATGGTAGTCATTATAATTATCCTTTAATTCTGCAAATTTTCACTGAAATACACACGGATTAGTTCGTTCTTTTGTGGACTCAGAAAGAGTCTTCAACACCACATATTTCGTTAACTTCCAAGGGGTAGTTTTCGTTAACTTCCAAGGGGGTTGGTTGGGTATTCTGTAGTTTGCAACAGATTCAACGATTATACCTGCTTCTTGCAGGTGTGGTATAATCCTAGTTCAAGGGGGGGGGGGTAGCATTGGTACCTCTATCCGCACAATGTGACCCGAAAACAATGTGATGAGTTGGGTTATTTCTATTGGCGTAAAGTTTTATACAATACTGCATTGCAAGTTTTAACCGCCGTATATTGAGAGGTTCCCTCAGTCCCCAGTCGACAGTTTCCCTCAACGTGTAAACTGTCGACTGGGGATGTTCTAAAGGCGTTTAAACATATTCTTAAGCCTTGATTCTGTATCGGTTCTAGCATCTTGAGATACGATGGTCTAGTTGAACCATAAACTATACTGCCATAGTCCAGTCGCGATCTAATTAGAGTTCTATACAACCTGAGTTAAGTATCACGATCTGCTCCCCAATCGTGGGAGGAGATGACTCTCAGTAAATTTAAGGCCTTCTGACATTTTCTTCGGAGGTGTTTGATATGTGGGATAAAACTAAGTTGGTTATCAAAAAATAAACCTAAAAATTTGTTCTCCTTGACAACAGGGATTTGCACGTTACAGATGTGTAAAACTGAAGCGTCGTGTTGTTTTATTTTTTACAAAAGTGCATACAAACCGTTTTGGTTTGTGAGAATTTAATACCATTCTTATTAGCCCAACCTTAAGAGAATAAATACTCTGCTGAAGACGACGCTGTATTAAATTCATACTTTTGCCTCTACACGACATGGCAAAGTCATCTACGAAGAGTGAGCTATCTATCCCCTGTCTCAGTGTATCTTTTATATTGTTGATTTTTATCAGGAAAAGTAGAACTGAAAGGATGCATCCTTGGGGGAAGCCTTCCTCTTGTTCAAAGTATTCTGAGAATATTGTACCAAGGCGAGCCCTGAATCGACGGCCATCCAGGAATCCTTCTATAAACTGGGGCAGACTGCCTCAGAGGCCGAAATCAAAAAGATCCTTTAGTACTCCGTGTTTCCATGCTGTGTCACAAGCGTTTTCCAAGTCGAAGAAAACGGTAACAACATGTTCCTTGTTATTAAAAGCTTCTTTCATAAAAGATTCTAGTCCTACAAGATGGTCCTCCTTAGTTTCCTAAAGCATCTCTGTATGTCGGCAAGCAAGTTGTTTCTTTCCAGGTACCATATTAATCTTTCAGCTACCACTTGCTCAAATGTTTTGCACAGGGCCTTGTCAAGGAAACTGGTCTGTAATTTTGAGGATTTCGTGGATCTTTGTTTGGCTTTGAAATTGGTATTATTGTGGCTTCCTTCCATATTTCTGGAAAAGTGTCGGAATTCCAGGTATGATTTAACAAATCTAAAAAGATCTTTAGGGCATGGTCTAGCAAGTGTCTAAGCATCTGATAATGTTTGTCATCTGGTCCTGCTGCTGAATCATGGGAACTATCTATGGCCTTTCTTAATTCATTAAGAGAAAAATGCTCATTATGCGCTTCGCTGTTGTCAGAATAGAAGTTAAGAGGATTAGTTTCTTCTGTTTCTTTATAGCGTCTAAACTCGTGGCTATAATTTTCGGAAGATGAATTATGTTCAAATGTTTCGCCCAGGCTATCTAAAATGTCCTTCGGGTCGGTGATCATATTATTGTTAACTTCTAGATGGGTTACTGTGTTAAAGGTGTTCTTGCCGGATATTTTTCTAACCATGTCCCAGGTCTTTTTTAGAGATTTATTTGTGTTCTTGTTTGCCAGGACTCTTGTTTGCTTTTTTAACTGTTTTACGCGCAACTGCCTTGGCCCTTTGATATTCTATTTTTCTTTTAAGGTCTGGGTAATTTGAAAACTTATTGAGAGCGTGTTTACGAAGCGCTTTGGATTCTTTACAAGCGTCATGTAACCATGGTTTATGTGGTTTCTTGCGGGATCCTGATGTCTTTGGGATAGATTTTTTACACACTCCATGGAGAAGGAAGGTAACTAATGAAATATGTTTGTCGTCATCATCACTAAAATGTTCCCTTTTGATACTCTGATGACATAATTCTTGGAATTCTGACCAATCTGCTTTCTGAAACTTCCATTTTGGAGATCTTTTTTCGTGGTATGGTTTAGACTCAGTTAATAAAACAGGAAATTGGTCACTGCCGTGGAGATCACAAATCAATTTCCAATTAAAATCAAGTTATACTAAATTAGCAGATGCTATGGAAAGGTCAACAGAGGTTTTTGAACCAGTACCAGGATGAAGATAGGTGTATGACTTGCCGTTGAAAATGGTTAGATTATGATTTTTAAGGATATTTTCTACCAATTTTCCCTTCACATCTACGTAAGTATTGCCCCACAATGTATTGTGAGCATTAAAGTCGCCCACGAATGGGACTGGTTTGGGTAACTGATTTAGTAGGTCATTAAACTCTTCTCGTTGGTGTCTCAAATGTGGTGGCAAATAAATATTACAAAATGTGAAAGTATTGCCAAGCGTGATACGAACCACCTGGGTCTAGAAAGGCGTATTTAGTTTAATTTCGCTTTGTAAAAGATCACTTCGAACAAACATAGCGATTCCACCCGTTGCTCTGTCTTCGGATGAAGGTTTGTTGTATGAAGTGTATCCTCCAAGTTTTGGTGGATTGTCGTTTTTTCTGAATGTTTCCTGAAGACCAAATACTGCCGGATCATTTAGTGCATAAGTGTTAGCAATTCATGGTAGTTAGTCCAAAAACCTCTGATATTCCAATGAATTATTGTCATCGTTACTTTCTAAGAGCTCGATTTCTGTTAATCGTTACTTTTGGAGACTTTTTATTTGGGCGGGGTGGCTTAGTTGAGGTTCTGCCTGCAGGTCGCCCATCTACAGCATCCATAAGAGGGGAGTATCTATTCCCATTCATTTCCTCCGTAAGGTTGGTGCGCAACCTCTGTTTGGCGAGTTGAGCTCTTTGTTTGAGTCTTTCCTTTGTTTCGCGGCTCAGCTGAGAGGATTGGGGGCTTGGAGTACAAGACCCCTCTCTCTTCCCTGACACCTCAGGAGATGTGCTTGGTAGAGACCCGCAAAGGCTGGAGTCTGTTTCAGTTTTAGTTTCTTTAGTTTCTCTAGAAGGCCGTTGCTGCTTTGATGGCGAAAGAATCTTTTGTTTGCTAATCGATGTGATGTCAGTTTGACAGGCAGAATCCTGAAACTTGGCTTTTGCTGTGTTGGCATATGTTTTCGTATTTGACGGAAGTAAGGTAGAAGCCAGTTTTCGGGCTTCGGGATAAGACACAGATTTTTCAAATTTTATCTGTTGAACTTTCTTTTCAGCATGCCACCGCGGACAGTCCTTGGATGAAGCCGGGTGACTGTCCATACAGCTTATGCATTTGGGGTTGTGAGAGGTACATGAACCATATTCATGCCCTTTCTCCCCGCATTTTGCGCAGGTGGGTTTTTGATTTCTGCATTTGTCTTTGTTATACCCGTATTTCTGGCAGTGGAAACAACGAATAGGGTTCGGGATATATACTTGTAGAAGTAGTATAGGGATAGGGATAGGGAAGTAGTATAGGGATAGGGAAAACACCCGTTCCGTGGCCCGTAGACACACAGATCCCCCCACCCCCCACCCCAATACCCCTAATAAAACTCGTCAGACCAGCTTAATTTAGCACGTATGTTAATGGTTTTTTAAGCACCAATGTTACGTAATGAATTGAGGTTATCCTTTTGTGAATGATACGGTGGTTGATTTGTTGTGAGTGCATAATTGGTTTTTTGAGCATCAATGTTACATAATGAATTGTGGTTATCCTTTTGTGAATGATACGGAACTTGATTTCATGTGAATGGATAATGAAATAATTATCTCATGACTACATTACGGTCTTGGTTTGAATAATAACAACGCAATGGAGAGAGTCCAACAATACCTTTTTCTTTATTGAGTATAACAATATATCACCATAAAATTTCATAATACATACACGGGTGAGAACGTTATATGTAAAAAAAGTCGTCTTTTGTCTAATTAGAACCATTTCACTTTTTCGTCTTTATCAGATAGCTGTCCCAATAGAAGCTGCTCCCCGCGCTCTTAATGACCGGCTTTCTCCTTTTTCCTACTCTTTCTTTTGAACTTCCCTGAAAAACACGGAAATTTCATCACATATATATACATACACCGACATTAACCTTTACCCTGTAATTACTTTCTAGACTTTGTTTATATGTTAATCAATGTTTTACCTAGACAAACATCGTTTCTTCTTAGCAAACAAAAACCAATGGAGACATTTAAATCATACACATGCTAACATTGTTTCCTCATTCCAGGAGACTTTAACACAGCCCACTCGTTAATCCATAACAACACCTCAGGGGCTTCTCCCGCTTTCAGTAGCACTCATTATGCACGCATTAGTCACTGTTTGTCCAGAGCATCTCACAGTAACTTTCTTTGTGCATGGATTGGACACCAGCTGGCTAGAGCATCGCGGTCACGGCACACTTTTCAAAAGAGGCCAACACTGAGTATAATCCAGGTAAGAAGGTAGGTGTAAACAAGTTAAACAAAGACATACTCATAGACACATGAAATCTGCAAGCGTCACCCAAGCGGCATTCTCATAAAACAAGAAAAAAGTCACATTATAAGATATATAGCGGAATATCAATCATGTATTGGATATTAATCTCAATTATTGCCTTAACATAAGTGAATGGACGGTGTCTGAATGAGAGGAAATGTAATTGCGTAACTCGTGGAGAGTGAATGTCGTTGATGTGAGAGACCAACTCATACATTTTAACTGTTCTGGCATAGAAAATCTCCGCTTTACACTGATTTCGGATTGTTGTGAAAATGCGACCACGCGCTTTTCAACGGCACACGAGCATATTATAACGGATGGGGAAGATTACGCGGACATGTCCACAATGGACAATTTTCACACTGCTGATGAGCAGCTGACGGAATCCACGGAAACGGACACCCCGCACCCGAAACCTTTCCCCGTAAATATTACGCGACGACAAACAATTCAAACTTCGAAAATCTTATCGGGAACAATTTCCACGCTTTCTACTCCCGCACTAGCAGAAACTTCCATCTTATCGGGGACATTTTTCACACCTTCTACTCCCGCAACCCGTGCACCTGCAGAAACTTCGAACTCTGACGACCGTCGCTTCCCGCTTCTCAATTTTTGAATAGTAATTTTTGGACTCGCGGTCATCATTTTGCTTAAGTACATTTTAGTTGAGAAGATTTGCAATGGAATTTGCTCGTGTTTGAGAAAACTCATGTGCTATTGTTGCCCGAAGAATAAAAAACACAAGAGGAAAAACAGTGATGATTTCGACGATACGGGGAGCGCTGGCAGCCTAACACTTTTCGATTCCTCTAACTATCGCGCTGTTACTTTACATCCAGCCATTCACGAACACCAGTGCTAGGTAAGATTTTTAATCGACAAAATCAAATAATGCAGAACAAACTACTTACTTCTCCTCAACTTTCTGTCTCTGTGATAAGTATATCTGCGAAGATACACATCAGCTCCCTGCAATTAAAAATTTAAAATTTTCTTTTCCACTCCGTCTCATCACTCATATGCAAATTCGCTCACCATGAATTCAAAATTTGATGAAATTGAATAAATCCGTGGAACATAAGTGAGTAAATGAGCATATTTACCGTTTCAGCCACGTGCAGCGATGACCGGACATCCTCCCCTGACATTACCGTCAAAACACGCATTTTGTTCTGCATTTTCATGGATGAATAAAGATAAATTAGTGTCTTATTAATCTGCCTCCACCTGTCGCAATGGTCAGGGGTTATAACGGGTCCGTATACGCTGCCCAAATGAGGACGTCCGTATTTCAGAAATAGCTTGTACCCGCCATCAACAAAATCCAGCGCATGGGCCCACTCATGTATCACCGCTTTGAGCGGAGATAATATCATTCATATAAACTACTATTCTGAAATTACGTCGAGACAGGCGCTCTGTCGTCCCTTCACATCGAATTGAAGTTATTGCCGGATCATTCAAAATCCTAAGCAATACTTAAAACTATACCCCGCTTTTTCTGAAAAGGACGACACCATCAGCGCCGTCTACTCAGCAACCAGACGTTTCAAGTTTAAAGATATGGTTCTCCACTTCAAAACCTTGTTCTGTATTATCCCCCTCTCTATAAAATAGCAGGGGATTAACTCTTCACGGTTATTCGTGGGCTTGCCGAAACATGCTTTATCCTGCAGAGGGCGTGGCTCTGCTTCCTTCTCAAACTGCAGGAAGAAAGACTCTGCAGTGATAACGGCACATTTTCCAAAATTATATTGGCATGTAACTTCCATTTTATTTGATCTAGCGAAAATTAGTCGTGCATCTAAGAGCGCGTGAAAATCTTGTGAAGTTCGGTTTAACTGGTTATATCTCTAAATGTGATGTTTTCTTATGTTAACATGAGCATTTAGAGCAGTATTGGAGTAGAGTAGCTTCATATCTCAGGAATAGGTGTCAGTTTTCCAATTAAAGGTAGAATTAATTTTAGAATTTTTCATTGTGCTAGTGCCAGAAGTGGCGAGAAGTATTATCTTTTAAATGCATGTCACCTTTTATTTGTTTACTTGTGCATTACATCTTTTGAAATGGTTAGTTTGTGGACAAGAAGAAATAGAAAAGGCAGTAATAAAATGCAACATGTTCCCGAACTCTCATATTATTTATTCTATAAAAATGAAAGCATATTTAACAAATATTTACATCATCATCGGCATTTTACACTCATTTATTCATTTCATTGGACTTTCGTTAATTCTGACATGCATCACAGGGCATGTAACAGGTGACAAATAATTAATTTCACTCAATGACCCACCCAACCCCACTCCCTTTCTCACTCGCAATTGGGCAAAAATACCTAGCGCACATGCGCTACTCCTATCAATTAATACGCCTCAGTCATTTTTTGTATCACAATTCGTTTAACATCATGGTTCATGACTTGACCACGTCCATACTCGCTCTTCCATTGTTCGCTATTACAAATCTTCGCTAATTTTACTACATCTTTGGGCTGACATTTTTTGTATCACAATTCGTATAACGTCATGGTTCATGACTTGAACACGCCCATACTCGCTCTTTTATTGTTCGCGTCCATAAGTATAATGTCAAGACGAATTTTTTGGTCATTCAGCAATTTGACGGCTAAGAGACAACAATACACAAGTCAATACATAAACTGGAAAAAGTAATTTTTCCCAACATCATTGAGCATACCTAGTGATCATTTAGCAATTTGCCGCCTAAGAGTCAAGACGACACAAGTCAATACGTAAACTGGAAAAGAGTAAATTTTCTCCACATCATTGAGGATGTATGTTCAAAAAGTAGAACCAACATGTCTTCTACACAAAGCTGTCCTTCTCAGGTGAGTCATTTGGTGGACGTAATTCCATTTTTTGCTGCATATTCTTCATGTTTAGTCGCGATCCTATTTTCTTCTTACGAAACAAGAGAATAGCCAGAATTGTAAATATTTCTGTAACACTGAAGGTAATGGTCATCCATAATTTAAAATTATCGCCCTTTCCCTCAACTTGTGTGCGTAGAATGACAGAAGAATTTGCACAGTCATGGTCAATGTAAAATATGTGATCATTTCACTGTTTGAGAATTTCTGAACAGGGAAGGGAGGGGTTATCCTTAAATGTCAAAAACTCGAGTCTAGGCCACTTTTCCGCATTCAGCAATGGAAGTGATATCAGATGGGTATCTTTAATATCTAAATAGACTATATTTTCTCGTATTGAAGAATTTATCTTTGGAAATTCAACCAAATGGCTGCATTGTAGCGTTTCCATGTTTGGGCAAATTCCATGTATTCGTCTCAACCTCGCAAATACAATTGGCGCATATTTCCTCAAACCTCATTATATATATGTATGCACGGGAACCCTTCCTAGTCCTCACCATTCCTCTCCCCCTCCCCCACGCCGGGCTCCCCAAAAATTTTTCAAAATTCAAAATTATTCTTCTTCATTTTTATCTTTTCCACCGCCCTCCGCATACCATCCATGGGAACCCTTTCTAATACCCATCATTCCTTTATTCCTCTTACTTCCCCCCGCCCTTAGACTCCTCCCCCACCCCGGGCACCCCTGAAATGTTTCAAAATTCAAAATTATACTTCTTCATTCTTATCTTCACCACCACCTTCCCCATGCCATCTATGGGAACACTTCCTAATCCTCACCATTCCTTCACCCCTCGCCCTCCTTGTCCCACCAACATACTCCTCCCCCACCCCCACCCGCCCGGGTTCCCCTGAACTGTTTCAAAATTCAAAATTTTACTTCCCCAATCTTTACCTCGACCCGTCCTCCAACCCCACTATGGAATGCCTTTTAGTCCCCACCGTACCTCCTGCCCTCCCCGTCCCCACCCTCAGTCCCCTCCCCCACCCCCGGGCTCTCATGAAATGTTTCAAAATTCAAAAGTATACTTCCCCAATCTTTTCCCGACCCCTCCTCTAACCCCTCTATGGAATGCCTTCTAGTCCCCACCATTCCTCTCCCCCTCTCCGTCCAACCCTCAAACCCTTCCCCACCCCCCGGGCTCGCCTAAAATATTTCAAAATTCAAAATTATAGTTCTTCATTCTTATCTTTACCACCACCCTCCCCCATGCCATCCATGGGAACTCTTCCTAATCTCCACCATTCCTTCACCCCTCTCCCTCCCTGTCCCACCCGCATACCCCTCCCCCACCCCCGGGCTCCCAAGAACTGTTTCAAAATTCAAAATTATTCTTCCTCATTCTTATCTTTACCTCGTCCCCTCCACCAAACCCTCTATGGAATGCCCTCTAGTCCCACACCATAGCCCTCTCCCTCCCCGCCCCACCTTCAGACCCCTCCCTCACCCCCGGGCTCCCCCGAAATGATTAAAAATTATACTCCCCCAATCTTTACCACCGCCCTCCCTCACCCCCATGGGAACCCTTCTTAGCTCCACCATTCCTTCACCCCTCTCCATCCCCGCCCCACCCTCAGACCCTCCCCTACCCCCGGGTTCCTTGAAATTTTTCAAAATTCAAAATTATACCCCCCCCAATGTTTATCACCACCCTCCCACAAACCTTCGGTCGGAACCCTTCCTAGACTCCACCCCCACCCCCACCCCCTCTCCGCCCCACTCTCAAACCCCTCTCCCACCCCTGGGCTCCCCGAAATGGTTAAAAATTCAAAATTTTACTTCTTCATTCCTTACCTTTACCGCCACCCTCCCACAACTCTTCCATAGGAACCCTTCCTAGACTCCACCCCCCTCGCTACCCCACCCTCAAGCCCCTCCCCCACCCCCGGGCTCCCCTGAAATGGATAAAAATTCAAAATTTTACTTCCCCAATGTTTACCGTAAACCTCCCACAACCCTTCCATGGGAACCCATCCTAGACTCCACCCCCTCCCTGCCCCACCCTCAAACCCCTCACCCACCCCCGGGCTCCCCTGAAATGGTTAAAAATTCAAAATTTTACTTCTATTTCTTTCTACCCAATTCCCATCCTCTTCCAGAAACTTATTTAAAACTAACTTTATGTGTTCTTTTTATTTACAGAATAAAGATGACTGTATTTTTTAGGCATAATTGGTTTTTTGAGCATCAATGTTACATAATGAATTGTGGTTATCCTTTTGTGAATGATACGGAACTTGATTTCATGTGAATGGATAATGAAATAATTATCTCATGACTACATTACGGTCTTGGTTTGAATAATAACAACGCACTGGAGAGAGTCCAACAATACCTTTTTCTTTATTGAGTATAACAATATATCACCATAAAATTTCATAATACATACACGGGTGAGAACGTTATATGTACAAAAAGTCGTCTTTTGTCTAATTAGAACCATTTCACCTTTTCGTCTTTGTCAGATAGCTGTCCCAATAGAAGCTGCTCCCCGCGCTCTTAATGACCGGCTTTCTCCTTTTCCTACTCTTTCTTTTGAACTTCCCTGTAAAAACACGGAAATTTCATCACATATATATACATACACCGACATTAACCTTTACCCTGTAATTACTTTCTAGACTTTGTTTATATGTTAATCGATGTTTTACCTAGACAAACACCGTTACTTCTTAGCAAACAAAAACCAATGGAGACATTTAAATCATACACATGCTAACATTGTTTCCTCATTCCAGGAGACTTTAACACAGCCCACTCGTTAATCCATAACAACACCTCAGGGGCTTCCCCCGCTTTCAGTAGCACTCATTATGCACGCGTTAGTCACTGTTTGTCCAGAGCATCTCACAGTAACTTTCTTTGTGCATGGATTAGACACCAGCTGGCTAGAACATCGCGGTCACGGCACACTTTTCAAAAGAGGCCAACACTGAGTATAATCCAGGTAAGAAGGTAGGTGTAAACAAGTTAAACAAAGACATACTCATAGACACATGAAGTCTGCAAGCGTCACCCAAGCGGCATTCTCATAAAACAAGAAAAAAGTCACATTATAAGATATATAGCGGAATATCAATCATGTATTGGATATTAATCTCAATTATTGCCTTAACATTAGTGAATGGACGGTGTCTGAATGAGAGGAGATGTAACTGCGTATCAAATGCTATGTATGTCGGGAATTGGGGAAAATACCCCAGTTTCCATAGCATTTTAGAAATGAATTCAACGAGCAGGACCTGCGAGCATCCTATATATCTCGAGTAAACTTTCTGCTTCCACTTAACTCGTGGAGAGTGAATGTCGTTGATGTGAGAGACCAACTTATACCTTTTAACTTTTCTGGCATAGAAAACCTCCGCTTTACACTGATTTCGGATTGTCGTGAAAATGCGACCACGCGCTTTTCAACGGCACACGAGCATATTATAACGGATGGGGAAGATTACGCGGACATGTCCACAATGGACAATTTTCACACTGCTGATGAGCAGCTGACGGAATCCACGGAAACGGACACCCCGCACCCGAAACCTTTCCCCGTAAATATTACGCGACGACAAACAATTCAAACTTCGACCATCTTATCGGGAACAATTTCCACGCTTTCTACTCCCGCACCAGCAGAAACTTCCATCTTGTCGGGGACAATTTTCACACCTTCTACTCCCGCAACCCTGGCACCTGCAGAAACTTCAAACTCTGACGACCGTCGCTTCCCGCTTCTCATTTTTGGAATAGTAATTTTTGGACTCGCGGTCATCATTTTGCTTATGTACATTTTAGTTGAGAAGATTTGCAATGGAATTTGCTCGTGTTTGAGAAAACTCATGTACTATTGTTGCCCGAAGAATAAAAAACACAAGAGGAAAAACAGTGATGATTTCGACGATACGGGGAGCGCTGGCAGCCTAACACTTTTCGATTCCTCTAACTATCGCGCTGTTACTTTACATCCAGCCATTCACGAACACAAGTGCTAGGTAAGATTTTTAATCGACAAAATCAAATAATGCAGAACAAACTACTTACTTCTCCTCAACTTTCAATATATCTGCGAAGATACACATCAGCTCCCTGCAATTAAAAATTTAAAATTTTCTTTTCCACTCCGTCTCATCACTCATATGCAAATTCGCTCACCATGAATTCATATTTTGATAAAATTGAATAAATCAGTGGAACGTAAGTGAGTATATTTACCGTTTCAGCCACGTGCAGCGATGCCCGGACATCCTCCCCTGACATTACCGTCAAAACACGCATTTTGTTCTGCATTTTCATGGATGAATAAAGATAAATTAGTGTCTTATTAATCTGCCTCCACCTGTCGCAATGGTCAGGGGTTATAACGGGTCCGTATACGCGGTCTAAATGAGGATGTCTGTATTTCAAAAATAGCTTGTGCCCGCCATCAACAAAATCCAGCGCATGGGCCCACTCATGTATCACCGTGTGGAGCAGGCTTTGAGCGGAGATAATATCATTCATATAAACTACTATTCTGAAATTACGTCGAGACAGGCGCTCTGTCGTCCCTTCACATCGAATTGAAGGTATTGCTTGATCATTCAAAATCCTAAGCAATACTTTAAAAGTATACCCCGCTTTCTCTGAAAAGACGTTTCAAGTTTAAAGATATAGTTCTCCACTTCAAAACCTTGTTCTGTGTTATCCCCCTCTCTATAAAATAGCAGGGGATTAACTCTCCACAGTTATTCGTGGGCTTGCCGAAACATGCTATATCCTGCAGAGGGCGTGGCTCTGCTTCCTTCTCAAACTGCAGGAAGAAAGTATCTGCAGTGATAACATCACATTTTCCAAAATTATATTGGCGAACCCTTCCTAGACTCCACCGCTCCTTCCTGCCCCAACCCCAAGAACCTCCACCATCCCCGGGCTCTCCTGAAATGGATAAAAATTCAAAATTTTACTCCCCCAATGTTTACCGCCACCCTCCCACAACCTTTCCATGGGAACCCTTCCTAGACTCCACCCCTCTACCTGCCCCACCCTCAAGCCCCTCCCCCACCAACCGGGCTCCCCAGAAATGGTTAAAAATTCAAAACTCCTTCTTCATTCCTTATCTTTACCGCCACCCTCCCGCAACCCTTCCATGGGAACCCTTCCTAGGCTCCGACCCCACCCCCTTCCCTTCCCCACCCTCAAACCCCTCCGCCAACCCCGGGCTCCCCGAAATGGTTAAAAATTCAAAATTTTACTTCTTCATTCCTTATCTTTACCGCCACCCTCCCACAACCCTTCAATGGGAACCCTTTCTAGACTCCAACCTTCTTCCTGCCCCACCCTCAAGCCCCTCCCCCATCCCCGAGCTCTCCTGAAATGGTTAAAAATTCAAAATTTTACTTCTTCATTCCTTATCTTTACCGCCACCCTCCCACAACCCTTCCATGGGAACCCTTCCTAGATTCCACCCCGCCCCCTCCCTGTTCCACCCTCAAGCAACTCCCCCACCCCCGGACTCCGCGAAATCTTTAAAAATTCAAAATTTTACTCCCCAAATGTTTACCGCCACCCTGACACATCCCTTCCATGGAAACCCTTCCTATACTCCACCCCCCTCCCTGCCCTACCCTCAAGCCCCTCCCCCACCTCCCGAGCTCCACTGAAATGGTTAAAAATTCAAAATTTTACTTCTTCATTCCTTTTCTTTACCGCCACCCTCCCACAACCCTTCCATGGGAACCCTTCCTAGACTCCACCAACCTCCATGCCCAATCCTCAAACCCCTCCCCCACATCCGGGCTCCCCTGAAATGGCTAAGCATTCAAAATTTTACTTCTATTTCTTTCATCCCAATTCCCATCCTCTTCCAGAAACTTATTTAACACTAACTTTATGAGTTCTTTTTATTTAGAGAATAAAGATGACGGTATTTTTGAGTTGTCTCCCCCCTCCCTCTCCTCTGAGTACGAATATGCTCTGTTCCCAACAGTTTTAATAAATGGAACGCACACAGGGCAGTCACAAAACATGATTTCTCAGCTGAAACTGGTTTGTGAGCATTGTAGCAGAGTTTGTTCAAATGATCATAATTTAGCTTTACATGTTAGGGCATGCGCGAAAACAAAACAAAAGAAGAGGGAACTGCCCTCATGCGATAACTGTGGGCGGGAATTTGACAACGGTTACAATTTGAATTCACACATGAAGACATGTAAAAAAGAAAAGAAGAGGGAACTGCACTCTTGCGATAACTGTGGGCGGGAGTAAGTAACTGATGACGGTAAGTAAGTAAGTAATTTGTTTAATAAAACTTTCCAGCCTATGTAGGCCATACTGTGTCTAAACCATTTCTTTATTCTCATGTCATTTAAAATTTATCAAACAAATTAATTTCCTTTAAAAATTCAATAATTTTACTACTATCTACAGTGGAAAAAAGTGTCGCCAGCGACTCCACATTAAAATATTGATTCCTTGTAAAAATAAAATCAATACAGTCGAGTAAAATATGTTTCACTGTCAAAGGTTCCTGACATCCTATACAAACTGGTGCTTCTTCTCCTTTTAGTAAATAACTGTGTGTAATATATGTTTGCCCAATTCTTGCTCTACGAATAATGCTATCAGTTTTAAAATTTTTTTCAAACAGCTCTGTTGTTTACCGACCAGCGGTTGAATCCTATGTAATTTATTATTGACTGCGTTATCCCATTCTTCTTGCCAACACTTTCTTATATATAAATTTATATTTGGTATAAAATCCGAGTAAGGAATAAAGAATGGTGCTATAGGTAACTCTAACGCTTCTTTGGCTGCTTTATCAGCCTTTTCATTGCCCTTTATACCAATATGGCTAGGTATCCAACACATAACAATATATTTATTTATACACCAATACATTTCTAAAAGCATCTGTATAATTGGGTTGTCAGTGTCACGATTTTTCATTGCATCAATAACAGATTTGGAATCCATGAATATTATAAATTTTGTTTTTTGACTAATCTTGATGTACAAAAAGGCCATATACACTGCTCGAAGTTCTGCCGTGAATATCGATGAATAATCTGGTAGTCTCTTTTTAAAAGTATGGTTGTCTGTAACAACTGCAGCACCTGCTTTTTCGTCCAATTTTGATCCATCAGTGTATATTTGTTTATAATCTTTGAAAGATGATTTAATTTCCAAAAACTTGTTTTTAAAAACCAAAGGATCTGTTTCTGATTTCTTATCATTAGTCAAATTTGTCAAAAATGTTGGTATTTTTAAAATCCAAGATGGTATCTTCGAAACTGTATACTCCGCAACGCACTCCATTTTGATGTTAGCATTTTCTAAACGTGGCTTTACTCGAAGTCCAAACGTGGGTATAGTATTTTCAAACAGGTCGCCGTAACTTGGTGCAGATACAATTTCACGTGTGGGATTTTCTCTATTAGAATACAGTTTTATTGCATATTGCATTGAAAGCTTAATTCTACGGTGATACAATGACGGTTCATTAGCTTCAACTCTCAAACTCTCCATAGGTGACGTTCTAAAGGCTCCCAAACATAATCTCAAAGCTTGATTTTGTATAGGATCAAGTATTTTAAGGTAAGACGGTCTCGCTGAACCATATACAGCCGATCCGTAATCTAACTTGGATCTAATTAGAGCTCTATACAACATCATCTTTGTATTTCTATCTGCTCCCCATGTAGTATTTGACACCACTTTTAGTAAATTGAGTGCTTTCTGACACTTAGTTTTTAAATACTTTATATGTGGAATAAACGATAATTTTGAGTCCAAAATTAAACCAAGGTATTTTGCTTCCTTCACTACTGGAATGCAAGTTCCATCTATATTTAAACCCATTTTCATCAGCCCATTTTTGAATGTTATTAATACATTGCTGTAACTGACGCTCTATAACACTCATGCGTTTCCCTCGATAGCAAATACCGAAGTCATCCACAAATAATGATCGATCTATGTGTTTTTTCAGAGTCTCCACTATGCTATTAACTTTAATAATAAATAAAGTCACTGATAAAATGCTGCCCTGGGGCACACCCTCCTCTTGGTTAAAAGGATCCGACAATGTACAACCAATTCTCACTTTAAAATGCCGATTTTTTAAAAAGTTTCCAATAAAACTTGGAAGGCGTCCTCTTAGACCCATTTTATGAAGGTCAAGTGGTATCATACGACTTTTCCAAATCAAACAAAACAGCAACGACATGTTCCTTCCGAATAAAGCCTTCTCTGATGAAAGTTTCTAATTTAAGTGGATGATCAGTTGTAGTACGTTGGCGTCTAAAACCACTTTGTGCATTTGTTAATAATTTGTTACTTTCTAAGTACCACATCAGTCGTTCATTTATCATTCGTTCCAAGGTCTTACACAAGCAACTTGTCAGTGCAATTGGTCGATAACATTGAGGATTAGTGGGATCTTTTCCAGGTTTTGGTACAGGAATAATTGTTGCTTCTCTCCAAGATGTCGGGAAAGAATCTTCTTCCCAAGTCTTATTAAAAATGTTTAAAAGAACATTTTTACTATTTTCTGGAAGATGCTTAATGATTTGGTAATGAATATCATCAGGACCGGATGAAGTATCCTTTGCTTTATCAAAAGAATTTTTAAGATCTATTAGTTCAAATGGTAAATTATAAATTTCATCATTACTGGAAGAAAAATCCAAATTAAGTTTCTCAGACAGTTCTTTAAATTGCTGAAATTTTCTTGTATAGTTATCAGATAAAGAATTTTTTGAAATATTATTTGCTAAAATATTTGCTATTTCTTTTGTGTCAGTGACCAATGTATCGTCTTGTTTCAAATGTTTCACTGTACTTATATCTTTAACCTTAATTTACGAATTTTGTCCCACACTTTCTTTACTGATGTCTTATTATTCAGACAAGCTACAAACTCTTGCCATGTTTGCCTTTTATTTGAACGAATTGTTCTTTTCGACACAGCCTGTAATCGTTTATATTCAAGTTTATTTTTCAGGTTAGGCTGTCTTGAAAATATGTCCAATGCTTTCTTCCTTTCATGTACTGCTTGTTTACATTCATCATTAAACCAAGGCTTTTTCGGAAGACTTGGATTTGCAGAGGATTTAGAAGTTGTTCTTAAAGCTATATCCTGTAAAATATTTGTAAATAAGGCTATTGGATCAGAAACATTTTCAAAAATTTCATTGTTAATGTTTTCATGACATAATCTGGCGAATTCAGTCCAGTCAGCTTTATCAAGTTTCCACTTAGGAGTATTTTGGTTAATACTTCTCGGTAAAGCATTTAAAATGATAGGAAAATGGTCACTTACATAAAGGTCGTCTAATACTTTCCACTCATAATCAACAAAAATATCAGGAGAACATAACGAAAGATCTATTGCAGTTTTTGATCCTGTAGCGGAATGAATGTAAGTATGAGACTTATTATTAAAAAGGCAAATATTTTGTTCCTCTAATAATTTCTCTATAGCTTTTCCTTTCTTATTGAGATCTTTATTACCCCATAAAATACTATGAGCATTAAAGTCTCCAAGGAACAAAAATGGTTTAGGCAGTTGATTCCAAAGATCATCTATTTCATTTTGCTTCAAATCGTACGTTGGCGGGACGTAAACCGAACATAATGTTATTGTTTTATCTGTAGAAGCTCTGACTGCTATAGCGTGTAAATTAGTATTTAATTGAATTTCACTCTGTGGAATATCATTTCTTACTATCACCGAAACTCTACCTCTTGGTCTGTCATCAACTGTATCTGGTGTTAAATGATACGAGGTGTAATTTTTAATGGAAATGTCAGTGTTCGGTGAGAGAAAAGTTCCCTAAAAACAGAACGCTATAGGAAAGAAAAGTTGAATAAGAAGAGTAAGTTCATCAGAATTTGATCTAAATCCTCTACAATTCCTTTGTATCACTGCCGATTTCATTACTTATCTTTTCCTGTGTGTTTTTCTTTCAATTTAACACTGGGTTTTGTGGATAGATGTTCTTTTATCCACTCACCCATCTCCCCATTTTTTCCTGATTTGTCCTGTTGTTTTTTTTTGGAGTGGATTTTGAAGTCTTGGGGACAGGAACTTCCATGGTGTCCATTTCATCCAAACCTCCAAATCTATTGTGCATGTAGATTGGATCTTTTGATCCCTTGTTCACTCTAGCTCGTACAGGTGTTACAGCTGGCTTTGTTGGTACACTCGGTTTTGGTCTCTTTGAATTCTCGATCGGTGTAACAGTTTGAACTGAAGAGCTCCTTGTTCGTTGATTCGCCGTTTCGATTTTTTCCACAGACTGTTCTTTCAAATGCCAAGTGAAATCAGTTTGCGTTGCTGTTGAAGTAACTGCCTTTGAGATTACAGCAGCGAATTGGCGGTTTTGTATCGCAGCTGGTAAATGCAAGTTAACAAACCGCCTAGCTTCTGGAAAACTGATGTTATTTGTTACTTTTAACCGTTGTATCTCTTTCTCTTTCAGCCAAACAGGACAACTTTTTGATGAAGCTATATGATCCCCTTGACAATTGACACACTTTGTCGAATTCATGCATGATGTCTGATCATGATCTTCTTGGCCACATTTGACACACTTTGTCGAATTCATGCATGATGTCTGATCATGATCTTCTTGGCCACATTTGACACAGACTTCATTTCTTTTGCAGCTAAATTTTGTATGTCCATACTTTTGAAAAGAGTAACAGCGTTGTGGATTAGGTATATACATTTCGATTTCGCAATTCAGATAGCCCACTTTAATTGATGATGGTAATTTTGATGTGCCAAAGGTCAAAATAAAAGTGTTGGTGTTAATTTTGTTTCCGTTTCTAGTAACCGTTATTCGTTTGACATCAGTAACGTTCTGCTCCATCAGTTCGTCACCAATTTCTTCCTCGCTGCAGTCTCGAAGATCTGAACACCGCAAGACCCCTTTACTTGAAGTAAGGTTCTTATGCGGTGAACAAACGACAGGCACGCAAGCAAACAACGATGTTTTCAATAAATTTTCTGCGTGACTCTTCTTTCCTACTTCAACAAGAAAACATCCAGAACGGAGCTTTTTAATTGTTTTCGGTTCGCCAGCTAAAGCAACAATCGCTTTTTGAATCGCAAAAGGTGAAAGCTTCATTGGTTTCTCTTCCAGCTCAACTACGTTAAATCTCGGCCAACAATCGTTGGCCAATGGCTGCGTTTCTATGGCTGCGTTTCTGTCGGTTTTGTTTGATTATCAGAGTCTGAATCGGACTCTAATTGTCTTTTTTTCTTGGAAGCCATAAAGTGTGGTTTACATTTCTTCCAGGCCTGCCAGTCTCGCCCTTACTCTGAGCACCTTAATTGGCAGCAGCATACGCCACCTAGGACTAAGTTACCTGGGATACTCACTCTAATTGTCTTTTTTTCTAGGAAGCCATAAAGATTGACCCATGAGCCATATAAACGACAGTGAATAAACACCGTTATGACCAGCCGTTAATGATAAGACCGGGCCATTCTGACCGCCCGTATAGCTGAAGAAGCGAGGCCAAAGCGTGCGTAGTAATAACCCCCACTATTTGTGCTTATGATGAGGCACAGTGAAAGCTACCTCAGCACACCAGGATGTCCTACCCTCCAACGACACAAAGGGGTTGCAATCAACGGCAAATGCGCGTCTCGATGCTGCTGAAGTACAATTCATAAAGAACACCTCAACAAACTGCTTAGCAAATTGGGCCGACACACAAACAGATTGCCTTATTTTTAAGCGATAAATAAGGAACGCGTCTCTCTCAGGTGCAAATACAGATACAGATACACATAATCACAGATACACATAATACAGGTATCACAGATACACATATACACATAATCACAGATACACATAATCTATTACGGTCTCTGCTGGGGTGTTCCATTTCAAGATAATAGAACAACAGCTACACAACACTGTGTTCAAACAAAAATCTCAAAATGGACTTTGGCATTAATGCTTGCGTGAGCAAACACCTGCCAAAATCTATTTCCCACTATGTAGGAGTTGAACTTAAACAGCAAACTTAGACTGCTAAGTTCCCCTAAGTGGGGGGGGGGCAATAGCTTATCAATCGAATCGACATCTTATTCGAGCGCCCTCTCAGGTGTATTCTTATCCGAGAGTATACAATCTACCGGTGACAAATAATGTTGACATTGTGGATATTGTAAATTTTTTACACCAAATTTTAGATATGGAAGAGACAAGTTTCAAGGTAAATATTAATTTTGGATATATACTGTTTCATAGAGAAACCCAAGAGTACAGATATTTTCGCCCCAACCCGCATAGCGGATTTCTCGATACCCCATTTCGTATATCCGATCATAACGATGTTGAGGATGTCCAACGCATTTTGGAAGCAAAGAATATTATAGAGATTCTCTTAAATGAAAGAGGAGACACCAAATCAATACTTGTCTCGATAACAAATATGCAGATTACTGTTTACCCGATGGACGGACATGTTGGGAAAGGAATTCTTCCAGCATTTTTGCTGAATAACCCGTACATTCTGTCTTTCCAAAACGATAGAAATAACCTTCCTTTCGAAGATTACCTATGTGCTTTTCGGTGCATAGCGCGCCAATTAAGAGGAGCGGATTTTACAGAAGGGAATGTCACAGAATTATTAACGCAGTGGTTGGAATTCTCTCACCAACATTGCTCTCAAACTCATTTTAAAGGTGTTACATTTGAACAAATTCCGGATCTTGAAGCCTGTTTTGCCATAAACATAAATGTTTATTTTTTGGAGGAAAACAATCAATGCGCAGTTGTTATGTACAGATCGCTTCTACAATATGATACAACTATGAATTTAAATATTTACAACTCTCACTTTAGCTTCATCCGAAATATTCGCAGCTTTTGCAAATCCTACAAATGCTGTAAATGTGGCTTTACAGCGAAAAGGTCCGACAATATAAAGTCTCACCAGAGATCATGCAGCGGAAAAACCAAACTCAAATATCCAGCGGGGTTCTATAAACCTAATATTGATATTTTGAAGAGGCTGATTCCCTAAACATCGACATCCCGCAAGAAGATAGATTTTACCCATGGTTTGCTACATTTGATTTTGAGGCTATGTTGAGAAATCTCGGTGATAGTGAAACCAATTTGAAATGGATAAACGAACATTTGGTTGTGTCAGTCCCCATGAGTAGTAATGTTTCCGGCTACACTCAACCTTTCTGCATTGTTAATCCGAATACAGATGAGCTGCTTTCGGGCATGGTTGAATACCTGGAAAATATACAATCCCATGCAGAGAAGCTTTTTCGGGCAAAGTGGAAATACGTCTTCGGTCCAATAGAAGCACAAATCAAGTTTTGGAATTCTGTGCCTACATGTGGGATATATAACATAGATGAATCACGTTCTGGAGAGGTTCCCGAAATTACCGTTCAAAACATGGTGGCCGAGTTGGAGGGGTTCAAAGGGAAGTTTTCAAATTTCTGCAGGGTTTTACCGGTGGTCGGATTTAACTCCTCCAAGTACGATCTCAACCTTGTTAAGGGGAAGCTGGCTAAATTTCTTCACCTTATGCTTTCACAGTTAAGAAAAACAACAGTTATTCATGCATTAACTCTGAAAAATTTAAGTTTCTTGATATCTTATCCTATCTACTACCTGGAACTTCATATTCAAACGAATATTAGATATTTTCACAGTATCCCCGAATTTAAATTTGTAAGGGTTACGATAACGGTTACTTTTCTTCATGTGAGTTTTCAATTTTAGACGTCTTTCTTTCGGCCAATAGAGTAGTTTCCATAGACGCTCCTCGTCTTCTTTCCGAACTCTTGCTGGTTGCATTTGTATGCTTGAGTGTATGGCGAAATTATAACTATGCGTTATTTGCGCAAAAGCTTCTACCCATTTTTTTTTTTCATGAGTCATGTATTTTAATTTAAGAGTCTGGTTTTCACTGTTCGAATTGCCCTTTCTGCAAAATTGGCTTTCTTCTCGTTTTGGGTTACATAGTGAATGATATTCCTCTGTTTCATTAGTGCTTTAAACTTTTTATTCTTAAATTCACTCCCTTTATCAGTTCGAAAACGCTCACATTATCTTCCCTCGTTTAAAATAGACCTCAGTGCCTCGGTAACAGGGCCTCCTTGTAAGGTTTTCAAAGGTCTTGTCCATATGAAACGTGAGAAGACGTCGATGCATAGCAAAAAATATTTGTGACCTCCGTTTTGTCTGGGCCAATGATGCATATAACCGTTATCTCCATCTCACAAGTAATCGATATACGGACTTATTACTCTCCTCCGTTTAAAGGTACGGATAACTTGTCTATTATCCGTATACACTTTTTGTTTATTTAACTATTTAATTATTTTTCCTCTTGGAATCTGCCTATCTCCATAGTTTTTTACGTATTTAAAAACATTTTCTGGAGATGTGAAGGAAGCAGGACTTTCCGGATTAAAGTAAATTTCAGCCAAATATTCATCGTCAGTCATATTGATATCCACTGACTTTTCAGTGTTTTCTTCTGTTTCTACACGGGATGTTCAGGAATGCCAGGTGGTGGGATCCACAGTTCAAGCTTGCACAGTTCCCACTCCTCTCCAGTGTTCACTTCTTATTAAAATTTTCAGAGTATTTATCCTCTGGAGTTCTGCGTAGAACTGATCACTTCCAATAGGGTTACCTCGCTTATAAGACTGTACCGCATCTTTGACTAAGTCAATAATGTGAGAATGTTTTACAAGCTCTCCATTAATAAGAATTTCTCCTCTTTCGTTCCAGGAAATGCGACCTTCTATTACCCTCAACAATTGTCTCGCACGGTGCTGTGTATATTTCGGAAGGGCCTCTAGAATGCGATCAACATTCAATTTATGTGTAGTATGATGATGAATTTTAATAGAACTGTCCAGAGGAGAATCTTGTATAAAACGGGGTTCAGTTGCAGCCTCAGCAATATGCGACTTTACTTCTTCATTATTGACCTCTCCTACGGAAGTATCATTCATTAATCTTTGGTACTTGTCGAATGGCACCAGTACCATTTTCGCGGTAAACTTCATTTCAGAATGTTCTTCCAGACGGAAGATACGCCGATTAAGGTATCGTATATTTGCCTTTGATGATTAGCTATTAAAGCGAGTTTTTCCTTGATGCTCAAACTCGGATTTGTAATTTCACCGAGTACCCTCTTTCGTTTATGCAACAGCGCTCCCAGTTCCTTGGATTTGGAAATATTGGGGATATTTGTTATTATTTCTTCAATGACACGACCTTGTTCCGATGTGAGAGTTTCCAGTAAAGCCCGAGCTTGAAGTTTGCTCGTAGTGAGTAATAATAACAAAAAATATTTGTGCTTGTTTAAGAGCTTAGACGTGTTCTTCTAACACTTTCTGAAGCTGGAATGAAGCAAATGCTATATTTCATTCTATATGTATGTAAACAATAAGTAAGTAACTAAGTAAGTAATTTGTTTAATAACACCTTCCAGCCTATGTAGGCCATACTGTGTCTAAACCATTTCTATATTCTCATGTCATTTAAAATTTATCAAACAAATTAATTTCCTTGAAAAATTCAATAATTTTACTACTATCTACAGTGGAAAAAAAGTGTCGCCACGTGACGTTCTAAAGGCTCCCAAACATAATCTCAAAGCTTGATTTTGTATACGATCAAGCATTTTCAGTTAAGACGGTCTCGCTGAACCATATACAGCCGACCCGTAATCTAACTTGGATCTAATTAGAGCTCTATACAACATCATCTTTGTATTTCTATCTGCTCCCCATGTAGTATTTGACACCACTTTTAGTAAATTGAGTGCTTTCTGGCACTTGGTTTTTTAATGCTTTATATGTGGAATAAACGATAATTTGGAGTCGAAAATCAAACCAAGGTATTTTGCTTCCTTCACTACTGGAATGCAAGTTCCATCTATACTTAGTTCTGGATATGGATGGATTATTCGTTTTTCACAGAAATGTATACAAACTGTTTTCGTTTTTGAAAATTTAAACCCATTTTCATCAGCCCATTTTTGAATGTTATTAATACATTGCTGTAACTGACGCTCTATAACACTCATGCGTTTCCCTCGATAGCAAATACCGAAGTCATCTACAAATAATGATCGAACTATGTGTTTTTTCAGAGTCTCCACTATGCTATTTATTTTAATAATAAATAAAGTCACTGATAAAATGCTGCCCTGGGGCACACACTCCTCTTGATTAAAAGGATCCGACAATGTACAACCAATTCTCACTTTGAAATGCCGATTTTTTAAAAAGTTTCCAATAAAACTTGGAAGGCGTCCTCTTAGACCCATTTTATGAAGGTCTTTTAGAATGCCATATTTCCAAGTGGTATCATACGCCTTTACCAAATCAAACAAAACAGCAACGACATGTTCCTTCCGAATAAAGCCTTCTCTGATAAAAGTTTCTAATTTAAGTAGATGATCAGTTTCTAAGTACCACATCAGTCGTTCATTTATCATTCGTTGTCAGTGCAATTGGTCGATAACATTGAGGATTAGTGGGGTCTTTTCCAGGTTTTGGTACAGGAATAATTGTTGCTTCCCTCCAAGATGTCGGGAAAGAATCTTGTTCCCAAATCTTATTAAAAATGTTTAAAAGAACATTTTTACTATTTTCTGGAAGATGTTTAATGATTTGGTAATGAATATCATCAGGACCGGATGAAGTATCCTTTGCTTTATCAAAAGAATTTTTAAGATCTATTAGTTCAAATGGTAAATTATAAATTTCATCATTAGTGGAAGAAAAATCTAAATTAACTTTCTCAGATAGTTCTTTAAATTGCTGAAATTTTCTTGTATAGTTATCAGATGAAGAATTTTTTGAGATATTACTTGCTAAAATATTTGCTATTTCTTTTGTGTCAGTGACTAATGTATCGTCTTGTTTCAAATGTTTCACTGTACTTATATCTTTTCCCTTAATTTTACGAATTTTGTCCCACACTTTCTTTACTGATGTCTTATTATTCAGACCAGCTACAAACTCTTGCCATGTTTGCCTTTTATTTGAACGAATTGTTCTTTTCGACACAGCCTGTAATCGTTTATATTCAAGCTTATTTTCCAGGTAAGGTTGCCTTGAAAATTTGTCCAATGCTTTCTTCCTTTCATGTACTGCTTGTTTACATTCATCATTAAACCAAGGCTTTTTCGGAAGACTTGAATTTGCAGAGGATTTAGGAATTGTTCTTAAAGAATATTTGTAAATAAGGCTATTGGATCAGAAACATTTTCAAAAATTTCATTGTTAATGTTTTCATGACATAATCTGGCGAATTCAGTCCAGTCAGCTTTATCAAGTTTCCACTTAGCAATATTTTGGTTAGTACTTCTCGGTAAAGTATTTAAAATGATAGGAAAATGGTCACTTCCATAAAGGTCGTCTAATACTTTCCACTCATAATCAACAAAATATCAGTAGAACAAGTCAGTAAGTAAGTAAGTAATTTGTTGAATGACACCTTCCAGCCTATGTAGGCCATACTGTGTCTAAACCATTTCTATATTCTCATGTCATTTAAAATTTATCAAACAAATTAATTTCCTTTAAAAATTCAATAATTTTACTACTATCTACATTGGAAAAAAGTGTCGCCAGCGACTCCACATTAAAATATTGATTCCTTGTAAAACTAAAATCAATACACTCGAGTAAAATATGTTTCACTGTCAAAGGTTCCTGACATCCTATACAAACTGGTGCTTCTTCTCCTTTTAGTAAATAACTGTGTGTAATATATGTATGCCTCAATTCTTGCTCTATGAGTAATGCTATCAGTTTTAACATTTTCCAAACAGCTCTGTTGTTTACCGACCAGCGGTTGAATCCTATGTAATTTATTATTGACTGCGTTATCCCATTCTTCTTGCCAGCACTTTCTTATATACAAATTTATATTTGGTATAAAATCCGAGTAAGGAATAAAGAATGGTGCTATAGGTAACTCTAACGCTTCTTTGGCTGCTTTATCAGCCTTTTCATTGCCCTTTATACCAATATGACTAGGTATCCAACACATAACAATATATTTATTTATAGGCCAATACATTTCTAAAAGCATCTGTATAATTGGGTTGCATCAATAACAGATTTGGAGTCCATGAATATTATAAATTTTGTTTTTTGACTAATCTTGATGTACAAAAAGGCCATATGCACTTCACGAAGTTCTGCCGTGAATATCGATGAATAATCTGGTAGTCTCTTTTTAAAAGTGTGATTGCCTGTAACAACTGCAGCACCTACTTTTTCGTCCAATTTTGATCCATCAGTGTATATTTGTGTATAATCTTTAAAAGATGATTTAATTTCCAAAAACTTGTTTTTAAAAACCCATGGATCTGTCTCTGAATTCTTATCATTAGTCAAATTTGTCAAAAATGTTGGTATTTTTAAAATCCAAGATGGTATCTTCGAAACTGTATACTCCGCAACACACTCCATTTTGATGTTAGCATTTTCTAAATGTGGCTTTACTCGAAGTCCAAACGTGGGTGTAGTATTTGGTCTATTTTCAAACAGGTCGCCATAACTTGGTGCAAATACAATTTCACCTGTCGGATTTTCTCTATTAGAATACAGTTTTATTGCATATTGCATTAAAAGCTTAATTCTACGGTGATACAATGACGGTTCATTAGCTTCAACTCTCAAACTCCCCATTGGTGACGTTCTAAAGGCTCCCAAACATAATCTCAAAGTTTGATTTTGTAAATGATCAAGCATTGTAAGGTAAGACGGTCTAGCTGAACCATATACAGCCGAGCCGTAATCTAACTTGGATCTAATTAGAGCTCTAAACATCATCATCTTTGTATTTCTATCTGCTCCCCATGTAGTATTTGACACCACTTTTAGTAAATTGAGTGCTTTCTGGCACTTGGTTTTAAATACTTTATATATGGAATAAACGATAATTTTGAGTCGAAAATTAAACCAAGGTATTTTGCTTCCTTCACTACCGGAATGCAAGTTCCATCTATACTCAGTTCTGGATCTGGATGGATTATTCGTTTTTCACAAAAATGTATACAAACTGTTTTCGTTTTTGAAAATTTAAACCCATTTTCTTCAGCCCATTTTTGAATGTTATTAATGCATTGCTGTAACTGACGTTATATAACACTCATGCGTTTCCCTCGATAGCAAATACCGAAGTCATCTACAAATAATTATCGAACTATGTGTTTTTTTCAGAGTCTCCACTATGCTATTAATTTTAATAATAAATAAAGTCACTGATAAAATGCTGCCCTGGGGCACACACTCCTCTTGGTTAAAAGGATCCGACAATGTACAACCAATTCTCACTTTAAAATGCCGATTTTTTAAAAAGTTTCCAATAAAACTTGGAAGGCGTCCTCTTAGACCCATTTTATGAAGGTCTTTTAGAATGCCATATTTCCAAGTGGTATCATACGACTTTTCCAAATCAAACAAAACAGCAACGACATGTTCCTTCCGAATAAAGCCTTCTCTGATAAAAGTTTCTAATTTAAGTAGATGATCAGTTGTAGTACGTTGGCGTCTAAAACCACTTTGTGCATTTGTTAATAATTTGTTACTTTCTAAGTACCACATCAGTCGTTCATTTATTATTCGTTCCAAGGTCTTACACAGGCAACTTGTCAGTGCAATTGGTCGATAACATTGAGGATTAGTGGGATCTTTTCCAGGTTTTGGTACAGGAATAATTGTTGCTTCCCTCCAAGATGTCGGGAAAGAATCTTCTTCCCAAATCTTATAAAAAATGTTTAAAAGAACATTTTTACTATTTTCTGGAAGATGTTTAATGATTTGGTAATGAATATCATCAGGACCGGATGAAGTATCCTTTGCTTTATCAAAAGAATTTTTAAGATCTATTAGTTCAAATGGTAAATTATAAATTTCATCATTACTGGAAGAAAAATCCAAATTAACTTTGTCAGATAGTTCTTTAAATTGCTGAAATTTTCTTGTATAGTTATCAGATGAAGAATTTTTGGAGATATTATTTGCTAAAATATTTGCTATTTCTTTTGTGTCAGTGACTAATGTATCGTCTTGTTTCAAATGTTTCACTGTACTTATATCTTTTCCCTTAATTTTACGAATTTTGTCCCACACTTTCTTTACTGATGTCTTATTATTCAGACCAGCTACAAACTCTTGCCATGTTTGCCTTTTATTTGAACGAATTGTTCTTTTCGACACAGCCTGTAATCGTTTATATTCAAGTTTATTTTTCAGGTTAGGCTGTCTTGAAAATTTGTCCAATGCTTTCTTCCTTTCATGTACTGCTTGTTTACATTCATCATTAAACCAAGGCCTTTTCGGAAGACTTGGATTTGCAGAGGATTTAGGAATTGTTCTGAAAGCTATATCCTGTAGAATATTTGTAAATAAGGCTATTGGATCAGAAACATTTTCAAAAATTTCATTGTTAATGTTTTCATGACATAATCTGGCGAATTCAGTCCAGTCAGCTTTATCAAGTTTCCACTAAGGGATATTTTGGTTAATACTTCTAGGTAAAGCATTTAAAATGATAGGAAAATGGTCACTTCCATAAAGGTCGTCTAATACTTTCCACTCATAATCAACAAAAATATCAGGAGAACATAACGAAAGATCTATTGCAGTTTTTGATCCTGTAGCAGGATGAATGTAAGTATGAGACTTATTATTAAAAAGGCAAATATTTTGTTCCTCTAATAATTTCTCTATAGCTTTTCCTTTCTTATTGGTATCTTTATTACCCCATAAAATATTATGAGCATTAAAGTCTCCAAGGAACAAACATGGTTTAGGTAGTTGATTCCAAAGATCATCTATTTCATTTTGCTTCAAATCGTACGTTGGCGGGACGTAAACCGAACATAATGTTATTGTTTTATCTGTAGAAACTCTGACTGCTTTAACTTGTAAATTAGTATTTAATTGAATTTCACTCTGTGGAATATCATTTCTTACTATCACCGAAACTCCACCTCTTGGTCTGTCATCAACTGTGTCTGGTGTTAAATGATACGAGGTGTAATTTTTAATGGAAATGTCAGTGTTCGGTGAGAGAAAAGTTTCCTGTAAACAGAACGCTATAGGAAAGAAAAGTTGAATAAGAAGAGTAAGTTCATCAAAATTTGATCTAAATCCTCTACAATTCCATTGTAACACTGCCGATTTCATTACTTATCTTTTTCTGTGTGTTTTTCTTTCAATTTAACACGGTTTTGTGGATAGATGTTCTTTTATCCACTCACCCATCTCCCCATTTTTTCCTGATTTGTCCTGTTGTTTTTTTGGACTTGATTGTGAAGTCTTGGGGACAGGAACTTCCATGGTGTCCATTTCATCCAAACCTCCAAATCTATTGTGCATGTAGATTGGATCTTTTGATCCCTTAATCATTTAGCTCGTACAGGTGTTACAGCTGGCTTTGTTGGCACACTCGGTTTTTGTCTCTTTGTATGTAAAGAATAGTATCCTCTCCTGGGAATATATTCGTGCGAATTTTACATTTCTCTTCCGTATAGGGGCTAAGATCTACCACTAAATAGGAAAAGGGAGTCTTATGAACGTCGTGGAAAGCTTCTTCCAATGTTCTCCCGACCCCCATTTGACGCCCTAAAATTTTAATTTGAAAGGTGTCTCTCGGGTTTCGCATTAAAACAAGTACTTGAGTGTTGAGGTTAATACTGCGTGAATTCTTACCAGGACAGTACATGTTTTGATTCAGATATATAATAGTCAACATTTGGTGATGTGAAGTCCGAGTAAAAAGATGCTCAACGGTTGCGCTTTTTGCTGCATCCTGCATGAGATCGTCTATAACAATAATGTTGTGATTTCCATCACTGAAACTGTCGATGGTTTCTTCACTTGGGAGACCTCTGTGGAAATCAATGAAGGAGAATTCCTTTTCCATTTCGCTAAATTGTTTTTGCCAGATACCATAACAATATCAGATTTTCTCGGGAATAGGTTCAAACATAAGATGCTTATGTTTAATAAGTTTGCGCAAAAATGTCGTTTTACCACTATCTGTGGTTCCACTTATAGCCATGGTGGTGGGATCTTTGAAAGAAATCATGTGTTTTTGTCAAAGTCAAAAAATTAAATGACAGGTTCTTGATTATCATAACTATTTTATTTTCATACTTATGTAGAATGCATGAATGAGCAGTAATAAAAGTCAAGTCAAGTTCAATTAGTCCCGTTTTTTCGGGATTGCTACATAAAGGATAAAAAGTGAAAAGGGGTGCACTTTGAACACTGCAATTTCACCATTTGGTTTGTGTGATCGTCTTCTAAATAACACGGCTTTTGAGATTTGAGTTCGGGAATAACTATTTCAATACGCCTCATGATTTGCAATAGACGAAGGAATTGTTTCTTGCTCAAGAAGATTGTGCCACAGAGTGTTGGAACAGGGCGGTTTTGAGACCTGCTGAGACGAGCATAATACATAGCTATCCTCGGTCCTCGTCTAGAGTACGTTACATCAGCATGGATTATCTTTATGATGTGATATGATTTCAAATCGTTCGAGTTTCTTCATAGCTTAAAAAAGACCGTCGAGTCTAAGCTCCAAGGCTTTGCATTTGTCTAGAGAAAAATTGATTTGTAGCGTGGTCTCAGAGCTCATTTTCTGCACAAAGTTTGTTTGCGTTATTCCATTGTTATCCCAAACAATGACGCTCAAACCATGCCCAAGTACTTTCTTGTAGTGTACGTCGTCGATTTCTTCATTAAACCCTAAAATATAAAATTATAAAACTATTTACATTCAAGATTTTTGTATGAATGGTTGAGTTTGTTTGTTTTTTTAATTATAATTAAAACCATTGAGATAAGATATTTTACATTAAAGTGGTTACCTTTGTCACAGGTGATTTGGTAGTCTTCTTCTAGTCTCCTACGAATGGCTTCAAAGTTAACATCGAGTATATGTCTCCTTTTTCTTCTTTTCTCAGCGACTACCGTGTCGTACTCTTTAATGAATGCTTCATTCAACTGAACGCTGTCAGACAAACAATTTGGTGGGTGAATGTCTCCTTGACTATATCCTACAGCGCCCTCCGACATTTTCCAAATTGATATATATATATATATCCGCAGTGTAATGAAAATAATGTTAGAAGGTCTGAAAAGATATGCTTATATAATTTCCGTTCAGCATCTGACGTCATGTAAAAATTCTATACATGCACTTCAAACCAAGTCCGTAGTGTGGTCACGAGATAATTATTTCATTATCCACTCACATGAAATCAAGTTCCGTATCATTCACAAAAGGATAACCACAATTCATTATGTAACATTGATGCTCAAAAAACCAATTATGCACTCACAAGAAATCAACCTCCGTATCATTCACAAAAGGATAACCTCAATTCATTATGTAACATTGGTGCTTAAAAAACCATTAACATATGTGCTAAATTTAGCCGGTCTGACGAGTTTTATTAGGGGTAGGGGGGGTGGGGGTGGGGGGTCTGTGTGTCCACGGTCCGCGAAACGGATGTTTTCCCTATCCCTATACTACGGACAGTCCTTGGATGAAGCCAGGTGACTGCCCATACTGTTTTATGCATTTGGGGTTGTGAGAGGTACATGAACCATAGTCATGCCCTTCCTCCCCGCATTTTGCGCAGGTGGGTTTTTGATTTCTGCATTTGTCTTTGTTATACCCGTATTTCTGGCAGTGGAGACAACGAATAGGGTTCGGGATATATACTTTCACTGGTAGACTTAAATATCCCACTTTCATATTGCTTGGTAAACTAGGTAAGGACAAATGTTCCTCGTTAGCCCAAAGGTCGCGCTGCTGTCAAACTCTGGTCCTTTAGTTCGTCGATTAGTTCTTTATCTGTGCAAAATCTTAGTTCAGGGTGGGTAATCACTTCCCTGCAAAAATTTAAGGTTCGGTGGGCAGAGCACTTAGCTGGGGTGTTTACGAAAGATGTTATTTTCAGGAGGTTTTACATTGTTGTAAGGTGGCTATTTGAACTAGAATGTTCCCCGAACGGAGACTTTTAATGTTAAATTGATTTCCTTCTAATGACGCCACCCCCTTCTGGATAGCGAAGGGGGATAGTTTGAGCGTGCCCTCTATAGGTGTGGTAATCAGGTATTGTGGAAATGAAGCAGGGGGAGACCCCACCTCAATTCTTGGTCTTTTGGGTGTCGGTGATGTATTCTGTTTTTCTTTTGTCTCATCCAGTAAGTGTTTTTTGAAAATTTTCTTCCAGGTCTGCCGGCCCCGGCCTTACTATGACCACCTATTTCGGCAACGGGGGTTACCCGCCTAGTTCTAGGACACTTGGAATACTCTACTAGACGCGGCGGTATTCTCCATCAAACGCCGTTCCATTGCGGCTTTATTCTCCATCAAACGCCGTTCCATTGACCCTGGAGAATAAGTAAGTAAGTAATTTGTTTAATGACACCTTCCAGCCTATGTAGGCCACATTAAAATATTGATTCCTTGTAAAAATAAAATCAATACAGTCGAGTAAAATATGTTTCACTGTCAAAGGTTCCTGACATCCTATACAAACTGGTGCTTCTTCTCCTTTTAGTAAATAACTGTGTGTAATATATGTATACCCAATTCTTGCTCTACGAATAATGCTATCAGTTTTAACATTTTCCAAACAGCTCTGTTATTTACCGACCAGCGGTTGAATCCTATGTAATTTATTATTGACTCCGTTATCCCATTCTTCTTGCCAACACTTTCTTATATACAAATTTATATTTGGTATAAAATCCGAGTAAAGAATAAAGAATGATGTTATAGGTAACTCTAACGCTTCTTTGGCTGCTTTATCAGCCTTTTCATTGCCCTTTATACCAATATGACTAGGTATCCAAGACATAACAATATATTTATTTATACGCCAATACATTTCTAAAAGCATCTGTATAATTGGGTTGTCAGTGTCACGGTTTTTCATTGCATCAATAACCGATTTGGAATCCATGAATATTATAAATTTTGTTTTTTGACTGATCTTGATGTACAAAAAAGGCCATATGCACTGCACGAAGTTCTGCCGTGAATATCGATGAATAATCTGGTATTTTCTTTTTAAAAGTATGATTGCCTGTAACAACTGCAGCACCTGCTTTTTCTTCCGATTTTGATCCATCAGTGTATATTTGTGTATGATCTTTGAAAGATGATTTAATTTCCAAAAACCTGTTTTTAAAAACCCATGGATCTGTCTCTGATTTCTTATCATTAGTCAAATTTGTCAAAAATGTTGGTATTTTTAAAATCAAAGATGGTATCTTCGAAACTGTATACTCCGCAACACACTCCATTTTGATGTTAGCATTTTCTAAATGTGGCTTTACTCGAAGTCCAAACGTGGGTATAGTATTTGGTCTATTTTCAAACAGGTCGCCATAACTTGGTGCAAATACAATTTCACCTGTCGGATTTTCTCTATTAGAATACAGTTTTATTGCATATTGCATTAAAAGCTTAATTCTACGGTGATACAATGACGGTTCATTAGCTTCTACTATCAAACTCCCCATTGGTGACGTTCTAAAGGCTCCCAAACATAATCTCAAAGTTTGATTTTGTATACGATCAAGCATTGTAAGGTAAGACGGTCTAGCTGAACCATATACAGCCGACCCGTAATCTAACTTGGATCTAATTAGAGCTCTATACATCATCATCTTTGTATTTCTGTCTGCTCCCCATGTAGTATTTGACACCACTTTTAGTAAATTGAGTGCTTTCTGGCACTTGGTTTTTAAATGCTTTATATGTGGAATAAACGATAATTTTGAGTCAAAATTTAAACCAAGGTATTTTGCTTCCTTCACTACTGGAATGCAAGTTCCATCTATACTCAGTTCTGGATCTGGATGGACTATTCGTTTTTCACAAAAATGTATACAAACTGTTTTCGTTTTTGAAAATTTAAACCCATTTTCATCAGCCCATTTTTGAATGTTATTAACACATTGCTGTAACTGACGCTCTATAGCACTCATGCGTTTCCCTCGAAAGCGAATGCCGAAGTCATCTACAAATAATGATCGATCTATGTGTTTTTTCAGAGTCTCTACTATGCTATTAATTTTAATAATAAATAAAGTCACTGATAAAATGCTGCCCTGGGGCACACCCTCCTCTTGGTTAAAAGGATCCGACAATGTACAACCAATTCTCACTTTAAAATGCCGATTTATTAATGTAAAACCAATGTACAACCCTGATATGTAACATCAACGCAAAAGAAACTGTGTTCTTTTTTATTCCTGCTACTTTGATTACGCAGGAAATAGCTATGATTATGATAGTAACATATACCATATCTCCATTATTTAACAAAACATGTTTCCGCATTAGCTATATTATGTTTTGTTATTGTTTGTTTTCAACAAGGTCTCAAAGAGGCACGGGCCCGGATCGCTGTAGGCTATGCTATTTTGATCCGCACGCCAAAAACAGCTGTTGATGCGGACAAAAGAGTTCCGTGGATTGGAATCTCCAACACAACTTTGCACTTTGACTGGGTGGATAAGAACAAACATAGACAGTGGCAACGAAAATTTTGAGGTGCTCCAAAACAACCAAAAACAACATTCTTGCTAAATATGAATGGGACGGACACGTGCAGCTGCCACATGAGCTTGAACTTGTGGAATTAGGTAAATTTCATTAGATAATTTGAAAAGCTTAATTCGTAATTTCATAATGTATCAATAAACTTCCAGAAATATATATAGTCGATATAGGGAACTTGATCTCATGAGAGAACTATTTTTTCTACTTAAGAAGAGATATACCCTCTTCAAAAATATTTTCAAAAGGACACTACACAGATACTCTATATATCACATTCTATGATTAGTTCAAATATTTAGTTGTTACAGATGTACCAGCAGCAACAAATACTGGAGAGGAATGCCAAGTGTGCCAGCAAAAACTGATGCTGAAGAGGAATGTGACGCCGATTAATACCCGCAAGACTTTTGTTTACATGCTTCATTGTTTTTTTTTATAGTCTTGTTTTCATTGATGGGTTATTTGGCAATTTTTAAGGCATATAGTCATAATCAGATATTTGAAAATCCAGAAATGTAGTTTGATATAGAAATGAAAATTGCATCATCAAATATAAATGAAATGTTTAACTAGAAAAACTATTGTAAGAAATGCAAGACGAGCCATTTAATAACAAGGGCGTTCTGGGTAGTGCGTGGAATTTATTTGTCAGTTGGTTGAAGTTCAGGCGTGCGGCCTTTTTGTTTGCCATTATTTCAAGGGTTTCTGTAAAGCAGCATTCAGTTATTTGACATGCTATTTGACGGGTGGTCTGTGAAAAGCTTCACCCCTTCCTTTCCCACAACTGATATTTAAAAGATTAGTATGTCTATTATGTTTAGTTCACTCGTGTGTGACAGTCCTGCTACTATATAAACATGGATTTTCGCGGCATTTGGCATTCTGCCGCGGGATTCCAATAATTTGTACCTGTTTAAATCTGTTTCAATGTTTTTAAATCTGTGTAGACCAGTTTAAAGCTGTTTAAGATCTGCTCGTGTTGGAAAGATGGAAAGAAATAAAACAGCGTTGCAAAATTACCGCGGCAGTTTCAATTTGGCCTGTGATTTACTACATTAGTACAAATTAAGGAAAAACAATGAACTGAAATTCTGAAAAACGAGAAAAAATGCTTTTTCAATATGGATTTTGATAAAATGAAAATCGCTCAACTAAAGGAAGGCCTGGCGGAGAAGGGCTTGTCAACGACAGGAAACAAGGCAGAACTGGTGTACCGTTTGCAGAAGTACTACGATGAAAATCCAGTGGGTGCCACTGCTGCTGTGTTGCCAACAGAAGTTACGCCTGATGTTTCTAGTGAACCGCGCAGTGTAAAACCTGAGGTACTGTCTGAGTTTTTACTGCCGCAAAATGTTGATAATACGGTGAAACCTAGTGACAGTATATCCCAAGTTGGCTCTTCAAGCAGCGTTAGATCGGCGCGGGCACGTGCTGCTGCCAGAAAGGCTGCCGCGCAAGCTAAGCTCAAGTCGTTCCAGGAAGAAGAGCGTCTGTTAGGGGAAAGAAGTAAGTACGAATCAAAGTTGAAGTGGCATCAATTGAAGTCTGAACTCGAGGCTGCAGAAGCGGAAGAAGAGGTTCTCCCTATGTCTGATGAAAATTCTACAGCTCAACCCGTAACGAGTCTCTTGCAAAAACCTGTGTACACTGTTACTCAGTCAACATCGCCTCAGGTACAATTTAGCCAATTCCGTGCTGTGCCAAGTACATCCGTTGTTGACCCGAGTTATGTTAACGCACCTTATTCGCGTCCAATCTCGACGGCCAATGCAGCTACATCAGATGAGGAGCTGCCTTCCACGCTCAATCCTGCAGCCTATGGATTCCATCCGCAATCTGCAGACAATATTATGCATTTTACGCAGAAAGAAATGATTGACATTTTGGCCTTACCGAAGTCGCAACTGGTAACGTTTGACGGAGATCCAATGAATTATCACATGTTCATGAACTCATTCAATAGCTGTGTTGATTGTACCCAAGTGAGTGACATATCAAAGTTGAACAAGCTATTCGAGCTCTGTAAAGGCAAGGCATTGAACGTTATAAAACCATGTGCGTGCATGGCTCCGTCAGAAGGGTATCGTAACGCCAGAGAATTGTTATTAGAACGGTTTGGCAACGACTATGTAATTTCAGAAGCTTGGATTTCAAAACTAACTTCGGGTCCTCCTATTAAAGCAGATAATGTGCACATGCTTCAAGATTTTTTAGACGATGTACGCAGCTGTACCGAAACGCTACGTGCTATGGGCCACCTGGACGAAGTAGATGCGCGGGTTCGCCTTGTTAAGCTGGTGAAGCGCCTCCCAGTTTATCTGCAAGGTCGCTGGAGGAAGAAAGCTGTTGAAGCTCATGATGCCAATGGAAGATATCCAGGTATTGAGTTATTTCTGGAATTCTTGACCAAAGTAACGAGAGAAGCATGCGACCCAGTATTGGAGTGAGTAAAGAACAAAAGGCCGAGAAAAGATTCCACTCGAGCAAGTCGGTGAGCTTTCAAGTAAGCGCAAATGGCGACGAGAAGAAACCAGTTCAGCAAGGATGAAAATGTTTCATGTGTGGCGCAATGCATTATTTGGCCCAATGTGAGAAATTCAAGAACGCGTCTGTTGCGGATCGCCTGAAATTTGTCAAGGAAAAGAAAATTTGTTTTAACTGTCTGAATGGATCAAAACACGTTTCAAAGAATTGCAGATTCTCCAAGACGTGTGGCATCGAGGGATGCACGATGAAACACTCCCGAATGTTGCACCATGCTCTGAAGAAGAGAAGCGCACAAGGCGATCTCACTCCAGATCGGGAAGTAACTACATCCGGTGAGTCGAATTTTGCAAATCACGCGGCCACTGACACTGCTACGCTTTCATTCAGTACACAGACTCCAGAGCAGACGAAAGTATCACTCCCGATCGTACCTGTGTATGTGCGTGGCCATGGACAACAGCACGGCGTGAAGACATTTGCTCTCCTTGACACAGGAAGTAATCGAACATTTTGTTCCGAAAAGCTACGGCAGCAATTAAGTGTGCAAGGTAAGCAATCTACGCTCAATATATCTACACTATATGATGGGAAAGAACTCACAGTTGCAGAAATCAACTTGGTTGCAACAAGTGCCCAGAAGAATCGCGGTAGAAACGAGACTGTGGTGCTGTCAAAGGTTTATGTGATGAACGATTTCCCGTCGCTTGCATCAAGTATGGTGTGCGTTGATGACATTAGCAAATTTAGTCATTTGAAGGATTTGCCTATATCCAGCTCTGTGAGTGAAAGTGTGTCCTTACTCATCGGCCAAGACAATCCTGAAGCGTTGGTACCACTGCAGTTGCATCGCGGTGGACCTGGAGAGCCCTATGCTGTGCGCACACCTCTCGGATGGACAGTGAACGGCCCTGTAAAAGGTTCAGATGAATCATCAGGTATGTGCAATTATATTGACGTATGTCATGTTAATCCAGAAAAGGAGCTAAGCAGACAGGTCGAGAAATTTTGGAAAATTGACACTTTCGCTACAAGAGAGGAGTGAGCTGAAATGTCGATGAACGACAGAAAAGTAGTGAAGCTTTGGGATTCTTCAGTAGCGCTTAATGACAACCACTATCAACTTGACATTCCTTTCAAGCAGGAAAAGCCAAATTTTCCTGACAATCGATCGCTGGCAGAAAAGCGTCTCAGCTATCTGGGTAGACGTCTGATGAAGGATGATCAGCTACACACCAAGTACGCCGCGGGCATTCATGATTTGCTGAAAAAGGGCTATGCCGAGAAAGTGGAAGGTGACACGTCGACGCCAGGGCAAACGTGGTATGTCCCACATCATCCTGTCTTTAATGTAAACAAGCCAGATAAACTCAGGATTGTGTTTGATTGCGCAGCAGAGTATCAAAACACCTCTCTGAACAGGGAGGTTTTATCAGGCCCGGACTTAACAAACAAGTTAATCGGTGTGCTGCTAAGGTTTAGAGAAAATAAAGTTGGCATGATGGCTGATATCGAAGAGATGTTTTATCAGATCAAAGTAACTCCGAAACATAGTGATGCTCTCAGGTTCCTTTGGTGGAGCAACGACGATCCACGACAACAATGCGAGGTTTATCGAATGACCGTGCATATTTTCAGCGGAGTCTGGAGTCCAAGTGCTTCCAACTATGCGCTCAAGAGAACAGCAGAAGATTACAGAAGCGAGTTTGATTCAAGTGACATCGATTCAGTCATGAACAGTTTTTATGTAGATGATCTGCTGCATTCTGTAGTTTCAGTTAGAGACGGAAAAGTTTTGTCGGCTGAACTTCGACGTCTTCTCTCGTTGCGAGGATTCAACCTTACCAAGTGGGTTAGCAATAGCCGCGAACTACTGACGTCAATCCCGCAAGAAAACCTATTAAAGAAGGTACAGAATCTAGACCTACAGAATGACACATTACCTGTCGAGCGAGCACTTGGAGTAGAATGGATCACGGACCGCGACGTATTCAGCTTCAATGTCAAGCCCAGGAATCCAGTGTTCACACGCCGTGGTCTCCTCAGCATAGTAAGTGCAGTGTATGATCCGCTGGGTATTGTGTGTCCGTTTGTACTCATTGCCAAGAAGCTGTTCCAGGCTGAATGTAAGCTACAGAAAAGTTGGGACGACCCATTAGAAGAAAGTACGGTAAAGCACTTTCACAGATGGTTGCGGTCGCTTCTTTTGCTACGGCAAATCGAAGTTCCAAGGTGCACGATTAACGCCAAAATGTCAGATGTTAAGGTGGTTCAGCTACATCATTTCTGCGACGCAAGTGAGGAGGCCTATGGCACAGTCACATATCTGCGTATCATTGATGCAGACGGCAATATCAACAATACGTTTGTGTTTGGGAAGTCGCGATTGTCTCCGCTGAAACCGATTAGTATTCCGCGACTAGAGTTGTGCGCAGCGGTGACAGCTGTACATGTCAACAGTATGATGCAGCGAGAACTTAAGATTCGAGTGCGCGAGGTATTTTTCTGGACAGACAATAGCATAGTGTTGTATTACATCAATAATGTTACGCGTAGGTTTCAGACGTTTGTAGCGAACCGGCTCACAGTCATTCACGAAGGGTCCAGAGCTGATCAATGGCGGTATGTAAGCTCAGGTAACAATCCAGCTGACGATGCATCACGAGGACTCAAGCCGGAGGAAATCGGTCGAAGATGGCTGAAAGGTCCAGAATTTCTACAAGTGGACGAATCTTGTTGGCCGGAATCTAAAATTGACCTGTCAACAATCACCGAGTCTGACATCGAGGTAAAACGCTTGACTACTTCTTGTGCCACTGAGATCTTGCAGGAGCAAACAGTTGTAGATGATATCCTTGCTCATTATTCAGACTGGTTTAAACTCAAAAGAGCAGTTGCTTGGATTTTACAATTCATTTCATGGCTACGAAACAAGAAGGCAAACGTGGTTAAAGTGTTATCATACGATGACTTACAAGTTGCCGAAAATTGTATTGTAAGATATGCTCAAGCAAAATGTTTCAGGAATGAAATACAAGATCTCAAGAGGCAGGGCAAGCTAAAAAGAAGAAGTACGCTGTACTCACTAGAGCCCATGCTTGATGAACACGGATTGCTGCGGATCGGCGGTCGCTTGCGTAATGCTGTTGTTGCGATAGAAATGAAACATCAGGTCATATTACCGAGAGACTGTCACGTGTCATTGTTGTTAGTGAGGTACTTTCATGAAGTTCGAGCACGCCATTGCGGCACTGAATATGTCTTATCGATACTTCGTACGAAGTATTGGATCCCCAAGGTGAGGCAATTAATTCGTAAAATTGCACGAAGTTGTGTTGTCTGCAAGAGGCTTTATGGACAGCCGATGTTTCAACGAATGTCAGACTTGCCCACTGACAGAGTAACTCCGAATAAACCACCGTTCTCGAATATAGGAATTGACTGTTTTGGTCCTTTCTTGGTTAAACGGGGCCGCGCTCAGGAAAAACGATACGGTTGTATTTTTACATGCCTTTTAATTCGCGCCATACATATCGAGATGCTAAATTCGCTGGATGCAGACTCGTTTGTTAACGCGTTGCAGAGATTTATTTGCAGACGAGGTGCTCCGGAAGTCATCCGATCTGACAACGGAACCAACTTTGTCGGTGGTTCGAGGGAGTTGTTCGAGGCCATGCAGAGATGGAATGACAGTCATAAATTACATACAAGTCTACACCACAGAGAAATCAAATGGATCTTTAATCCGCCTTCTGCATTCCACATGGGTGGAGTGTGGGAGAGACAGATCCGCACAGTGCGCAAGGTCATGAATGCCGTCATCCGCAATGCCGTTTTGGACGATGAGCGCCTCTCTACATTGTTCTGCGAAGTCGAATTTATTGTCAATAACAGGCCTATAACGAGGTGCCCCGATAGTCCGAACGATGTTTCCCCGCTAACTCCGAATCATTTGTTGCTTCTGCGTAGCACGAACAAACCGCCGGTTGATTCGTTCGGCAAGCACGATACATACCGTAAACGCTGGAGGCACGTGCAGTACTTGGCAGACATCTTTTGGTCTCGCTGGGTACGCGAATACCTGCCAACTATTCAACAAAGGCAAAAGCGGTTGAAATCGGATCGAGAATTGCGAGAAAATGACATAGTTTTGGTGTTTGATGAGTCAACGCCGCGGAATATGTGGCCTATCGCCCGCGTTATGAAGGTCAACAAAAGCCGAGATGGCCACGTCCGATCTGCTGTAGTGAAAACAAAATCAACAAATTTTACGCGACCATTAACCACGTTGTGTCTACTAGAAGCCTGCAGTGATTAATTTGTGGTTATATTTGTAAAATGGGGTGAGCCTAGCGCCCTCATTAAAAGGTGGTGAACACCTACAGGAAGAAAGAAGATTGCTAATTTTTAAGCTAACTAACTGATATACTTACCTTATTAATTCTTAATTCGTCAGTCAAGATGTTGTCCACAAGCAGAACCGAACATTCGTTTTAAATAGAATGCCCAGTTATGCCTGTAGTTTCTCTTTTAAATGTTCACATTGTAGTGTAGTGTCTCGTTTATGTACCTTATAAATGTATCCATTTATGTTTAAAATGTATCCTGTTAATACGCAAGAGTATTCTTTAGTTTAGTTGAACTTCAAAACGTGTTGTCTGTTCAACGTTCTGTCGTTAAATGAACGCCACAAGTCACCAGTTCAGTGTTCACCATGTGCCCAAACAGCCACGTGGTTAGTTACTGTAAATCATGCCACGAGCATACTGATATACCCGCATGTACTTCTTTGCTATACCAGAGTATAATTAAAGGTATCACTGGTTTCCGCTAGACTGACTTCCGCCATAAAGTTGTATGAAAAAACTTTATTTTAACCAAGTCACTAAAATAAAAGTCCATCAGGCTTGTTTCTAGACGGCTTTGTGAACTTTTAAAAGTCATGGGTCAAGTGCGTTCTTACCAGGGTAAAACCACCATGATCTCTCTTACCCCGAAACCCCTCTGCAGTAGAACTGTATTGATAATTCTTCTATTGTGAAACGTGACTTTCCACGGGCCTGAATTCTATGCTTGTGCTTGCTACAATATGGTGAATGTTTCACATTCACCGGGCCGCTGTAAGAAATGCAAGACGAGCCATTTAATAACAAGGGCGTTCTGGGTAGTGCGTGGAATTTATTTGTCAGTTGGTTGAAGTTCAGGCGTGCGGCCTTTTTGTTTGTCATTATTTCAAGGGTTTCTGTAAAGCAGCATTCAGTTATTTGACATGCTATTTGACGGGTGGTCTGTGAAAAGCTTCACCCCTTCCTTTCCCACAACTGATATTTAAAAGATTAGTATGTCTATTATGTTTAGTTCACTCGTGTGTGACAGTCCTGCTACTATATAAACATGGATTTTCGCGGCATTTGGCATTCTGCCGCGGGATTCCAATAATTTGTACCTGTTTAAATCTGTTTCAATGTTTTTAAATCTGTGTAGCCCGGTTTAAAGCTGTTTAAGATCTGCTCGTGTTGGAAAGATGAAAAGAAATAAAGCAGTGTTGCAAAATTACCGCGGCAGTTTCAATTTGGCCTGTGATTTACTACAACTATTTTGCGGTGTCTAGCAGTGTGTAAAAGGTCTCCATTTCAATCTGAAACCGGATTGACGTACATTACAGCTAACAAATATGTTCATTGATATGATAGGTAGTTTGAGATCAACTATTGCATTGAAATCATTGTGTTATATTTTTTGAAAGCATGCTTATAGAAATGTTGCATATGAAATAAAATCATTTTAAAATTCATTCCAACTTGGTGTTTCAATGCGCTACAAAGACACGAACTTGAAGAAACTGACTGAAGTAGATGATTTTAACACAGGGATCAACTGACCGATAACATTAAAATTGATCGTGTTACAAAAAGTATAACCAATATACCTTTTTACCTGTCCTGAATATATGTAAGCACCCTTTACAACGGCAAACTTTTTCAACTGATACATGCGAATTTCGGTTACTTATAATCACACAAGCCTCTTTTGAATCTCCCATTAATACAAGCGATCAGAGTATTACCCATATAAAGAAGTACACTTATGTCCTTACTTGAACTTTAAAGCTATTGCAAAGTGTTGTATGCCCACTCACCACTTACAAGACATCGCTTAATTTGTGTGAATATCTGTCAAATGCTGGCATTGTTGATTTTGCAAAAAAAAGCAAAATCAACAACACAAGCATTTGACAGGTATTTACACTAACGAAGCGAAAATAGGCTACAAAGACTACTCTTGTGAGAGTGGCACAAGCCCTGGTGGGCAACGTAGTAAGTAAATACACCACCAGAGGGATGCACCAATGAAAAAGATGTATTGTAACTCATAGCACTCTTTAGTACGACATGAATATACTGTGGCTTGTTCTTCATAGTTTAGAGCTGACTTTGGTTGGGAGCGCATTGTGCAAGAATGTGAAACCACGATACCTATCACAACGCCAGTTGTTGAAATTGTTGATAACAGTCGTTTCGAGGGCAACACTTATAGGAAGCGATAAATTTAATGTATTGATTTTATATTTAACTTTTTACTATTGTCATGACACATACATGAGTGCCTCAATTTCTAATGGGTCATATATAAAACAAATAAAGATACCTGTGTATTGTGAATTATATTAAGCATGTGCTTCCAGTTAAAGGAAGTAATAAAGCAGCGAGTTTTAATAAACAGTGCTTTTCCTTCAATGTATTTAGCTGGGTTCAGGAACACGAGAAGACATTGAGAAAAATGTAATCCAGCATAATTTTACATAAGGAAAATGAAATGCGATACAAAATTTCCCAAACCAGTTAGGAATAGAATTAAGGCGCCAAGACTAAAGTCTTGTGTTCTTTGTATTCCTCCACAGGCATGTATTCTTTGGATACAGTCCAAACTAGAGATGAGGATATCTGCAAAATACATACAAACTTCCAGGCGATTACTACAAGCTGGGAAAAAGGGAATAGAAGTTGTATTTTTGTTCTCACATTCTCGTTTAGTACATTGTATTGTATTGTTCTTTAGATCCCTTTCAACTGCTATGGTCATGTCGGGATCCCCTTGCCACGTTATACTGAAATGGGGCATTCCAGCCCTCTTTTAACCCTTACATTGAGTGCCTCACAGGGTAGTAAGGACTAGTCTAAATTTTAATATCTTAGGTATGACCTAAAATATCGAAAGAAGAGAACTTATGCAACTTGTGCTCCACTTTGTAGTTGCGCACATTTCTGTAATGAAACAAGTCTACACAAATTACTGAAATGTCCAGAATCAGCAACAACAAGTAAGCAATTCCCAGTAACAAAATTGTGCTACAGCATAGCCACTATAAAATGAAAAAAGTAAAACAGATTCACTTTTGTATTAGGTGATGTTATGTATGACATTTGCAAATTATAAAGACATACGAGCTTTGACAATTTTCATTAAACGTGAGTGAAAAAAATCCGTCATAGAGGACCTAGGTTTGGTTAAAGAGAAGTCTGCATCAATAGCTAGAGTGAGTAAGTAAGTAATTAGCTCAATGACACCTGCCAGCCTATGTAGGCCATTCTGTGTCTAAGCCATTCCAAAATTCTCATGCCAGTTAAAATTTATCAAACAACTAAAATCAATACAGTCGAGTAAGATATGTTTCACTGAGGAGGTTCTTGACATGCTACACATTCTGGTGCTTCTTCTCCTTTTAGTAAATAGTTGTGTGTAATATATGTATGCCCAATTCCTGCTCTATGCATAACGCTATCATTTTAACATTTTCCAAACAACTCTGTTGTTTACCGATCACTCATCTTGCCAACACTTTCTTACATAGAAATTTATATTTGGCTTAAAATCCAAAAAAAGGAATCAAGAATGGTGTTAACTCTTCTGTGGCTGCATAATCAGCCTTTTCATTGCCCTTTATACCAATATGACTAAGTGTCCAACACATAACGATATATTTATTTATTTATACGCCTCATTCCATAATACATTTCTAAAAGCATCTGTATAATTGGGTTGTCAGTGTAAAGATTTTTCAGTGCACCAATAACAGATTTGGAATGCACAAATATTATAAATTCTGTTTCTGGACGTAAATGTAAAGATGTAAAGAAAGGCCATATGCACTGCCGTGAATATCGATGAATAATCTGGTGGTCTCTTTTTAACAGTATGACTGTCTGTAACAACTGCAACACCTGCTTTTTTACCCAATTTTGACCTGTCATTGTATAAAGATGATTTAATTTTTAAAAAAGCTTGCTTTTAAAAACTCAAGGATCAATCGCCAATTTCTTATCATTATCAAAATTTGACAAAAATGTTGGCATTTCTAAAATCCAAGGTGGCGTCCACAAAATTGTATACTCCGCAAAATACTCCATTTTGATGATAGCATTTTCTAAATGTTGTTTTACTCGAAGTCCAAACGTGGGTATAGTATTTGGTCCATGTTCAAATAGTTCACCATAACCTGAACGTGAAAACACAATTTCACATGTTAGATTTCTCTGTTAGAATAAAGTTTTATTGCATATTGCATTAAAAGCTTAATTCTACGGTGATACAATGACGATTCATTAGCTTCAACTCTCAAACTCTATATTGGTGACGTTCTAAAGGCTCCCAAACAAAATCGCGAAATTTTTGATAAGAATAAGCATTTTAGGTAAGACGGTCTCGCTGAACCATATACAACCAAGCCGTAATCTAACTTGGATCTAATTAGAGCTCTATACAACTCAATAGCAGGATAACTGGTAATAACTTATAAACTAACAACTGTTGCAGAAATGTGCATATATTGCAATGTGACATGCTGTATAGAAGATTTTATTTACTTCTTAATATATAAGTGCAAAAGATTTATTTAGAGCCATGTTATTAAATCTGCATTCTAGAAATTACAGTACAACGCGAAGACTTGAATCTTCAAAACAGTACACTACTTTGATGCAATGGCTACATGGCGCCATTTCGTCATGGCGTCAAGACAGCGAATGGAATACAGCAGGCAGGAGGTTATGAAGAGATCGTCTGGGGTCTTTCTACAAGTGGTTCAAGTACTTCACCAAAAATTGTTGCTTTTTTTGGTCATCACATATGTAATATAATACTCATCACTTATGGCACACTTGTTACAAGATATTTTTTCATTTCGATGTTTCTTATAATATATGTTGAGCTATGGTTTATAAGGGTGATAAAAATTTATCTTGTGAGGAAAGGACATTAAGATCAGGGAAACTGCTATACAGGAATATGAAGAAAGCGTTTCTTGAAACAGCACGTAAAAGACCTGATAAAAGTAAGCCAAACAATTAAAAGAAATGTAAAACATTTCACGTAAATAGAAAAAAAAATAAAAAGGATTTTTCTCTTATGTAAACTAGATATTTTTACTGATGTAAACTAGATATTTTCATAATATTTTCAGTTCAACCATTATGTGTGAAACCTCTCAGCATTTTGAAAGTGTAAACTCAACATAGTACGTCAGCAACAACACATGTGAGATTTAGACACGCTGTTGAAACCACCTTTTATGGAGGATGCATACCGTGTTTTGGTTTATGGGAGCGGTGCCGTAGATGTTAAAACAAATCTGATAGCGCTGTACTATAAGCAAGCATGAAACTGTCGTAGAGCTACACAATATTTCGTACTGATGGAAGCCTGGCGAATGGTATATAAATGTAGCGATTGCAATACTACAAAACTGTCTGAGGACTAGTCCAATATTTCTCGGGTGGTTAGGCCATCCTCTTACGTGTGGTTTTTAAATTGTATTTCGTGGTCAGTCAGTAAAATATATTAAGTGAGATATATATACTGCAGATATTCTGTCTATTCAGTCAATACTTCTGTTTACTAAAATATTGGAACAATACACACATTGACTAAAATTTAAAACCACGCGTTATACAGACTGTCTCAAGATAATTTAAGCAATCTATACATTATAAATTTACACTTACTAACATGTGCATAAATGAAGCAATTGCTATCAACAAAATGTAGCTTATGCACTTTGATGAATAAATATTTTGCTGCAAAACTATTTCCATTCAGTGTTAAATTTTACGTTTTTGTATTAAATTATTGCTTACTGCTATCACATTGTTTATTGGGTCATTTAAGATTTATTGTGATACCTTACTTTCGCAAGCTGTTTTTGATAGTTCTGTTTGAATAACTGATTTTTTTGTATTTAAAACTCATAACGTAGGACGTCACATGTTGGGTATTTTAATAATCTCTGTCATGGACGGTTGCAGTCTGACTTGGTAGTGGTGTACTGTAAACCATGAAACGGTAAATAAACTTGAAATAGTTTACTGGTCGTGTGTCATCGAGCTTTAGCGGAGCCGCAACAGATCCCAATATAGTGAAATATGTATCCGTTCTGACCAATGTGATATAGATTAACATAAGAAACTCAATCTTTGGTCTTAAGTTATATATGAAGCATTAAAGTAAGTAAGTAAGTAAGTAAGTAAGTTATTTGTTTAATGACACATTCCAGCCTATGTAGGGCATACTGTGTCTAAACCATTACTAGCGCAACAAAAACACCTAAACTTAATTCTACCTTTAATTGGAAAATTAATTCACTGTCACCTATTCCTGAGATATGAAGCTACTCTACTCCAGTACTGCTATAAATTCTCATGTTAACATAAGACAACATCTCATTTAGAGATATAACCAGTTAAACCAAACTTCACAAGATTTTTCTCGCGCTCTTAGTTTCACGACTAATTTTCGCTAGATTAAATAAAATGGAAATTACACGCTAGCATAATTTTGGAAAAGGTGCCGCTATCACTGCACAGTCTTTCTTCCTGCAGTTTGAGAAGGAAGCAGAGCCACGCGCTCTGCAGGACATAGCATGTTTCGGCAAAGCCCACAAATAACCGCGGAGAGTTAATCCCCTGCTATTTTATAGAGAGGAGGATGACACAGAACCAGCTTTTGAAGTAGAGATCCATATCTTTAAACTTGAAATGTCTGGTTGCTGAGGAGACAGCGCTGATGGTGTCGTCCTTTTCAGAGAAAGCGGGCTATAGTTTTAAAGTATTGCTTAGGATATTGAATGATCCGACAATACCTTCAATTCAATGTGAAGGAACGACAGAGCGCCTGTCTCGATGTAATTTCCGAATAGTAGTTTATATGAATGATATTATCTCCGCTCAAAGCCTGCTCGACACGGTTAAACACGAGTGGGCTCATGCGTTGGATTTTGTTGATGGTGGGCACAAACTATTTTTAAAATACGGACGTCCTCATTTGGGCCGCGTATACGGACCCATTATAACCCCTGACAGCGACAGGTGGAGGCAGATTAATAAGTCACTAATTTATCTTTGTTCATCCATGAAAATGCAGTACAAAATGCGTGTTTTGACGATAATGTCAGGGGAGGATGTCCGGACATCGCTGCACGTGGCTGAAACGGTAAATATACTCATTTACTCACTTATGTTCCACTGCGTAATTAAGTAAGTAAGTAATTTGTTTTATGACACCTTCCAGCCTATGTAGGCCATACTGTGTCCAAGCCATTTCTATATTCTCATGTCATTTAAAATTTATCAAACAAATGAATTTCCTTTAAAAATTCAATAATTTTACTACCATCACTGTCAAAGGTTCCTGACATCCTATACATACTGGTGCTTCTTCTCCTTTCAATAATTTTACTTCTTTCACTGTCAAAGGTTCCTGACATCCTATACATACTGGTGCTTCTTCTCCTTTTAGTAAATAACTGTGTGTAATATATGTATGCCCTATTCTTGCTCTACGAATAATGCTATCAGCTTTAACATTTTTCAAACAGCTCTGTTGTTTACCGACCAGTGGTTGAATCCTATTTAATTTATTATGGACTGCGTTATCCCATTCTTCTTGCCAACACTTTCTTATAAAGAAATTTATATTTGGTATAAAATCCGAGAAAGGAATAAAGAATGGTGTTATAGGTAACTGTAACGCTTGTTTGGCTGCTTTATCAGCCTTTTCATTGCCCTTTATACCAATATGACTAGGTATCCAACACACACCAAATAATTATTTATACGCCAATACATTTCTAAAAGCAACTGTATAATTGGGTTGTCAGTGTCACGATTTTTCATTGCATCAATAACAGATTTGGAATCCATGAATATTATAAATTATGTGTTTTACTAATCTTCATGTACAAAAAGGCCATATGCACTGCTCGAAGTTCTGCCGTGAATATCGATGAATAATCTCGTAGTCTCCTTTTAAAAGTATGATTGCCTGTAACAACTGCAGCACCTGCTTTTTCGTTCAATTTTGATCCATCAGTGTATATTTGTGTATAATCTTTGAAGGATGATTTAATTTCCAAAAACTTGTTTTAAGAAACCCAAGGATCTGTCTCTGATTTCTTATCATTAGTCAAATTTGTCAAAAATGTTGGTATTTTTAAAATCCAAGATGGTATCTTGGAAACTATATACTCCGCAACACAATCCATTTTGATGTTAGCATTTTCTAAATGTGTCTTTACTCGAAGTCCAAACGTGGGTATAGTATTTGGTCTATTTTCAAACAGGTCGCTATAACTTGGTGCAGATACAATTTCACGTGCGGGATTTTCTCTATTAGAATACAGTTTTATTGCATATTGATTTGAAAGCTTAATTCTACGGTGATACAATGACGGTTCATTACCTTCAACTCTCAAACTCTCCATTGGTGACGTTCTAAAAGCTCCAAAACATAATCTCAAAGCTTGATTTTGTATAAGATCAAGCATTTTAAGGTAAGACGGTCTCGCTGCGCCATATACAGCCGAGCCGTAATCTAACTTGGATCTAATTAGAGCTCTATACAACATGTTATGTTATGTTCCACTGATTTATTCAATTTTATCACATTCTGAATTCATGGTGAGCGAATTTGCATATGAGTGATGAGACAGTGTGGAAAAGAAAATTTTAAATCTTTATTTGCAGGCAGCTGATGTGTATCTTCGGAAATATATTTATCACAGAGACAAAAAGTTGAGGAGAAGTAAGTAGCGTACTTTGTTCTGCATTATTTGATTTTGTCGCTTATCTGGCACTGGTGTTCGTGAATGACTGGATATAAAGTAATAGCGCGATAGTTAGAGGAATCGAAAAGTGTTAGGCTGCCAACACCCCCGATTCGTCAAAATCATCACTGTTTTTCTTCTTGTGTTTTTTATTCTTCGGGCAACAATAGCACATGAGTTTTCTCAAACACGAGCAAATTCCATTGAAAATCTTCTCAATTAAAATCTACATAAGCAAAATGATGACCGCGAGTCCAAAAATTACTATTCCAAAAATGAAAAGCGAGAAGCGACTGTCGTCAGAGTTCGAAGTTTCTGCAGGGGCCAAGGTTGCGGGAGTAGAAGGTGTGGAAATTGTCCCCGATAAGATGGAAGTTTCTGTTGGTGCCAGGGTTGCGGGAGTAGAAAGCGTGGAAATTGTTACCGATAAGATGGTCGAAGTTTGAATTGTTTGTCGTCGCCTAATATTTACGGGAAAAGGTTTCGGGTGCGGGGTGTCCGTTTCCGTGGATTCCGTCAAATGCTCATCAGCAGTGTGAAAATTGTCCATTGTGGACATGTCTGCGTAATCTTCCCCATCCGTTAGAATATGATCGTGTGCCGTTGAAAAGCGCGTGGTCAAATTTTTACGACAATCCGAAATTAGTGTAAAGTGGAGATTTTCTATGCCAGAACAGCTAAAGGGTATGGGTTGGTCTCTCACATCAACGACATTCACTCTCCACGAGTTAAGTGAAAGCAGAACGTTTACTCCAGATATATAGGAAGCGCGCAGGTCCAGCTCGTTGAATTCATTTTTAAAATGCTCTGGAAACTGGGGTATTTTCCCCAATTCTCGACATGGGATAGCATTTGATACACAGTTACATTTCGTCTAATTCAGACACCGACCATTCACTAATGTTAATGCAATAATTGATATTAATATCCAATATATGATTGATATTCCGCTATATATCTTGTAGAGTGACTTTTTTTCATCGTTTAAGTTGGAGAATGCTGCTTGGGTGACGCTTGTAGATTTCTCGTGACTATGAGTATGTCTTTGTTTAACTTGTTTACACCTATCTTCTTACCAGGATTATACTCCGTGTTGCCCTGTTTTGAAAAGTCTGCCATGACCACGATGCTCTAGCCAGCTGGTGTCTAATCCATGCACAAAGAAAGCTACTGTGAGAAGCTCTGGACAATCAGTGACTAACGCGTGCATAATGAGTGCTACTGAAAGCGGGGAAGCCCCTGAGGTGTTGTTATGGAGTAGCGAGTGGGCTGTGTTAAAGTCTCCTCGAATGAGGAAACATTGCTAGCATGTGTACGATTTAATTCTCTCCATTGGTTTTTGTTTGCTAAGAAGTAACGGCGTTTGTCTAGGAAAAAGCTTGATTAACATATAAATAAAGTCTACAAAGTAATTACAAGGTAAAGGTTAATGTCGGTGTATGTAAATATATGTGATGCAATTTCCGTGTTTTACACGGAATTTCAAAAGAAAGTGTAGGAAAAGGAGAAAGCCGGTCATTTAGAGCACAGGGAGGAGCTTCGATTGGGACAGTTATCTAATAAAGACAAAAAAGTGAAATGATTATAATTAGACAAAAGACGACTTTTTTACATGTAACATTCTCGCCCGTGTATGTGTTATCCAATTTTATGGTGACATATTGTTATACTGAATAAAGAAAAAGGTATCGTTGGATTCTCTCAAGTGCGTTGTTATTATTCAAACCAACTCCGTAGTGTGGTCATGAGATAATTATTTCATTATCCACTCACATGAAATCAAGTCCCGTATCATTCACAAAAGGATCACCACAATTCATTATGTGACATTGATGCTCAAAAAAACCAAGTATGCACTCACAAGAAATCAACCTCCGTATCATTCACAAAAGGATAACCTCAATTCATGATGTAACATTGGTGCTTAAAAAACTATTAACATACGTGCTAAATTATGCTAGTCTGACGACCCGAGTTTTATTAGGGGTAGGGGGTAGGGGGTTCTGCTAAGGTGAGGTAGGGGGGTGGGGTCTATGTGTCCATTTATGCACTTACTAACATGTGCATAAATGAAACAATTGCTATCAACAAAATGTAGCTTATGCAATTTGATGAATAAATATTTTGTTGCAAAACTATTTCCATTCAGTGTTAAATTTTACGTTTTTGTATTAAATTATTGCTTACTGTTATCGCATTGTTTATTGGGTCATTTAAGATTTATTGTGATACCTTACTTTCGCAAGCTGCTTTTGATAGTTCTGTTTGAATAACTGATTTTTTTGTATTTTTTTAAAAATCATAACGTATGACGTCACATGTTGGGTATTTTAATAATCTCTGTCATGGACGGTTGCAGTCTGACTTGGTAGTGGCGTACTGTAAACCATGAAACGGTAAATAAACTTGAAATAGTTTACTGGTCGTGTGTCATCGAGCTTTAGCGGAGCCGCAACAGATGCCAATATAGTGAAATATGTATCCGTTCTGACCAATGTGATATAGATTAACATAAGAAACTCAATCTTTGGTCTTAAGTTATATATGAAGCATTAAAGTAAGTAAGTATGTAAGTAAATAATTTGTTTAATGACACCTTCCAGCCTATGTAGGGCATACTGTGCCTAATCCATTACTAGCGCAATAAAAACACCTAAACTTAATTCTACCTTTAATTGGAAAATTAATTCACTGTCACCTATTCCTGAGATATGAAGCTACTCTACTCCAATACTGCTATAAATTCTCATGTTAACATAAGACAACATCTCATTTAGAGATATAACCAGTTAAACCGAACTTCACAAGATTTTTCTCGCGCTCTTAGTTTCACGACTAATTTTCGCTAGATTAAATAAAATGGAAATTACACGCCAGTATAATTTTGGAAAATGTGCCGCTATCACTGCAGAGTCTTTCTTCCTGCAGTTTGAGAAGGAAGCAGAGCCACGCGCTCTGCAGGATATAGCATTTTCGGCAAAGCCCACAAATAACCGTGGAGAGTTAATCCCCTGCTATTTTATAGAGAGGGGGATGACACAGAACAAGCTTTTGAAGTGGAGATCCATATCTTTAAACTTGAAATGTCTGGTTGCTGAGGAGACAGCGCTGATAGTGTCGTCCTTTTCAGAGTATTGCTTAGGATATTGAATGATCCGACAATACCTTCAATTCAATGTGAAGGGACGACAGAGCGCCTGTCTCGATGTAATTTCAGAATAGTAGTTTATATGAATGATATTATCTCCGCTCAAAGCCTGCTCGACACGGTTATACACGAGTGGGCTCATGCGTTGGATTTTGTTGATGGTGGGCACAAACTATTTTTAAAATACGGACGTCCTCATTTGGGCCGCGTATACGGACCCATTATAACCCCTGACAGCGACAGGTGGAGGCAGATTAATAAGTCACTAATTTATCTTTGTTCATCCATGAAAATGCAGCACAAAATGCGTGTTTTGACGATAATGTCAGGGGAGGATGTCCGGACATCGCTGCACGTGGCTGAAACGGTAAATATACTCATTTACTCACTTATGTTCCACTGAGTAATTACGTAAGTAAGTAATTTGTTTAATGGCACATTCTAATGGAAGGCTGGCGAATGGTATATAAATGTAGCGATTGCAATACTACAACACTGTCTGAGGACTAGTCCAATATTTCTCGGGTGGTTAGGCCGTCCTCTTACGTGTGGTTTATAAATTGTATTTCGTGGTCAGTCAGTAATATTTTTAAGTGAGATATATATACTGCAGATATTCTGTCTATTCAGTCAATACTTCTGTTTACTAAAATATTGAAACAATACACACATTGACTAAAATTTAAAACAACGCGTTATACAGACTGTCTCAAGATAATTTAAGCAATCTATACATTATAAATTTACACTTACTAACATGTGCATAAATGAAACAATTGCTATCAACAAAATGTAGCTTATGCACTTTGATGAATAAATATTTTGTTGCAAAACTATTTCCATTCAGTGTTAAATTTTACGTTTTTGTATTAAATATTGCTTACTGTTATCACATTGTTTATTGGGTCATTTAAGATTTATTGTGATACCTTACTTTCGCAAGCTGCTTTTGATAGTTCTGTTTGAATAACTGATTTTTTTGTATTTAAAAATCATAACGTATGACGTCACATGTTGGGTATTTTAATCATCTCTATCATGGGACGGTTGCAGTCTGACTTGGTAGTGGTGTACTCTAAACCATGAAACGGTAAATAAACTTGAAATAGTTTACTGGTCGTGTGTCATCGAGCTTTAGCGGAGCCGCAACAGATGCTAACATAGTAAAATATGTATCCGTTCTGACCAATGTGATACAGATTAACATAAGAAACTCAATCTTTGGTCTTAAGTTATATATCAAGCATTAAAGTAAGCGCAATAAAAACACCTAAACTTAATTCTACCTTTAATTGGAAAATTAATTCACTGTCACCTATTCCTGAGATATGAAGCTACTCTACTCCAGTACTGCTATAAATTCTCATGTTAACATAAGACAACATCTCATTTAGAGATATAACCAGTTAAACCGAACTTCACAAGATTTTTCTCGCGCTCTTAGTTTCACGACTAATTTTCGTTAGATTAAATAAAATGGAAATTACACGCCAGTATAATTTTGGAAAATGTGCCGCTATCACTGCAGAGTCTTTCTTCCTGCAGTTTGAGAAGGAAGCAGAGCCACGCGCTCTGCAGGATATAGCATTTTCGGCAAAGCCCACAAATAACCGTGGAGAGTTAATCCCCTGCTATTTTATAGAGAGGGGGATGACACAGAACAAGCTTTTGAAGTGGAGATCCATATCTTTAAACTTGAAATGTCTGGTTGCTGAGGAGACAGCGCTGATGGTGTCGTCCTTTTCAGAGTATTGCTTAGGATATTGAATGATCCGACAATACCTTCAATTCAATGTGAAGGGTCGACAGAGCGCCTGTCTCGATGTAATTTCAGAATAGTAGTTTATATGAATGATATTATCTCCGCTCAAAGCCTGCTCGACACGGTTATACACGAGTGGGCTCATGCGTTGGATTTTGTTGATGGTGGGCACAAACTATTTTTAAAATACGGACGTCCTCATTTGAGCCGCGTATACGGACCCATTATAACCCCTGACAGCGACAGGTGGAGGCAGATTAATAAGTCACTAATTTATCTTTGTTCATCCATGAAAATGCAGCACAAAATGCGTGTTTTGACGATAATGTCAGGGGAGGATGTCCGGACATCGCTGCACGTGGCTGAAACGGTAAATATACTCATTTACTCACTTATGTTCCACTGAGTAATTACGTAAGTAAGCAATTTGTTTAAGGACACATTCTAATGGAAGGCTGGCGAATGGTATATAAATGTAGCGATTGCAATACTACAACACTGTCTGAGGACTAGTCCAATATTTCTCGGGTGGTTAGGCCGTCCTCTTACGTGTGGTTTATAAATTGTATTTCGTGGTCAGTCAGTAATATTTTTAAGTGAGATATATATACTGCAGATATTCTGTCTATTCAGTCAATACTTCTGTTTACTAAAATATTGGAACAATACACACATTGACTAAAATTTAAAACAACGCGTTATACAGACTGTCTCAAGATAATTTAAGCAATCTATACATTATAAATTTACACTTACTAACATGTGCATAAATGAAACAATTGCTATCAACAAAATGTAGCTTATGCACTTTGATGAATAAATATTTTGTTGCAAAACTATTTCCATTCAGTGTTAAATTTTACGTTTTTGTATTAATTTATTGCTTACTGTTATCACATTGTTTATTGGGTCATTTAAGATTTATTGTGATACCTTACTTTCGCAAGCTGCTTTTGATAGTTCTGTTTAAATAACTGATTTTTTGTATTTAAAAATCATAACGTATGACGTCACATGTTGGGTATTTTAATCATCTCTGTCATGGGACGGTTGCAGTCTGACTTGGTAGTGGTGTACTGTAAACCATGAAACGGTAAATAAACTTGAAATAGTTTACTGGTCGTGTGTCATCGAGCTTTAGCGGAGCCGCAACAGATGCTAACATAGTAAAATATGTATCCGTTCTGACCAATGTGATATAGAGTAACATAAGAAACTCAATCTTTGGTCTTAAGTTATATATGAAGCATTAAAGTAAGTAAGTATGTAAGTAAGTAATTTGTTTAATGACACCTTCCAGCCTATGTAGGGCATACTGTGTCTAAACCATTACTAGCGCAATAAAAACACCTAAACTTAATTCTACCTTTAATTGGAAAATTAATTCACTGTCACCTATTCCTGAGATATGAAGCTACTCTACTCCAGTACTGCTATAAATTCTCATGTTAACATAAGACAACATCTCATTTAGAGATATAACCAGTTAAACCGAACTTCACAAGATATTTCTCGCGCTCTTAGTTTCACGACTAATTTTCGCTAGATTAAATAAAATGGAAATTACACGCCAGTATAATTTTGGAAAATGTGCCGCTATTACTGCAGAGTCTTTCTTCCTGCAGTTTGAGAAGGAAGCAGAGCCACGCGCTCTGCAGGATATAGCATTTTCGGCAAAGCCCACAAATAACCGTGGAGAGTTAATCCCCTGCTATTTTATAGAGAGGGGGATGACACAGAACAAGCTTTTGAAGTGGAGATCCATATCTTTAAACTTGAAATGTCTGGTTGCTGAGGAGACAGCGCTGATGGTGTCGTCCTTTTCAGAGTATTGCTTAGGATATTGAATGATCCGACAATACCTTCAATTCAATGTGAAGGGACGACAGAGCGCCTGTCTCGATGTAATTTCAGAATAGTAGTTTATATGAATGATATTATCTCCGCTCAAAGCCTGCTCGACACGGTTATACACGAGTGGGCTCATGCGTTGGATTTTGTTGATGGTGGGCACAAACTATTTTTAAAATACGGACGTCCTCATTTGGGCCGCGTATACGGACCCATTATAACCCCTGACAGCGACAGGTGGAGGCAGATTAATAAGTCACTAATTTATCTTTGTTCATCCATGAAAATGCAGCACAAAATGCGTGTTTTGACGATAATGTCAGGGGAGGATGTCCGGACATCGCTGCACGTGGCTGAAACGGTAAATATACTCATTTACTCACTTAGTTTCCACTGAGTAATTAAATAAGTAAGTAATTTGTTTAATGACACATTCTAATGCAAGGCTGGCGAATGGTATATAAATGTAGCGATTGCAATACTACACACTGTCTGAGGACTAGTCCAATATTTCTCGGGTGGTTAGGCCGTCCTCTTACGTGTGGTTTATAAATTGTATTTCGTGGTCAGTCAGTAATATTTTTAAGTGAGATATATATACTGCAGATATTATGTCTATTCAGTCAATACTTCTGTTTACTAAAATATTGGAACAATACACACCTTGACTAAAATTTAAAACAACGCGTTATACAGACTGTCTCAAGATAATTTAAGCAATCTATACATTATAAATTTACACTTACTAACATGTGCATAAATGAAACAATTGCTATCAACAAAATGTAGCTTATGCACTTTGATGAATAAATATTTTGTTGCAAAACTATTTCCATTCAGTGTTAAATTTTACGTTTTTGTATTAAATTATTGCTTACTGTTATCACATTGTTTATTGGGTCATTTAAGATTTATTGTGATACCTTACTTTCGCAAGCTGCTTTTGATAGTTCTGTTTGAATAACTGATTTTTTGTATTTAAAAATCATAACGTATGACGTCACATGTTGGGTATTTTAATCATCTCTGTCATGGGACGGTTGCAGTCTGACTTGGTAGTGGTGTACTGTAAACCATGAAACGGTAAATAAACTTGAAATAGTTTACTGGTCGTGTGTCATCGAGCTTTAGCGGAGCCGCAACAGATGCTAACATAGTAAAATATGTATCCGTTCTGACCAATGTGATATAGATTAACATAAGAAACTCAATCTTTGGTCTTAAGTTATATATGAAGTATTAAGGTAAGTAAGTATGTAAGTAAGTAATTTGTTTAATGACACCTTCCAGCCTATGTAGGGCATACTGTGTCTAAACCATTACTAGCGCAATAAAAACACCTAAACTTAATTCTACCTTTAATTGGAAAATTAATTCACTGTCACCTATTCCTGAGATATGAAGCTACTCTACTCCAATACTGCTATAAATTCTCATGTTAACATAAGACAACATCTCATTTAGAGATATAACCAGTTAAACCGAACTTCACAAGATTTTTCTCGCGCTCTTAGTTTCACGACTAATTTTCGCTAGATTAAATAAAATGGAAATTACACGCCAGTATAATTTTGGAAAATGTGCCGCTATCACTGCAGAGTCTTTCTTCCTGCAGTTTGAGAAGGAAGCAGAGCCACGCGCTCTGTAGGATATAGCATTTTCGGCAAAGCCCACAAATAACCGTGGAGAGTTAATCCCCTGCTATTTTATAGAGAGGGGGATGACACAGAACAAGCTTTTGAAGTGGAGATCCATATCTTTAAACTTGAAATGTCTGGTTGCTGAGGAGACAGCGCTGATGGTGTCGTCCTTTTCAGAGTATTGCTTAGGATATTGAATGATCCGACAATACCTTCAATTCAATGTGAAGGGACGACAGAGCGCCTGTCTCGATGTAATTTCAGAATAGTAGTTTATTTGAATGATATTATCTCCGCTCAAAGCCTGCTCGACACGGTTATACACGAGTGGGCTCATGCGTTGGATTTTGTTGTGGTGGGCACAAACTATTTTTAAAATACGGACGTCCTCATTTGGGCCGCGTATGCGGACCCATTATAACCCCTGACAGCGACAGGTGGAGGCAGATTAATAAGTCACTAATTTATCTTTGTTCATCCATGAAAATGCAGCACAAAATGCGTGTTTTGACGATAATGTCAGGGGAGGATGTCCGGACATCGCTGCACGTGGCTGAAACGGTAAATATACTCATTTACTCACTTAGTTTCCACTGAGTAATTAAATAAGTAAGTAATTTGTTTAATGACACATTCTAATGCAAGGCTGGCGAATGGTATATAAATGTAGCGATTGCAATACTACAACACTGTCTGAGGACTAGTCCAATATTTCTCGGGTGGTTAGGCCGTCCTCTTACGTGTGGTTTATAAATTGTATTTCGTGGTCAGTCAGTAATATTTTTAAGTGAGATATATATACTGCAGATATTCTGTCTATTCAGTCAATACTTCTGTTTACTAAAATATTGGAACAATACACACATTGACTAAAATTTAAAACAACGCGTTATACAGACTGTCTCAAGATAATTTAAGCAATCTATACATTATAAATTTACACTTACTAACATGTGCATAAATGAAACAATTGCTATCAACAAAATGTAGCTTATGCACTTTGATGAATAAATATTTTGTTGCAAAACTATTTCCATTCAGTGTTAAATTTTACGTTTTTGTATTAAATTATTGCTTACTGTTATCACATTGTTTATTGGGTCATTTAAGATTTATTGTGATACCTTACTTTCGCAAGCTGCTTTTGATAGTTCTGTTTGAATAACTGATTTTTTGTATTTAAAAATCATAACGTATGACGTCACATGTTGGGTATTTTAATCATCTCTGTCATGGGACGGTTGCAGTCTGACTTGGTAGTGGTGTACTGTAAACCATGAAACGGTAAATAAACTTGAAATAGTTTACTGGTCGTGTGTCATCGAGCTTTAGCGGAGCCGCAACAGATGCTAACATAGTAAAATATGTATCCGTTCTGACCAATGTGATATAGATTAACATAAGAAACTCAATCTTTGGTCTTAAGTTATATATGAAGTATTAAGGTAAGTAAGTATGTAAGTAAGTAATTTGTTTAATGACACCTTCCAGCCTATGTAGGGCATACTGTGTCTAAACCATTACTAGCGCAATAAAAACACCTAAACTTAATTCTACCTTTAATTGGAAAATTAATTCACTGTCACCTATTCCTGAGATATGAAGCTACTCTACCCCAATACTGCTATAAATTCTCATGTTAACATAAGACAACATCTCATTTAGAGATATAACCAGTTAAACCGAACTTCACAAGATTTTTCTCGCGCTCTTAGTTTCACGACTAATTTTCGCTAGATTAAATAAAATGGAAATTACACGCCAGTATAATTTTGGAAAATGTGCCGCTATCACTGCAGAGTCTTTCTTCCTGCATTTCGAGAAGGAAGCAGAGCCACGCGCTCTGTAGGATATAGCATTTTCGGCAAAGCCCACAAATAACCGTGGAGAGTTAATCCCCTGCGATTTTATAGAGAGGGGGATGACACAGAACAAGCTTTTGAAGTGGAGATCCATATCTTTAAACTTGAAATGTCTGGTTGCTGAGGAGACAGCGCTGATGGTGTCGTCCTTTTCAGAGTATTGCTTAGGATATTGAATGATCCGACAATACCTTCAATTCAATGTGAAGGGACGACAGAGCGCCTGTCTCGATGTAATTTCAGAATAGTAGTTTATATGAATGATATTATCTCCGCTCAAAGCCTGCTCGACACGGTTATACACGAGTGGGCTCATGCGTTGGATTTTGTTGATGGTGGGCACAAACTATTTTTAAAATACGGACGTCCTCATTTGGGCCGCGTATACGGACCCATTATAACCCCTGACAGCGACAGGTGGAGGCAGATTTATAAGTCACTAATTTATCTTTGTTCATCCATGAAAATGCAGCACAAAATGCGTGTTTTGACGATAATGTCAGGGGAGGATGTCCGGACATCGCTGCACGTGGCTGAAACGGTAAATATACTCATTTACTCACTTAGTTTCCACTGAGTAATTAAATAAGTAAGTAATTTGTTTAATGACACATTCTAATGCAAGGCTGGCGAATGGTATATAAATGTAGCGATTGCAATACTACAACACTGTCTAAGGACTAGTCCAATATTTCTCGGGTGGTTAGGCCGTCCTCTTACGTGTGGTTTATAAATTGTATTTCGTGGTCAGTCAGTGATATTTTTAAGTGAGATATATATACTGCAGATATTCTGTCTATTCAGTCAATACTTCTGTTTACTAAAATATTGGAACAATACACACATTGACTAAAATTTAAAACAACGCGTTATACAGACTGTCTCAAGATAATTTAAGCAATCTATACATTATAAATTTACACTTACTAACATGTGCATAAATGAAGCAATTGCTATCAACAAAATGTAGCTTATGCACTTTGATGAATAAATATTTTGTTGCAAAATTATTTCCATTCAGTGTTAAATTTTACGTTTTTGTATTAAATTATTGCTTACTGTTATCACATTGTTTATTGGGTCATTTAAGATTTATTGTGATACCTTACTTTCGCAAGCTGCTTTTGATAGTTCTGTTTGAATAACTGATTTTTTTGTATTTAAAAATCATAACGTATGACGTCACATGTTGGGTATTTTAATCATCTCTATCATGGGACGGTTGCAGTCTGACTTGGTAGTGGTGTACTGTAAACCATGAAACGGTAAATAAACTTGAAATAGTTTACTGGTCGTGTGTCATCGAGCTTTAGCGGAGCCGCAACAGATGCTAACATAGTAAAATATGTATCCGTTCTGACCAATGTGATATAGATTAACATAAGAAACTCAATCTTTGGTCTTAAGTTATATATGAAGCATTAAGGTAAGTAATTATGTAAGTAAGTAATTTGTTTAATGACACCTTCCAGCCTATGTAGGGCATACTGTGTCTAAACCATTACTAGCGCAATAAAAACACCTAAACTTAATTCTACCTTTAATTGGAAAATTAATTCACTGTCACCTATTCCTGAGATATGAAGCTACTCTACTCCAATACTGCTAGAAATTCTCACGTTAACATAAGACAACATCTCATTTAGAGATATAACCAGTTAAACCGAACTTCACAAGATTTTTCTCGCGCTCTTAGTTTCACGACTAATTTTCGCTAGATTAAATAAAATGGAAATTACACGCCAGTATAATTTTGGAAAATGTGCCGCTATCACTGCAGAGTCTTTCTTCCTGCAGTTTGAGAAGGAAGCAGAGCCACGCGCTCTGTAGGATATAGCATTTTCGGCAAAGCCCACAAATAACCGTGGAGAGTTAATCCCCTGCGATTTTATAGAGAGGGGGATGACACAGAACAAGCTTTTGAAGTGGAGATCCATATCTTTAAACTTGAAATGTTTGGTTGCTGAGGAGACAGCGCTGATGGTGTCGTCCTTTTCAGAGTATTGCTTAGGATATTGAATGATCCGACAATACCTTCAATTCAATGTGAAGGGACGACAGAGCGCCTGTCTCGATGTAATTTCAGAATAGTAGTTTATATGATTGATATTATCTCCGCTCAAAGCCTGCTCGACACGGTTATACACGAGTGGGCTCATGAGTTGGATTTTGTTGATGGTGGGCACAAACTATTTTTAAAATACGGACGTCCTCATTTGGGCCGCGTATACGGACCCATTATAACCCCTGACAGCGACAGGTGGAGGCAGATTAATAAGTAGCTAATTTATCTTTGTTCATCCATGAAAATGCAGCACAAAATGCGTGTTTTGACGATAATGTCAGGGGAGGATGTCCGGACATCGCTGCACGTGGCTGAAACGGTAAAGATACTCATTTACTCACTTATGTTCCACTGAGTAATTAAGTAAGTAAGTAATTTGTTTAATGACACATTCTAATGGAAGGCTGGCGAATGGTATATAAATGTAGCGACTGCAATACTACAACACTGTCTGAGGACTAGTCCAATATTTCTCGGGTGGTAAGGCCGTCCTCTTACGTGTGGTTTATAAATTGTATTTCGTGGTCAGTCAGTAATATTTTTAAGTGAGATATATATACTGCAGATATTCTGTCTATTCAGTCAATACTTCTGTTTACTAAAATATTGGAACAATACACATATTGACTAAAATTTAAAACAACGCGTTATACAGACTGTCTCAAGATAATTTAAGCAATCTATACATTATAAATTTACACTTACTAACATGTGCATAAATGAAACAATTGCTATCAACAAAATGTAACTTATGCACTTTGATGAATAAATATTTTGTTGTAAAACTATTTCCTTTCAGTGTTAAATTTTACGTTTTTGTATTAAATTATTCCTTACTGTTATCACATTGTTTATTGGGTCATTTAAGATTTATTGTGATACCTTACTTTCGCAAGCTGCTTTTGATAGTTCTGTTTGAATAACTGATTTTTGTATTTAAAAATCATAACGTATGACGTCACATGTTGGGTATTTTAATCATCTCTGTCATGGGACGGTTGCAGTCTGACTTGGTAGTGGTGTACTGTAAACCATGAAACGGTAAATAAACTTGAAATAGTTTACTGGTCGTGTGTCATCGAGCTTTAGCGGAGCCGCAACAGATGCTAACATAGTAAAATATGTATCCGTTCTGACCAATGTTATATAGAGTAACATAAGAAACTCAATCTTTGGTCTTAAGTTATATATCAAGCATTAAAGTAAGTAAGTATGTAAGTAAGTAATTTGTTTAATGACACCTTCCAGCCTATGTAGGGCATACTGTGTCTAAACCATTACTAGCGCAATAAAAACACCTAAACTTAATTCTACCTTTAATTGGAAAATTAATTCACTGTCACCTATTCCTGAGATATGAAGCTACTCTACTCCAATACTGCTATAAATTCTCATGTTAACATAAGACAACATCTCATTTAGAGATATAACCAGTTAAACCGAACTTCACAAGATTTTTCTCGCGCTCTTAGTTTCACGACTAATTTTCGCTAGATTAAATAAAATGGAAATTACACGCCAGTATAATTTTGGAAAATGTGCCGCTATCACTGCAGAGTCTTTCTTCCTGCAGTTTGAGAAGGAAGCAGAGCCACGCGCTCTGTAGGATATAGCATTTTCGGCAAAGCCCACAAATAACCGTGGAGAGTTAATCCCCTGCTATTTTATAGAGAGGGGGATGACACAGAACAAGCTTTTGAAGTGGAGATCCATATCTTTAAACTTGAAATGTCTGGTTGCTGAGGAGACAGCGCTGATGGTGTCGTCCTTTTCAGAGTATTGCTTAGGATATTGAATGATCCGACAATACCTTCAATTCAATGTGAAGGGACGACAGAGCGCCTGTCTCGATGTAATTTCAGAATAGTAGTTTATATGAATGATATTATCTCCGCTCAAAGCCTGCTCGACACGGTTATACACGAGTGGGCTCATGCGTTGGATTTTGTTGATGGTGGGCACAAACTATTTTTAAAATACGGACGTCCTCATTTGGGCCGCGTATACGGACCCATTATAACCCCTGACAGCGACAGGTGGAGGCAGATTAATAAGTCACTAATTTATCTTTGTTCATCCATGAAAATGCAGCACAAAATGCGTGTTTTGACGATAATGTCAGGGGAGGATGTCCGGACATCGCTGCACGTGGCTGAAACGGTAAATATACTCATTTACTCACTTATGTTCCACTGAGTAATTACGTAAGTAAGTAATTTGTTTAATGGCACATTCTAATGGAAGGCTGGCGAATGGTATATAAATGTAGCGATTGCAATACTACAACACTGTCTGAGGACTAGTCCAATATTTCTCGGGTGGTTAGGCCGTCCTCTTACGTGTGGTTTATAAATTGTATTTCGTGGTCAGTCAGTAATATTTTTAAGTGAGATATATATACTGCAGATATTCTGTCTATTCAGTCAATACTTCTGTTTACTAAAATATTGAAACAATACACACATTGACTAAAATTTAAAACAACGCGTTATACAGACTGTCTCAAGATAATTTAAGCAATCTATACATTATAAATTTACACTTACTAACATGTGCATAAATGAAGCAATTGCTATCAACAAAATGTAGCTTATGCACTTTGATGAATAAATATTTTGTTGCAAAACTATTTCCATTCAGTGTTAAATTTTACGTTTTTGTATTAAATTATTGCTTACTGTTATCACATTGTTTATTGGGTCATTTAAGATTTATTGTGATACCTTACTTTCGCAAGCTGCTTTTGATAGTTCTGTTTGAATAACTGATTTTTTTGTATTTAAAAATCATAACGTATGACGTCACATGTTGGGTATTTTAATCATCTCTATCATGGGACGGTTGCAGTCTGACTTGGTAGTGGTGTACTGTAAACCATGAAACGGTAAATAAACTTGAAATAGTTTACTGGTCGTGTGTCATCGAGCTTTAGCGGAGCCGCAACAGATGCTAACATAGTAAAATATGTATCCGTTCTGACCAACGTGATATAGATTAACATAAGAAACTCAATCTTTGGTCTTAAGTTATATATGAAGCATTAAGGTAAGTAATTATGTAAGTAAGTAATTTGTTTAATGACACCTTCCAGCCTATGTAGGGCATACTGTGTCTAAACCATTACTAGCGCAATAAAAACACCTAAACTTAATTCTACCTTTAATTGGAAAATTAATTCACTGTCACCTATTCCTGAGATATGAAGCTACTCTACTCCAATACTGCTATAAATTCTCACGTTAACATAAGACAACATCTCATTTAGAGATATAACCAGTTAAACCGAACTTCACAAGATTTTTCTCGCGCTCTTAGTTTCACGACTAATTTTCGCTAGATTAAATAAAATGGAAATTACACGCCAGTATAATTTTGGAAAATGTGCCGCTATCACTGCAGAGTCTTTCTTCCTGCAGTTTGAGAAGGAAGCAGAGCCACGCGCTCTGCAGGATATAGCATTTTCGGCAAAGCCCACAAATAACCGTGGAGAGTTAATCCCCTGCTATTTTATAGAGAGGGGGATGACACAGAACAAGCTTTTGAAGTGGAGATCCATATCTTTAAACTTGAAATGTCTGGTTGCTGAGGAGACAGCGCTGATGGTGTCGTCCTTTTCAGAGTATTGCTTAGGCTATTGAATGATCCGACAATACCTTCAATTCAATGTGAAGGGACGACAGAGCGCCTGTCTCGATGTATTTTCAGAATAGTAGTTTATATGAATGATATTATCTCCGCTCAAAGCCTGCTCGACACGGTTATACACGAGTGGGCTCATGCGTTGGATTTTGTTGATGGTGGGCACAAACTATTTTTAAAATACGGACGTCCTCATTTGGGCCGCGTATACGGACCCATTATAACCCCTGACAGCAACAGGTGGAGGCAGATTAATAAGTCACTAATTTATCTTTGTTCATCCATGAAAATGCAGCACAAAATGCGTGTTTTGACGATAATGTCAGGGGAGGATGTCCGGACATCGCTGCACGTGGCTGAAACGGTAAATATACTCATTTACTCACTTATGTTCCACTGAGTAATTAAGTAAGTAAGTAATTTGTTTAATGACACATTCTAATGGAAGGCTGGCGAATGGTATATAAATGTAGCGATTGCAATACTACAACACTGTCTGAGGACTAGTCCAATATTTCTCGGGTGGTTAGGCCGTCCTCTTACGTGTGGTTTATAAATTGTATTTCGTGGTCAGTCAGTAATATTTTTAAGTGAGATATATATACTGCAGATATTCTGTCTATTCAGTCAATACTTCTGTTTACTAAAATATTGGAACAATACACACATTGACTAAAATTTAAAACAACGCGTTATACAGACTGTCTCAAGATAATTTAAGCAATCTATACATTATAAATTTACACTTACTAACATGTGCATAAATGAAGCAATTGCTATCAACAAAATGTAGCTTATGCACTTTGATGAATAAATATTTTGTTGCAAAACTATTTCCATTCAGTGTTAAATTTTACGTTTTTGTATTAAATTATTGCTTACTGTTATCACATTGTTTATTGGGTCATTTAAGATTTATTGTGATACCTTACTTTCGCAAGCTGCTTTTGATAGTTCTGTTTGAATAACTGATTTTTTTGTATTTAAAAATCATAACGTATGACGTCACATGTTGGGTATTTTAATCATCTCTATCATGGGACGGTTGCAGTCTGACTTGGTAGTGGTGTACTGTAAACCATGAAACGGTAAATAAACTTGAAATAGTTTACTGGTCGTGTGTCATCGAGCTTTAGCGGAGCCGCAACAGATGCTAACATAGTAAAATATGTATCCGTTCTGACCAACGTGATATAGATTAACATAAGAAACTCAATCTTTGGTCTTAAGTTATATATGAAGCATTAAGGTAAGTAATTATGTAAGTAAGTAATTTGTTTAATGACACCTTCCAGCCTATGTAGGGCATACTGTGTCTAAACCATTACTAGCGCAATAAAAACACCTAAACTTAATTCTACCTTTAATTGGAAAATTAATTCACTGTCACCTATTCCTGAGATATGAAGCTACTCTACTCCAATACTGCTAGAAATTCTCACGTTAACATAAGACAACATCTCATTTAGAGATATAACCAGTTAAACCGAACTTCACAAGATTTTTCTCGCGCTCTTAGTTTCACGACTAATTTTCGCTAGATTAAATAAAATGGAAATTACACGCCAGTATAATTTTGGAAAATGTGCCGCTATCACTGCAGAGTCTTTCTTCCTGCAGTTTGAGAAGGAAGCAGAGCCACGCGCTCTGCAGGATATAGCATTTTCGGCAACGCCCACAAATAACCGTGGAGAGTTAATCCCCTGCTATTTTATAGAGAGGGGGATGACACAGAACAAGCTTTTGAAGTGGAGATCCATATCTTTAAACTTGAAATGTCTGGTTGCTGAGGAGACAGCGCTGATGGTGTCGTCCTTTTCAGAGTATTGCTTAGGATATTGAATGATCCGACAATACCTTCAATTCAATGTGAAGGGACGACAGAGCGCCTGTCTCGATGTAATTTCAGAATAGTAGTTTATATGAATGATATTATCTCCGCTCAAAGCCTGCTCGACACGGTTATACACGAGTGGGCTCATGCGTTGGATTTTGTTGATGGTGGGCACAAACTATTTTTAAAATACGGACGTCCTCATTTGGGCCGCTTATACGGACCCATTATAACCCCTGACAGCGACAGGTGGAGGCAGATTAATAAGTCACTAATTTATCTTTGTTCATCCATGAAAATGCAGCACAAAATGCGTGTTTTGACGATAATGTCAGGGGAGGATGTCCGGACATCGCTGCACGTGGCTGAAACGGTAAATATACTCATTTACTCACTTATGTTCCACTGAGTAATTAAGTAAGTAAGTAATTTGTTTAATGACACATTCTAATGGAAGGCTGGCGAATGGTATATAAATGTAGCGATTGCAATACTACAACACTGTCTGAGGACTAGTCCAATATTTCTCGGGTGGTTAGGCCGTCCTCTTACGTGTGGTTTATAAATTGTATTTCGTGGTCAGTCAGTAATATTTTTAAGTGAGATATATATACTGCAGATATTCTGTCTATTCAGTCAATACTTCTGTTTACTAAAATATTGGAACAATACACACATTGACTAAAATTTAAAACAACGCGTTATACAGACTGTCTCAAGATAATTTAAGCAATCTATACATTATAAATTTACACTTACTAACATGTGCATAAATGAAGCAATTGCTATCAACAAAATGTAGCTTATGCACTTTGATGAATAAATATTTTGTTGCAAAACTATTTCCATTCAGTGTTAAATTTTACGTTTTTGTATTAAATTATTGCTTACTGTTATCACATTGTTTATTTGGTCATTTAAGATTTATTGTGATACCTTACTTTCGCAAGCTGCTTTTGATAGTTCTGTTTGAATAACTGATTTTTTTGTATTTAAAAATCATAACGTATGACGTCACATGTTGGGTATTTTAATCATCTCTATCATGGGACGGTTGCAGTCTGACTTGGTAGTGGTGTACTGTAAACCATGAAACGGTAAATAAACTTGAAATAGTTTACTGGTCGTGTGTCATCGAGCTTTAGCAGAGCCGCAACAGATGCTAACATAGTAAAATATGTATCCGTTCTGACCAATGTGATATAGATTAACATAAGAAACTCAATCTTTGGTCTTAAGTTATATATGAAGCATTAAGGTAAGTAATTATGTAAGTAAGTAATTTGTTTAATGACACCTTCCAGCCTATGTAGGGCATACTGTGTCTAAACCATTACTAGCGCAATAAAAACACCTAAACTTAATTCTACCTTTAATTGGAAAATTAATTCACTGTCACCTATTCCTGAGATATGAAGCTACTCTACTCCAATACTGCTATAAATTCTCACGTTAACATAAGACAACATCTCATTTAGAGATATAACCAGTTAAACCGAACTTCACAAGATTTTTCTCGCGCTCTTAGTTTCACGACTAATTTTCGCTAGATTAAATAAAATGGAAATTACACGCCAGTATAATTTTGGAAAATGTGCCGCTATCACTGCAGAGTCTTTCTTCCTGCAGTTTGAGAAGGAAGCAGAGCCACGCGCTCTGCAGGATATAGCATTTTCGGCAAAGCCCACAAATAACCGTGGAGAGTTAATCCCCTGCGATTTTATAGAGAGGGGGATGACACAGAACAAGCTTTTGAAGTGGAGATCCATATCTTTAAACTTGAAATGTCTGGTTGCTGAGGAGACAGCGCTGATGGTGTCGTCCTTTTCAGAGTATTGCTTAGGATATTGAATGATCCGACAATACCTTCAATTCAATGTGAAGGGACGACAGAGCGCCTGTCTCGATGTATTTTCAGAATAGTAGTTTATATGAATGATATTATCTCCGCTCAAAGCCTGCTCGACACGGTTATACACGAGTGGGCTCATGCGTTGGATTTTGTTGATGGTGAGCACAAACTATTTTTAAAATACGGACGTCCTCATTTGGGCCGCGTATACGGACCCATTATAACCCCTGACAGCGACAGGTGGAGGCAGATTAATAAGTCACTAATTTATCTTTGTTCATCCATGAAAATGCAGCACAAAATGCGTGTTTTGACGATCATGTCAGGGGAGGATGTCCGGACATCGCTGCACGTGGCTGAAACGGTAAATATACTCATTTACTCACTTATGTTCCACTGAGTAATTAAGTAAGTAAGTAATTTGTTTAATGACACATTCTAATGGAAGGCTGGCGAATGGTATATAAATGTAGCGATTGCAATACTACAACACTGTCTGAGGACTAGTCCAATATTTCTCGGGTGGTTAGGCCGTCCTCTTACGTGTGGTTTATAAATTGTATTTCGTGGTCAGTCAATAATATTTTTAAGTGAGATATATATACTGCAGATATTCTGTCTATTCAGTCAATACTTCTGTTTACTAAAATATTGGAACAATACACACATTGACTAAAATTTAAAACAACGCGTTATACAGACTGTCTCAAGATAATTTAAGCAATCTATACATTATAAATTTACACTTACTAACATGTGCATAAATGAAGCAATTGCTATCAACAAAATGTAGCTTATGCACTTTGATGAATAAATATTTTGTTGCAAAACTATTTCCATTCAGTGTTAAATTTTACGTTTTTGTATTAAATTATTGCTTACTGTTATCACATTGTTTATTGGGTCATTTAAGATTTATTGTGATACCTTACTTTCGCAAGCTGCTTTTGATAGTTCTGTTTGAATAACTGATTTTTCTGTATTTAAAAATCATAACGTATGACGTCACATGTTGGGTATTTTAATCATCTCTATCATGGGACGGTTGCAGTCTGACTTGGTAGTGGTGTACTGTAAACCATGAAACGGTAAATAAACTTGAAATAGTTTACTGGTCGTGTGTCATCGAGCTTTAGCAGAGCCGCAACAGATGCTAACATAGTAAAATATGTATCCGTTCTGACCAATGTGATATAGATTAACATAAGAAACTCAATCTTTGGTCTTAAGTTATATATGAAGCATTAAGGTAAGTAATTATGTAAGTAAGTAATTTGTTTAATGACACCTTCCAGCCTATGTAGGGCATACTGTGTCTAAACCATTACTAGCGCAATAAAAACACCTAAACTTAATTCTACCTTTAATTGGAAAATTAATTCACTGTCACCTATTCCTGAGATATGAAGCTACTCTACTCCAATACTGCTATAAATTCTCATGTTAACATAAGACAACATCTCATTTAGCGATATAACCAGTTAAACCGAACTTCACAAGATTTTTCTCGCGCTCTTAGTTTCACGACTAATTTTCGCTAGATTAAATAAAATGGAAATTACACGCCAGTATAATTTTGGAAAATGTGCCGCTATCACTGCAGAGTCTTTCTTCCTGCAGTTTGAGAAGGAAGCAGAGCCACGCGCTCTGCAGGATATAGCATTTTCGGCAAAGCCCACAAATAACCGTGGAGAGTTAATCCCCTGCGATTTTATAGAGAGGGGGATGACACAGAACAAGCTTTTGAAGTGGAGATCCATATCTTTAAACTTGAAATGTCTGGTTGCTGAGGAGACAGCGCTGATGGTGTCGTCCTTTTCAGAGTATTGCTTAGGATATTGAATGATCCGACAATACCTTCAATTCAATGTGAAGGGACGACAGAGCGCCTGTCTCGATGTAATTTCAGAATAGTAGTTTATATGAATGATATTATCTCCGCTCAAAGCCTGCTCGACACGGTTATACACGAGTGGGCTCATGCGTTGGATTTTGTTGATGGTGGGCACAAACTATTTTTAAAATACGGACGTCCTCATTTGGGCCGCGTATACGGACCCATTATAACCCCTGACAGCGACAGGTGGAGGCAGATTAATAAGTCACTAATTTATCTTTGTTCATCCATGAAAATGCAGCACAAAATGCGTGTTTTGACGATAATGTCAGGGGAGGATGTCCGGACATCGCTGCACGTGGCTGAAACGGTAAATATACTCATTTACTCACTTATGTTCCACTGAGTAATTAAGTAAGTAAGTAATTTGTTTAATGACACATTCTAATGGAAGGCTGGCGAATGGTATATAAATGTAGCGATTGCAATACTACAACACTGTCTGAGGACTAGTCCAATATTTCTCGGGTGGTTAGGCCGTCCTCTTACGTGTGGTTTATAAATTGTATTTCGTGGTCAGTCAGTAATATTTTTAAGTGAGATATATATACTGCAGATATTCTGTCTATTCAGTCAATACTTCTGTTTACTAAAATATTGGAACAATACACACATTGACTAAAATTTAAAACAACGCGTTATACAGACTGTCTCAAGATAATTTAAGCAATCTATACATTATAAATTTACACTTACTAACATGTGCATAAATGAAGCAATTGCTATCAACAAAATGTAGCTTATGCACTTTGATGAATAAATATTTTGTTGCAAAACTATTTCCATTCAGTGTTAAATTTTACGTTTTTGTATTAAATTATTGCTTACTGTTATCACATTGTTTATTGGGTCATTTAAGATTTATTGTGATACCTTACTTTCGCAAGCTGCTTTTGATAGTTCTGTTTGAATAACTGATTTTTCTGTATTTAAAAATCATAACGTATGACGTCACATGTTGGGTGTTTTAATCATCTCTATCATGGGACGGTTGCAGTCTGACTTGGTAGTGGTGTACTGTAAACCATGAAACGGTAAATAAACTTGAAATAGTTTACTGGTCGTGTGTCATCGAGCTTTAGCAGAGCCGCAACAGATGCTAACATAGTAAAATATGTATCCGTTCTGACCAATGTGATATAGATTAACATAAGAAACTCAATCTTTGGTCTTAAGTTATATATGAAGCATTAAGGTAAGTAATTATGTAAGTAAGTAATTTGTTTAATGACACCTTCCAGCCTATGTAGGGCATACTGTGTCTAAACCATTACTAGCGCAATAAAAACACCTAAACTTAATTCTACCTTTAATTGGAAAATTAATTCACTGTCACCTATTCCTGAGATATGAAGCTACTCTACTCCAATACTGCTATAAATTCTCATGTTAACATAAGACAACATCTCATTTAGCGATATAACCAGTTAAACCGAACTTCACAAGATTTTTCTCGCGCTCTTAGTTTCACGACTAATTTTCGCTAGATTAAATAAAATGGAAATTACACGCCAGTATAATTTTGGAAAATGTGCCGCTATCACTGCAGAGTCTTTCTTCCTGCAGTTTGAGAAGGAAGCAGAGCCACGCGCTCTGCAGGATATAGCATTTTCGGCAAAGCCCACAAATAACCGTGGAGAGTTAATCCCCTGCGATTTTATAGAGAGGGGGATGACACAGAACAAGCTTTTGAAGTGGAGATCCATATCTTTAAACTTGAAATGTCTGGTTGCTGAGGAGACAGCGCTGATGGTGTCGTCCTTTTCAGAGTATTGCTTAGGATATTGAATGATCCGACAATACCTTCAATTCAATGTGAAGGGACGACAGAGCGCCTGTCTCGATGTAATTTCAGAATAGTAGTTTATATGAATGATATTATCTCCGCTCAAAGCCTGCTCGACACGGTTATACACGAGTGGGCTCATGCGTTGGATTTTGTTGATGGTGGGCACAAACTATTTTTAAAATACGGACGTCCTCATTTGGGCCGCGTATACGGACCCATTATAACCCCTGACAGCGACAGGTGGAGGCAGATTAATAAGTCACTAATTTATCTTTGTTCATCCATGAAAATGCAGCACAAAATGCGTGTTTTGACGATAATGTCAGGGGAGGATGTCCGGACATCGCTGCACGTGGCTGAAACGGTAAATATACTCATTTACTCACTTATGTTCCACTGAGTAATTACGTAAGTAAGTAATTTCTTTAATGGCACATTCTAATGGAAGGCTGGCGAATGGTATATAAATGTAGCGATTGCAATACTACAACACTGTCTGAGGACTAGTCCAATATTTCTCGGGTGGTTAGGCCGTCCTCTTACGTGTGGTTTATAAATTGTATTTCGTGGTCAGTCAGTAATATTTTTAAGTGAGATATATATACTGCAGATATTCTGTCTATACAGTCAATACTTCTGTTTACTAAAATATTGAAACAATACACACATTGACTAAAATTTAAAACAACGCGTTATACAGACTGTCTCAAGATAATTTAAGCAATCTATACATTATAAATTTACACTTACTAACATGTGCATAAATGAAACAATTGCTATCAACAAAATGTAGCTTATGCACTTTGATGAATAAATATTTTGTTGCAAAACTATTTCCATTCAGTGTTAAATTTTACGTTTTTGTATTAAATTATTGCTTACTGTTATCACATTGTTTATTGGGTCATTTAAGATTTATTGTGATACCTTACTTTCGCAAGCTGCTTTTGATAGTTCTGTTTGAATAACTGATTTTTTTGTATTTAAAAATCATAACGTATGACGTCACATGTTGGGTATTTTAATCATCTCTATCATGGGACGGTTGCAGTCTGACTTGGTAGTGGTGTACTCTAAACCATGAAACGGTAAATAAACTTGAAATAGTTTACTGGTCGTGTGTCATCGAGCTTTAGCGGAGCCGCAACAGATGCTAACATAGTAAAATATGTATCCGTTCTGACCATTGTGATACAGATTAACATAAGAAACTCAATCTTTGGTCTTAAGTTATATATGAAGCATTAAGGTAAGTAATTATGTAAGTAAGTAATTTGTTTAATGACACCTTCCAGCCTATGTAGGGCATACTGTGTCTAAACCATTACTAGCGCAATAAAAACACCTAAACTTAATTCTACCTTTAATTGGAAAATTAATTCACTGTCACCTATTCCTGAGATATGAAGCTACTCTACTCCAATACTGCTATAAATTCTCATGTTAACATAAGACAACATCTCATTTAGAGATATAACCAGTTAAACCGAACTTCACAAGATTTTTCTCGCGCTCTTAGTTTCACGACTAATTTTCGCTAGATTAAATAAAATGGAAATTACACGCCAGTATAATTTTGGAAAATGTGCCGCTATCACTGCAGAGTCTTTCTTCCTGCAGTTTGAAAAGGAAGCAGAGCCACGCGCTCTGTAGGATATAGCATTTTCGGCAAAGCCCACAAATAACCGTGGAGAGTTAATCCCCTGCTATTTTATAGAGAGGGGGATGACACAGAACAAGCTTTTGAAGTGGAGATCCATATCTTTAAACTTGAAATGTCTGGTTGCTGAGGAGACAGCGCTGATGGTGTCGTCCTTTTCAGAGTATTGCTTAGGATATTGAATGATCCGACAATACCTTCAATTCAATGTGAAGGGACGACAGAGCGCCTGTCTCGATGTAATTTCAGAATAGTAGTTTATATGAATGATATTATCTCCGCTCAAAGCCTGCTCGACACGGTTATACACGAGTGGGCTCATGCGTTGGATTTTGTTGATGGTGGGCACAAACTATTTTTAAAATACGGACGTCCTCATTTGGGCCGCGTATACGGACCCATTATAACCCCTGACAGCGACAGGTGGAGGCAGATTAATAAGTCACTAATTTATCTTTGTTCATCCATGAAAATGCAGCACAAAATGCGTGTTTTGACGATAATGTCAGGGGAGGATGTCCGGACATCGCTGCACGTGGCTGAAACGGTAAATATACTCATTTACTCACTTATGTTCCACTGAGTAATTACGTAAGTAAGTAATTTCTTTAATGGCACATTCTAATGGAAGGCTGGCGAATGGTATATAAATGTAGCGATTGCAATACTACAACACTGTCTGAGGACTAGTCCAATATTTCTCGGGTGGTTAGGCCGTCCTCTTACGTGTGGTTTATAAATTGTATTTCGTGGTCAGTCAGTAATATTTTTAAGTGAGATATATATACTGCAGATATTCTGTCTATTCAGTCAATACTTCTGTTTACTAAAATATTGAAACAATACACACATTGACTAAAATTTAAAACAACGCGTTATACAGACTGTCTCAAGATAATTTAAGCAATCTATACATTATAAATTTACACTTACTAACATGTGCATAAATGAAACAATTGCTATCAACAAAATGTAGCTTATGCACTTTGATGAATAAATATTTTGTTGCAAAACTATTTCCATTCAGTGTTAAATTTTACGTTTTTGTATTAAATTATTGCTTACTGTTATCACATTGTTTATTGGGTCATTTAAGATTTATTGTGATACCTTACTTTCGCAAGCTGCTTTTGATAGTTCTGTTTGAATAACTGATTTTTTTGTATTTAAAAATCATAACGTATGACGTCACATGTTGGGTATTTTAATCATCTCTATCATGGGACGGTTGCAGTCTGACTTGGTAGTGGTGTACTCTAAACCATGAAACGGTAAATAAACTTGAAATAGTTTACTGGTCGTGTGTCATCGAGCTTTAGCGGAGCCGCAACAGATGCTAACATAGTAAAATATGTATCCGTTCTGACCATTGTGATACAGATTAACATAAGAAACTCAATCTTTGGTCTTAAGTTATATATGAAGCATTAAGGTAAGTAATTATGTAAGTAAGTAATTTGTTTAATGACACCTTCCAGCCTATGTAGGGCATACTGTGTCTAAACCACTACTAGCGCAATAAAAACACCCAAACTTAATTCTACCTTTAATTGGAAAATTAATTCACTGTCACCTATTCCTGAGATATGAAGCTACTCTACTCCAATACTGCTATAAATTCTCATGTTAACATAAGACAACATCTCATTTAGAGATATAACCAGTTAAACCGAACTTCACAAGATTTTTCTCGCGCTCTTAGTTTCACGACTAATTTTCGCTAGATTAAATAAAATGGAAATTACACGCCAGTATAATTTTGGAAAATGTGCCGCTATCACTGCAGAGTCTTTCTTCCTGCAGTTTGAGAAGGACGCAGAGCCACGCGCTCTGCAGGATATAGCATTTTCGGCAAAGCCCACAAATAACCGTGGAGAGTTAATCCCCTGCGATTTTATAGAGAGGGGGATGACACAGAACAAGCTTTTGAAGTGGAGATCCATATCTTTAAACTTGAAATGTCTGGTTGCTGAGGAGACAGCGCTGATGGTGTCGTCCTTTTCAGAGTATTGCTTAGGATATTGAATGATCCGACAATACCTTCAATTCAATGTGAAGGGACGACAGAGCGCCTGTCTCGATGTAATTTCAGAATAGTAGTTTATATGAATGATATGATCTCCGCTCAAAGCCTGCTCGACACGGTTATACACGAGTGGGCTCATGCGTTGGATTTTGTTGATGGTGGGCACAAACTATTTTTAAAATACGGACGTCCTCATTTGGGCCGCGTATACGGACCCATTATAACCCCTGACAGCGACAGGTGGAGGCAGATTAATAAGTCACTAATTTATCTTTGTTCATCCATGAAAATGCAGCACAAAATGCGTGTTTTGACGATAATGTCAGGGGAGGATGTCCGGACATCGCTGCACGTGGCTGAAACGGTAAATATACTCATTTACTCACTTATGTTCCACTGAGTAATTAAGTAAGTAAGTAATTTGTTTAATGACACCTTCCAGCCTATGTAGGCCATACTGTGTCTAAGCCATTTCTATATTCTCATGCCATTTAAAATTTATCAAACAAATTAATTTCCTTAAAAAATTCAATAATTTTACTACTTTCTACAGTGGAAAAAGGTGTCGCCAGCGACTCCACATTAAAATATTGATTCCTTGTAAAACTAAAATCAATACAGTCGAGTAAAATGTTTCACTGTCAAAGGTTCCTGACATCGTATACATACTGGTGCTTCTTCTCCTTTTAGTAAATAACTGTGTGTAATATATGTATGCCCAATTCTTGCTCTACGAATAATGCTATCAGTTTTAACATTTTCCAAACAGCTCTGTTGTTTACCGACCAGCGGTTGAATCCTATTTAATTTATTATTGACTCCGTTATCCCATTCTTCTTGCCAACACTTTCTTATATAGAAATTTATATTTGGTATAAAATCCGAGTAAGGAATAAAGAATGGTGTTATTGGTAACTGTAACGCTTATTTGGCTGCTTTATCAGCCTTTTCATTGCCCTTTATACCAATATGACTAGGTATCCAACACATAACAATATATTTATTTATACGTCAACACATTTCTAAAAGAATCTGTATAATTGGGTTGTCAGTGTCACGATTTTTTCATCGCATCAATAACAGATTTGGAATCCATGAATATTATAAATTTTGTTTTTTGACTAATCTTGATGTACAAAAAGGCCATATGCACTGCTCGAAGTTCTGCCGTGAATATCGATGAATAATCTGGTAGTCTCTTTTTAAAAGTACGATTGCCTGTAACAACTGCAGCACCTGCTTTTTCGCCCAATTTTGATCCAACAGTGTATATTTGTGTATAATCTTTGAAAGATGATTTAATTTCCAAAAACTTGTTTTTAAAAATCCAAGGATATGTCTCTGATTTCTTATCATTAGTCAAATTTGTCAAAAATGTTGCTATTTTTAAAATCCAAGATGGTATCTAAGAAACTGTATACTCCGCAACACACTCCATTTTGATGTTAGCACTTTCTAAATGTGGCTTTACTCGACGTCCAAACGTGGGTGTAGTATTTGGTCTATTTTCAAACAGGTCGCCATAACTTGGTGCAGATACAATTTCACGTGTGGGATTTTCGCTATTAGAATACAGTTTTATTGCACATTGCATTGAAAGCTTAATTCTACGGTGATACAATGACGGTTCAATACCTTCAACTCTCAAACTCTCCATTGGTGACGTTCTAAAAGCTCCCAAACATAATCTCAAAGCTTGATCTTGTATAGGATCAAGCATTTTAAGGCAATACGGTCTCGCTGAACCATATACAGCCGAGCCGTAATCTAACTTGGATCTAATTAGAGCTCTATACAACATGTTAGGTTATGTTCCACTGATTTATTCAATTTTATCACATTCTGAATTCATGGTGAGCGAATTTGCATATGAGTGATGAGACAGTGTGGAAAAGAAAATTTTAAATCTTTATTTGCAGGGAGCTGATGTGTATCTTCGGAAATATATTTATCACAGAGACAAAAAGTTGAGGAGAAGTAAGTAGCGTACTTTGTTCTGCATTATTTGATTTTGTTGCTTACCTAGCACTGGTGTTCGTGAATGACTGGATATAAAGTAATAACGCGATAGTTAGAGGAATCGAAAAGTGTTAGGCTGCCAACACCCCCGCATCGTCGAAATCATCACTGTTTTTCCTCTTGTGTTTTTTATTCTTCGGGCAACAATAGCACATGAGTTTTCTCAAACACGAGCAAATTCCATTGAAAATCTTCTCAACTAAAATGTACATAAGCAAAATGATGACCGCGAGTCCAAAAATTACTATTCCAAAAATGTAAAGCGAGAAGCGACTGTCGTCAGAGTTCGAAGTTTCTGTTGGTGCCAGGGTTGCGGGAGTAGAAAGCGTGGACATTGTTCCCGATAAGATGGTCGAAGTTTGAATTGTTTGCCGTCGCGTAATATTTACGGGAAAAGGTTTCGGGTGCGGGGTGTCCGTTTCCGTGGATTCCGTCAGATGCTCATCAGCAGTGTAAAAATTGTCCATTGTGGACATGTCCGCGCAATCTTCCCCATCCGTTATAATATGATCACGTGCCGTTGAAAAGCGCGTGATCGCATTTTTACGACAATCCGAAATTAGTGTAAAGTGGAGATTTTCTATGCCAGAACAGTTAAAGGGTATGGGTTGGTCTCTCACATCAACGACATTCACTCTCCACGAGTTAAGTGGAAGCAGAACGTTTACTCCAGATATATAGGATGCACGCAGGTCCAGCTCGTTGAATTCATGTTTACAATGCTCTGGTAACTGGGGTATTTTCCCCAATTCTCGACATACGATAGCATTTGACACACAGTTACATTTCCTCTAATTCAGACACCGACCATTCACTAATGTTAACGCAATAATTGATATTAATATCCAATATATGATTGATATTCCGCTATATATCTTGTAATGTGACCTTTTTTTCCTCGTTTTAGTTGGAGAATGCTGCTTGGGTGACGCTTGTAGATTTCACGTGACTATGAGTATGTCTTTGTTTAACTTGTTTACACCTATCTTTTTACCAGGATTATACTCCGTGTTGTCCTGTTTTCAAAAGTCTGCCATGACCACGATGCTCTAGCCAGCTGGTGTCTAATCCATGCACAAAAAAAGTTACTGTGAGATGCTCTAGACAATCAGTGACTAACGCGTGCATAATGAGTGCTACTGAAAGCGGGGAAGCCCCTGAGGTGTTGTTATGGAGTAACGAGTGGGCTGTGTTAAAGTCTCCTCGAATGAGGAAACATTGCTAGCATGTGTACGATTTAATTCTCTCCATTGGTTTTTGTTTGCTAAGAAGTTACGGCGTTTGTCTAGGTAAAAGATTGGTTAACATATAAATAAAGACTACAAAGTAATTACAAGGTAAAGGTTAATGTCGGTGTATGTATATATATGTGATGAAATTTCCGTGTATGTGATGAAAGCTCAAAAGAAAGTGTAGGAAAAGGAGAAAGCCGGTCATTAAGTGCGCAGGGAGGAGCTTCGATTGGGACAGTTATCTAATAAAGACAAAAAAGTGAAATGGTTTTAATTAGACAAAAGACGACTTTTTTACATATAATGTTCTCGCCCGTGTATGTGTTATCCAATTTTATGGTGATATATTGTTATACTGAATAAAGAAAAAGGTATTGTTGGACTCTCTCAAGTCCGTTGTTATTATTCAAACCAACTCCGTAGTGTGGTCATGAGATAATTATTTCATTATCCACTCACATGAAATCAAGTTCCGTATCATTCACAAAAGGATCACCACAATTCATTATGTGACATTGATGCTCAAAAAACCAAGTATGCACTCACAAGAAATCAACCTCCGTATCATTCATGAAAGGATAACCTCAAAAAATGATGTAACATTGGTGCTTAAAAACCATTAACATACGTGCTAAATTATGCTAGTCTGACGACCCAAGTTTTATTAGGGTAGGGGGTGGGGGGTTCTGCTAAGGTAGGGTAGGGTGGTGGGGAGTTCTCTTCTTCAATTTCATGCTAAACCATGTGTAAACATCTTGAACAGCTAAGGAAAGAAATACTGGCTGCTCTAAAATTTTTGATACATAATACATAGCGGATTTTAAATAAAAACGGATCTCTTTTAAACTGATTTTTCAGCACTTGTTTTTATACAGGACATAAAATTTAGGATCAAATTAAAAGTTTGCTATCAAGTGGCAGCATAGAAATTCAATTTATCATATTCACTATACACTGTGCGTTTCGTTGATTTCGACTTGTGACGTGGAAGGATGCACTTGCTCGACCATGGTTACGCTACAATGTAGCCACCTGGTAGAATTTCCAAAGAGAAATTCATCAATACGAGAAAATATATTTTTTTAAGATATAAAAGATACCCAGCGGATATCACTTCCAATTTTGGATGAAGAAAAGTGGCCTAGATTCGAGTTTTTAACATTTCAGGATAACCACTTTTTTCCATGCACGGAAATTCTCAAACACTGTAATAACCACGTATTTTACATTGGCCACGACTCTGAAAATTCTTCTATCATTCTACGCGCAGAAATTCAGAAAAAGTATGATGATGTCAAATTATGGATAAAGATTACCTTCACTATTACCGAAATATTTACAGTTCTTGCTATTCTCTTGCATAGCGGGAAAAAAGGCGAGCGCGAAAAATCTGAATTACGATCACCGAATGACTCATCTGAGAATTACAGTTTTGTGTAGAAGACATTTTGGTCCTACTTTTTGACTAACTACCCACAATGATGTTGAGAAAATTTACTTTTCAGATTATGTATTGACTTTTGCCATGTTGACTCTTTGCTTGCAAATTGCTGAATGACCAAAACTTTCGTCATGAACCATGATGTTATACGTGTTGAGTCACGAAGAAAACTGATGGCCCAAACATGTAGTAAATTTTACTGAGGCTTATGAATTGGCTGCAGCAGCGCATGTATATTAAGTAATTGTGACAAATTGCAAAAGAGATGGTAAAATTACTGATGCTTATTAATTAGATCTAACAGCGTATAGGTAGCAAGTAATTGTGACCAACTGCGAGTGAGTTAAGGGGTGAGATCTGGCGGGCAATTGAGTGAAAGAAATTATTTGTCATCTGTTATATGACCAGTGTAGAATGCATGATAGAATTAACAAAGTTCCACTGAAATGATTAAGTGACTGCAAAAATGCCGATGATGATGTAAATCTTTGCTAAATATGCTTTCATTTTTGTAGAACAAATAATATAGGAATTCAGGAGCATTTTCTATTTTATTATGGTCCTTTCTATTTCTTCTTGATTAAACACTGAACATTTTAAAAGATATAATCTATAAGTAAACAAATAAAACATAACATGCATTTAAAAGATGATACGTTTTATCTTTCTATCTCTTATACCACTAATACAACGAATACATTAAAAATTAATTATATCTTTAATTGGAAAATTGATGCACTGACACCCATGACTGAGGTATGAAGCTACTCTATTCCATTACTACTATAAATTCTCATGTTAACATAAAACATCATCTCATTTAGAGATATCACCAGGTAAACTTAACTTCACGAGATTTTCTCGCCGCACTTAGATTCTCGGCTTATTTTGACCAGAGTAGAGAAAAATGGAGATAACAGGGCAGTATAATTAGGAGAGAAAAGTGTGAAGATATAACTGCCGAGTCCTTCGTGCTGAAGTTTGAGAAGGAAGCAAAGCCACGCGCCCTGAAGGATATCGCATGTTTCGGCAAACGTACAAATAACCGCAGAGAGTAAATCCCCTGCTATTTTATAAGGAGGATAACACAGAGCAAGTGGAGGTCCGTATCTTTGAACTTGAAATGTCTGATTGCCGAAGAGACAGCGCCTATGAAGAAGTCCTTTTCAGATAAAGTGGGTTATAACTTTGAGGTATTGCTTAGGATATTGAATGATCCGTCAATACCTTCTGTTAAATGTGAAGGGACGACAGAGCGCCTGTCTCAAGGTAAGTTCAGGATAGTAATTTATATCATTGATATCAACTGAGTTCAAAGCCTGCTCGACACGGTTATGCGCGAGTGAGCCCATGCGTTGGATTGGGTTGATAGTGAACGCAAACTGTTTTTAAAATACAGACGCCGTTATCAGTGTAGAATGCATGACAGAATCCACGAAGGTCCATTGAAATGATTAAGTGACGATGAGGATGTAAAATTTGTTAAATATGCTTTCATTTTTGTAAAAGAAATGCTACAGATTTTTGGGACCATGTTGTATTTTATAAATGTCTTTTCTATTTCTTCTTCATTAAGCAGTGGCCATTTCAAAAGATTTAATTTATAAGTGAATAAATAAAAAATAACATGCATTTAGAAGATAATACATCTTGATGCTTCGACATCTTATTCTCGACACCGCTAATACAATGAAAACACTTAAAGGTAATTCTACTTTTAATTGGAAAATTTATTCACTGACACTTAAGCCTGAGATATGAAGCTACTGTATTCCATAACTACCTATGAATTCTTATGTTAACATAAAACATCATCGCATTTAGAGATACCACCAAGTAAACTTAACTTAACTTAACGAGATTTTCTCGCCGCCCTTGGCTTCTAAAGAAAAATGGGGATAATACGCAAGTATAAATATGAAAGATGTGCAGCTATAACTGCAGATTCCTTTCTACCGAAGTTTGAGAATACCTTCTGTTAAATGTGAAGGGACGACAGAGCGCCTGTCTCAAGGTAATTCAGGATAGTAATTTATATCAACTGTGCTCAAAGCCTGCTCGACACGGTAACATTCGAGTAAGTCGATGCGTTGGATTGGGTTGATGGTGAACGCAATCTGTGTTAGATCTACCAAGTTCCGCGCCACGAACTATACGAATTCTTTCTCGAACTGTTCATATCGAGTTTGGTAACTTTGTATTTCATTAGAGCATGCTCTTTGCAATGTGCTTTTTAAAATTGCTTTACAATTTAATCTCGGGCTATAATTAAGTTTTAATCATTTCCTGTATTTTTAAAATCGAAAGTCAATTGCATTGATGTTATCGGGGTTAACACTTGACTCTACTGCAATTAGTGGCAGCGGCGCACGACATCCCCAATGTTAGGATCAAGTTAGGATCAAGTTCGCTAATCCTAACATCGCTTATTCACTCAGCCCCTTGATTGCAGTTAGTGCCAGCGTCGCACGACATCTCCGCTGTTGCGATTGATATGGCCCGCTCAGTCAGGGCGGGTGATATGCCTTCCTTGTTAACCTTAGCCAATTACGTTCTAGAACCAAATTACTCCTGTCAATCCGAAGCTCATTTCGGTGTAAAAATCAGTACAACTTGAAGTCATAAGGATTTATACTCTACGACGAATCACCAACAGATTTGAATTCACTTGTGAACTTCACAGCGGATAACAACGATAGCAGAATATTGTTAAGTTATTGTGAAAATAACCAGAATTCAAGTGCTAACTGTAAATTTCATAGGAGTCTACGGAATAGTTAACAGTATTTCAGACTTGTAGATTGGAAGACGGCAATATCTGGTATTTTCTCTCATGCTACTAGTACGCATGAGGGTTAAATTGTAGCATTTTTGTGGGTCTCTTGTGTTGATTTTAGTCAGAAAACTTTTTGAGTTGAGCATCGGAACCTACCCAGCTCGCTCTATTTAGTATTGAGTATCAGTGCAAGTTTTGGAGGAGATGGCGGAGGCAGCAGCCAAGACTAAATCCAAGACTGAGACTTCACTGGAGAGAGCAGCCAACGCCGTGCTCGCCCACTTCAGAAGGGGCGATGAAGCCAAGGCCGGAAGCAGTCTCCAGAGGGTGCGGGCGCTGGTGGCCGAACATCAGCAGCAGCAGGACGACCTGAGGGAGTCAGACGACGAGGCAGTCCGGACAGCAGCCATGGCAAGCCTAGAAGTATATGCACAGAGGGAGAAGGACGCCGAGGACCACTATGCGGCAATTCAGGAGCCGGCCACCGATGAGGAAGAGGGACATGACGATACTAATGAGGCGGCTCCTGGTGATAATCCGCAGCCAAGCAGCAGCGATGGAAACCACGGAGCTAAGGCGGCGGACCTGACACGAGATCCCACAGCCGAGTTGGAGAAGGCGCTCCGCGAAACGCAGCAAATTGCCCTTGAGATAGAGCGCCTGAAGACCGAAAAGATGCGGGGGAAGCTCGAAGCGCTACGAAGTGAAATGGCACAACCAGCTACCATAAGTTCAGCGGTGCCGAGCCACTACAGCACACAGCCAACCTGACCTGAAGCCAGCCACTGCATCGAGAGCGCCGACCCGGTGCGCTTCACAGGCAAGCAAGCCAAATACGCCAGCTACATCAACAGGTTTCAGACCGTCGTGGAAAGCGTCGTGAGCCAACCGAAGGATAGGCTGTTTTGCGTCATCATGACACCCGAAGGGAGACCTAAAGAGCTGGTGGAGGACTATGTGCTGATCCGCGATGCCGCAGAGGGATACAAGATTGCAAGGGATTCTACACCAGTTCTATGGGAAGTGTGACCGCACCACAGAGCAGTGACTCGACGGTCTGACGAAGGGACCAATCATCAAGGCACACGACGCCGACGCAGTGACCAACCTGGCGCAAGAAATGCAGGGAGTCAGCATTAAGCTGAAGGCGCTCAACTGTCACCATGACCTGGACAACAAGGTGAACATGCTAAAGATAGTCAGCTGCCTACCAAGGAGTACCCACAAACAATGGGCCAGGGAAGCGCTGAAGATCTCAATCCACGGGAGAGACCCCATGTTTGATGACCTTGCGCAGTTTGTGATAACCGAAGCAGAGCTAGCCAGCAGCTACCACGAAAGAGGCGTGAGCAGAAGACTGGAGTCCACGACCATGTCATCCCACGACCCAAAAGGGAGTCATTCGAGGCAGCGCACCAGGACCGCCACGTCCATGGCTACCTCAGCCACAGTCACCGAAGCGGGGCTCGGATTCAACCACGATAGCTCCAACGCCGTTCCGAGACGTTGCCCAGCATGCAGTAGCACATGCGAACGCCTTGAGAAATGCTCGGCGTTCAAGAGGATGAGCATCAAGGATAGAGTGCAGGTCCTGCGCAGGATTAGGGGTTTCATGAACTACTTCCGCCCTAGACAGTACGCCAGGGACTGCTGTCAAACCAAGGGTTGCCAGGTACCGGAATGTAACCTGAAGCACCACGCCATGATGCATGAGTGGACCACACCGATCAACATATCGTCAACCAGCAGTTCAACGGAACACTATCTGGGCGTGATCCCAGTGTCGATAGAGGTTGAGGGAAGGGTACACCACACGTATGCCTTACTGGACAACGGTTCACAGAAGACCCTCTGCACCAACAAACTTGCCGTCAGTCTTACCGTTGCCTCCCGACCGGTGAGCTTTCATGTCAACAGCGTTACTGGCCAAAGTATGGGATACAAGGGACGAGAACTGGATATGACACTGGGACTAGAAGATGGCAACGCCATGACAATACAGAAGGTCTGTACGATAAACCATTTACCGGTGACTACAGAACACATCACCACGACTCGTGCCCTAAAGTCCTGACCCCACTTAGCAGGGATTAAGGCCCCTACTCGATCCAAGGGAGACATCGGGCTGCTAATCGGAATCGACGTACCCTCAGCCGCCGACTACGGGATCGACTGGGGCTTCAATCAACCTCACGCTAGCTACGTGGAGACGCCACAGAGCAAATGATCAGAAGCGTTAGGAAGATCCTCCTTGCCATAACCCGCGACCAGCCGCTTACGGACGAGACGCTCCTCACGACACTCACCGAGGCCGAGCAGGTTATGAACGACCGACCCCTCACCTACTCAGGAGACAATCCTAACGACCTGGAAGTTCTCACACCAGCAAAGCTGGTTCTGCTGCGCTCATACGGCTCCTGACCTATGAGGAAATTTACCGAGGACGAGAACTACACGCGTCGTTGGTGGCGCCGCGAGCAGGATTTGGCCAATGTTTTCTGGAAGCGCTGGCTGAAAGAATACGTGCAGAGACTACAGGAAAGGCCATGCTTGAGGACAGCTCGTGAGAATCTGCGCCTCGCAGATGTTGTCCTCATCCGTGATACCAACACACCTAGAGGACAGTGGCCGATCGGACTAGTGCTAGAAGTGGAGCCAATCCGTGACGGGCTCGTTTGGGCTTCAACCTACGCAGCCGAGGGAAACAGGTTCGACGACCAGTAACGGAGCTGAACCTCGAAGAACCAACGAGGCCGACCGAAGAGACAGAGTGATGACGTCAGTTCTAGCCAAAGAGGGGTCCCCTTCGTTGCGTGCACTGCTCTGCGACCCATGGACTGGTGAACTTGGAAGGTCACCCCCTAGATTTCTGCAAACTACTCTCCAGCGGGGTGAAAGTGTTAGATGTACCAAGTTCCGCGAAACGAGATCTAGGGATTTTTTCTCGAACTGTTCATATCGATATATATAGCATAGTTTGACGGATGTAATTTTTTTGGGAATATGTCGAGTTTGGTATCGTTGTGTTTATCAGAGCATGCTCTTTACAATGCGCTTTTTAAAATTGCTTTACAATTTAATCTCGGGCTATGAATTAAGTTTTAATAATTTCCTGTATTTTTAAATTCGAAAGTCAATTGCATTCATGTTATTGGGGTTAACACTTAACCCTAATTGCAGTTAGTACCAGCGTCGCACGACATCTCCGCTGTTACGATTTATATGGTCTGCTCGCTAATCTCAACAGCGTTTACTCAGTCAGGGCGGGTGGTATGCCTTCCTCGTTAACCTTAGCCAATCACGTTCTAGAACCCAATTACTCCTGTCAATCCGAAACGTATATAAGCAACGTTTTTCGGTGTAAAAATCAGTACAACTTAAAATCATAAGGATTTATGTTCTGCGACGAATCAGCAACGGATTTGAATTCACTTGTGAACTTCACAGCGGATAACAACGATAGCGGAATATTGTTAAGTTATTGTAAAAATAACAAGAATTCAAGTGAAAACTGCAAAATTTCATAGCAGTCTACAGAATAGTTGACAGTATATAAGACTTGTAGATTGGAAGACGGCAATATCTGGTATGCTCTGTCACGCATTAGGGTTATATTTTAAATTGAAAACTTTTTGAGTTGAGTATCAAAACCTCTATACGACTTCACCGTAATATGAGTGTTTGCATTACGTTAAGAATTATATTTTCACATGTTTCTTAATTGTTGTTTATTTTCTGTTGTGATTCAGAGAATCAGTGTACAGTGTACAGCGTCCAGTGTTCAGTGTCCAGTGTCAACGTCCAACACGGAATAAAAGGTGCACTGAATTACTCGATTGCTAGTCTTTCTTATTTTAAATTAATAAATCAGAGCCGAATAAATTCTCATGGTTTCGAGTGACATACATGAGTCTAGCGGGGGACTGGGCAAACTGTTTTTGAAATGTGGACGCCCTGACCAGTGTAGAATGCAGGACAGAATTAACGAAGCTCTATTGAAATGATTAATGATGAGGATGTAAATATTTGTTAAACACGCTTTCATTTTTGTAAAAGTAGAGAGGTAATCCCCTATTATTTTACAGAGAGGGGGGATAACCCAGAGCAAGCCCTTAAAGTGGAGGTCCGTATCTTTGAATTTGAAACGACTAGAAACGTTTCGAGGAAACAGTGCTTACGAAGTCGTCCTTTTCAGATAAAGCGCGTTATAGCCTTGAGGTATTGCCTGGGATATTGAATGATTTTTCAATACCTTCTGTTAAATGAGAAAGGACGACAGAGCGCCCGTCTCAAGGTAATTTCAGGATAGTCGTTTATATCAAGATATCAACTGCGTATGCGCTCAAAGCCTGCTCGACACAGTTATACACGAGTGAGCCCATGCTTTGGATTAGCTTAATAGTGAACGCAAACTGTTTTTAAAATACGCACGCCCTGACCAGTGTAGAATGCATGACAGAATTAACGAAGCTTAATTGAAATGATTAAATGAAGATGAGGATGTTAATATTTGTTAAATATGCTTTCATTTTTGTAAAAGAAATAACAGAGTTATTCGGGAACATGTTGTATTAATAAATGTCTTTTCTATTTCTTCTTGATTAAGCATTGACCAACTTAAAAGATATAATCTATAAGTAAACAAATAAAACATAATATGCATTTAAAAGATAATACTTCTTGATGCTTCTTTCTCGTTTTCGCGACACCGCTAATACAATGAATACACTAAAACTAATTCTACTTTTAATTGGAAAATTTATTCACTGACACCTTAGCCTGAGATATGAAGCTACTGTATTCCGTATCTACTATTAATTCTCATGTTAACATAAAACATCACCTCATTTAGAGATACCACCAGGTAAACTTAACTTGACGAGATTTTCTCGCCGCACTTGACTTCGCGGATTATTCTCACTAGAGTAAAGAAAACTGGAGATAATACGCTAGTATAATTATGAAAGATGTGCAGCTATAACTATAGATTCCTCCTTGCTCAAATTTGAGAAGGAAGCAAAGCGACGTGCCGTGAAGGATATCGCATGTTTCGCCAAACCTACAAATAAGAGAGTTATTCGCCAGCTATTTTGTAAGGGGGATAACACAGAGCAAGTGCAGATCCGCATATTTGAATTTGAAACAACTGGTTGCCAAGGAGACAGCGCCTATGAAGAAGTCCTTTTCAGATAAAGCGGGTTATAGCTTTGAGGTATTGCTTAGGATATTGAATGATCCGTCAATACCTTCTGTTAAATGTGAAGGAACGACAGAGCGCCTGTCTCAAGGTAATTTCAGGATAGTAATTGATATCAATGATATCAACTGCGCTCAAAGCCTGCTCGACACGGTTATACACGATTGAGCCCATGCGTTGGATTGGGTTGATGGTGAACGCAAACTGTTTTTAAAATAAGGACGCTCTGACCAGTGTAGAATGCAAGACAGGATTAACGAAGCTCCATTGAAATGATTAAGTGACGATGAGGATGTAAAAATTTGTTAAATATGCTTTCATTTTTGTAAAAAAAATACTACAGCTCTTCGTGAACATGTTGCATTTTATAAATGTCTTTTCTATTTCTTCTTGATTAAGCACTGGACATTTCAACAGATATAATCTATAAGTAAACAAATAAAACATAACATGCATTTAAAAGATAATACTTCTTGATGCTTCTTTCTCTTATTCATGACACCACTAATACAATGAATACACTAAAACTAATTCTACCTTTAATTGGAAAATTTATTTACTAACACCTAGGTTCTTAGGTATGAAGCTACTGTATTCCATATCTACTATAAATTCTCATGTTAACATAAAACATCGTCTTTAGAGATATCTACAGGTAAACTTAACTTGACGAGATTTTCTCGCCGCACTTAGCTTCTCGGCTTATTCTCACCAGAGTAAAGAAAAATAGAGACAATACGCTAGTATAATTATGAAAGATGTGCAGCTATAACTGCAGATTCCTTTTTGCTGAAGTTAGAGAAGGAAGCAAAGCGACGTGCCGTGAAGGATATCGCATGTTTCGCCAAAAATGCAAATAATCGTAGAGCGTTAATCGCCAGCTATTTTATAAGGGGGATAACACAGAGCAAGTGCAGGTCCGTATCTTTGAATTTGAAACGACTGGTTGCCGAGGAGACAGCGATTATGATGTCGTCCTTTTCAGATAAAGCGGGTTATAGCTTTCAGGTATTTCTTAGGATACTGAATGATCCGTCAATACCTTCTGTTTACAATAAGAAAATACTGTAAAGTGTACGTTTTCTATTCCACTACAGTTAAAAGGTACGGGTTGGTCTGTAACATCAACTACATTTACTTTCCATGCGTTCGTCTATCCCTGATATGTAACATCCACGGAAAGTAAACTGTGCTCTTTTTCTTTTCTGCTACTTTGATTACGCATGGTCATTGTTTGTTTTCTATAAGGTCTCAAGAAGGCACTGTACCTGATCGCTGTTTTAATCCACATGCCAAACACAGCTGTTGATGCGGACGAAAGAGATCGCGGAATGGAATTGCCAAAAAATCTCCAACGCAACTGTGCACTTTGACAGGGCGGATAGGAACGATTATAGAAAGTAGCAACGAAAGCTTTGAGGTGCTCCAAAACAACCAAAGACAACATTCTTCCTAAATGTGAATGGGGCGGACACGGGCAGCTGCCCCATAAGCTTGAACTTGTGGAATTAGGTGAATTTCATTAAATAATTTCAAAAACTTAATTCGTAATTTCATAATGTATTAATGAACTTCCAGAAATATATCGTTGATAGTTCAAAAGTGATAAAAAGTGATAAATATATATCGATGATACAGGGAACTTGATCTCGTGAGGGAACTATTTTTTCTACTTAAGAAGAGCTATAACCTAAACGACACTACACAGATACTCTATATATCACATTCTATGATTAGTTCAAATATTTAGTTGTTACAGGTGTACCAGCGGCAACAAATACTGGAGAGGAATGCACGGATCATTAATGCCAAGTGTGCTAGCAACAACTGATACTGAAGAGGAATGTGACGCCGATTAATACCCGCAAGACTTTTGTTTACATGCTTCATTAGTTTTTCGTAGTCTTGTATTAATTGATGGGTTACTTGGCAATTGCTAAGCCATGAAATCATAATCAGATACTGAAAATCCAGAAATGTAGTTTGATATAGAAGTGAAATTGCTATGTCAAATATAAATTAAATGTTTAGCTAGAAAAACTATTTTGCGGTGTCTGGCAGTCTGCAAAAGGTCCATGTCAATCTGAAATCCGGATTATGTATACTACAGCTCACAAATATGTTCATTGATATAATAGGTAGTTTTAGATCAACTAATGCATTGAAATCATCGTGTTATATTTTTGAAAGCATGTTTATACAAATGTTGCATATGAAATAAATTCATTTTGAAATTCCGATTTGGTGTTTTAATGCCCTACAAAGAAACGAACTTGCAACGTAAAACCCCGTAAAATTCCGAAGAATAATTTGATTTTAAAACACTGCTCAACTGAAAGATAAGATAACTGTCAGATTAAATTGATCGTGCAACAAGAACTTGCGCCGGATTACTTATAATCACACAATCCTCTCAATTTTAGATTAAACATGCATGAGCTGTTTCCTTTATACCTCTTTCCTATGCTTATATAATTTACGTTGCAATTGTTTCTGTTGTGTAGATTGTATACATTGGATGAGTCAGTAGATAGGAATAACAATACAGATTAATTTCCCATTAATACAAGCGATCAGAGTATTACCTATATAAAAAAGTACAAATATGTCCTTACTTGAACTTTTAAACTATTCATATTAAAATTAAATAAAACTGTACGTTACAAATGTTAATCATTTGCAGTGTATTAGATATTAGCACCATGCTAGTAATTATTGCTCGTACCTGAATAAATAAATCGCAATGTGTTGTATGTCCACTCACCACTTGCAAAAACCACCGCTTAATTAGTGTGAATACCAGTTAAATGCTGGCATTGTTGATTTTGCAAAGTTTTTGCTTTCTTTATGCTCAGTTGGGGAGACGCGCCATTAGAACTGCTGCCAGCTGGTTTTGATATTGGGCCTGATTTCTTTATATTTATGTTTAAGAAAAAAAATGAATATTTATTTGCAATTATGTTAATGTGCAATGATTATTTGCGTATACGTTACACCTACCACCCCCACCCTGTCCCCGTTTTCATGGAATAAATGACCCAAACAAAGTATAAATTTACTAACAACAGCAACAACTTTTAAAAATAAAAAATTACCTTTCTTTTTGCCATCAGGTAAATTACAAACAAACTAATTCATATGCCTTCAGACTAGTGTGGTTTAAGAACTAACCTCACGAGCACGCTCGCTAAGCAAGTATTTTTTCCTTTCGAATGTGTCTTGTTATTTTGACAGTTCAACGGAAGTAATCTATTTCAACTCAAATCGCGAAATAACAACGCAACAAAACACAAATGACGTTTCTAATTATATGACGTTTGCGATTATTTGAGGTTTATAAACATTCACACATGTTAGTTACTACGTACTCATTCCTGTAAGTTTGAGTCAGTGTATTTCGCTCCTAAAAAGTATACTTATAAGGGGCCGGGAGTGTGCAATGCGGAAAAAACTGCACTCAGTATTTTTCTATCATTCTTTTATACGTGCACGGTCAGGTGTATAATAAAAAAACTAGAAGGGGGTTCTCTGCCAAATACATACAAACTGTCAGGCGAGAAAAAGGGAATAGAATTAATTAGTTATATTTTCGTTCTCACACTCTCATTTAGTACATTGTATTGCATTGTTCTTTAGATCCCTTTCAACTGCTATGGTCATGTCGGGATCCCCTTGCCACATTATACTGAAATGGGGCATTCTAGCTCTCCTTCTAACGCTTACATATGGAGTGCCTCACAGGGTAGCAAGGAGGGGTCCCAATTTTAAAGTCCTAGGTATGACCTAAGATATTGAAAGAAGAGAACTGATGCAACTTGTGCTTTACGTTGTAGTTGCTCACATTTCTTTAATCAAACAAGTGTACACAAATTACTGGAATGTCCAGAATTAGCAACAAGTAAGCAATTCCTAATAACAATAATGTGCTACAGCATAACCACTATAAAATGAAAGAAAGTAAAACAGATTCACCATTGTATCAGGTGATCTTATGTAATAACATTTGTAACTTATAAAGACATACCAGCTTTGAAAATTTTCATTAAATGTGAGTGAAAAATCCCGTCATAGAGGACGTAGGTGTGGTTGAAGTGAACTCGGCATCAATAGATAGAGTAACTGGTAATAATTTATAAACTAACAACTGCTGCAGAAATGTGCATATATTGCAATATGACATGCTGTATAGAAGTACTCAGTTTTTATTAATTTCTTAAGATATAAGTACAAAAATATGACATTTGTTTGGAGCCATGTTTCTAAATCTGCTTTCTAGAAATAACAGCACTTCAACTTCAAGAGCTGAATCTTCAAAACAGTATACCACTTTGATGCAATGGCTACATGACAATTCGTCATAGCGCCATGAGTATTGTATTGTCTTGTTCTTTAGATCCCTTTCAACTGCTATGGTCATGTTGGGATCCCCCTGCCACATTGTACTGAAATGGGCATTCCAGCCCTCCTTCTAACTCTTACATGTGGAGTGCCTCACATTGTAACAGGGAAGAGTCCCAAGTCTTAGGTGTGACCCGACTGGGGTTTGAATCTGCAGTCTTCCAGTTTAGAGGCAGACACTAACCACTAGGCCACCGGGGCTGGTCATGAGAGCGAATGAGATACAGCAGGCAGATCATCTGGAATCTTGCTACACGTGGCTCAAGAACTTCACCAAAAACTGTTGCTTTTTAGTCAGCAGATATGTAATATACTACTTATCACTTACGACACACTTGTTACAAGTCATTTATTCATTTCGATGTTTCTTATAATATATGTAGAACTAAGTTTTATCAGTGTGATAAAAATTTATCTTGTGAAGAAAGAACATTAAGATGAGGGGAACTGTGCAACTTGAAAGAGACTTTTAACGAGAGGGGCATGAAGAAAGAGTTTCTCAAAACAACACGTAAAAGACCTGATAAAAATAAGCCAAATAATTAGAAGCAATCTAGAACATTTCACGTAAACGAAAAAAAGGATTTTCACTGATGTGAACTAGAAATTTTCATAATATTTTTAGTTTAACTATTATGTGTGATGTGAAAGCATTTTGAAAGTGTAAACGCAACATAGTACGTCAGAAACAACATATGTGAGGTTTAGACACACTGTTGAAACCACCTTTTATGAAGGATGAACGCCGTGTTTTGGTTTTTGCCTTCTGTGATAGAGTAAAGGAAGGCGATAGTTGCTATGTATTTCGTAATGTAAAAAATATAAAAAAATATTCCTATTCTAAAACAATAAATTCGCGGTTTTATTTCCTGAAGCTAGCTAGTTAGCCATATGATTTGTTTAACGACACAGCCGACCCTTAACGGGTTACATTGTGTCAATACAGATCAATGAATGGTTTATTCCTTTAAGTGACTTAATCAAAAATACATTGTATTATAATATTACGGCCCATTATATGCTGCACAAAGAAAAGCAAGGCCACTATTATTTTGTATTGTTTTAATGTCAAGAGCACAAGACTGCGTCAGGGAGGAAAACTATTTCTACTACAAAAAAAATCCCAACAGAACTTTTGTTGGAGGTGAGTCTGCTCTAATTAACAAAACAAAACTACAAAATGACTGAAGGGATAATGATAATAACAATAAAAAGAAGAATAATTGATAATATTCAATAATAATAATAATAATAATAATAATAATAATAATAATAATAATAATAATAATAATAATAATAATAATAATAATAATAATAATAATAATAATAATAATAATAATAATAATAATAATAATAATAATAATAATAATAATAATAATAATAATAATAATAATAATAATAATAATAATAATAATAATAATAATAATAATGATAATAATAATAATAATAATAATAATCTTAAACAAATTTATTTTGTTTTCTTTACAGACGACCAGGTGCAGTTCCGAAATATAGACGCGAGGCATCCCATTCTAGTATATGAATATATGCGACGGTATGGGTGATCGGTACCTACTTAGTCTAAAGAAGTAAGCGGATGCGGACGATTACGTTGTGATAATCACAAAGGAAGGCTGTGGGCCGTTCTACGGTATCCAACAGCTCAGGATGCGTCTGGAGGTGTGGAAGACGCTTGAAAGGCAGATGCTATTTTGGCTGTCACATTTGGAGAATGTTCTTGAGGAAGAGCCCTACTCTTTCTTCAATTCCCAAGTGGCAGAGGCTCTCCACGCCGACATTGTGTATGCCGACGACCGCGGCCCGACCGTCTTTCTATTTATTTCTAGCATCTGTGTTCAATCACATAAGCCAGCTCTATCGAGAAGGATATTTTTGGAATTGTGGGGCTTTGGACATTGATGCATTCATGCGTCTTAGTGGCGAGTTCGAAATCATAAATGAGAAGTTCCCCACAGTTGCCTCGTACCAAACATGCTATATGATGCAAAGTGGACAGAGATCTGTTATCTCTGGGAGTGTCTGTAACCCGTGTGGTTATCGCTATTATTAAACTCTTACTTAACAGACTATTATTAAACAATAATCTTGAACAGAACAAACTTTTGAAAGCCTTTTACTACTTTATTTACTTAGCATTGATACTTTATTAGCCTTCTAGAAATAAATTTTGTAATTAATAGATCATTGGTTCTCTATATTGTCTTTGCGTCCGTAACTCATAGAGAGAGAGAGAGAGAGAGAGAGAGAGAGAGGAGAGAGAGAGAGAGAGAGAGAGAGAGAGAGAGAGGAGAGAGAGAGAGAGAGAGAGAGAGAGAGAGAGAGAGATAGATAGATAGATAAATAGATATATATATATAGAGAGAGAGAGAGAGAAAGAGAGAGAGAGAGAGAGAGAGAGAGAGAGAGAGAGAGAGAGAGAGAGAGAGAGAGAGAGAGAGAGAGAGAGAGAGAGAGAGAGAATAGGTATATATGAACTGGGATGTCCGGACATAACGGCGAAGGTCAAAACGGCGACGGCCATAACAGAGAAGACTAAAACGAAGACGGCCAAAACGGCGATGGCCAAATCGGCGACAAGTGCAACCCGAACAAAACGGCGACGGAGTTTTTTTTAAGTTTATGCTTTAAAACGCTTATTAAAAAAGTAAAAAGTAACAACGTTGCCAACATAGTTTATGTAACCATCAGAGATAGATAAATTTGAACACAGGGCTGCATTTCTCCCAAACCTGCATTTTCTGCATTTCGCCCTTCCTGCCCTCCCTAACCACCTCCTTCCTGTCACCAGTCACTGTCTCAGTAATCTGCTCAAGGAATGATTTACTCACTTATCTTTTTTCAGGTAAAACTGAAAATTATTTTCTCAGGTAAAAAAAATTAATCTTCTCACTCATAGGTGTGGATTCGTATATAAAATAGCATTTCACATAACCGATACAGATAAGGATTAACTCATTGAGGCGATTAAATTTCATCAGTCTTTCATTGCTGACAATTCGAAGTCCCTTTAAAGACATTTTTATTTTGCCTTTTAGTGATGTGGATTCACGTGCAATAACGGATTGATGGGCACAATCGCTAAATAAAATTGTCTTTCAAAATGTAATTATTTACCCCCCCCCCCCCCACCACGTTGGATTCTCATATAACTGCAACTAGGAATATATGGGAAAATGAGTGTTACATTATCCATTTTATTTTTCCCTTAAAATTTAATTATTCAAGTAAAATTTAATTATCTTCAAGTAGAAATGAATTGATTTATCTGGCAATACTGTTCTTTGTATTTTGATTTTCAACATCAAATTATTAATCTTCGCCACCGTTTTGTCCAGGGTTGCACTTTTCGCCGTTTTGGTCATCGCCGTTTTAACCGTCGCCGTTTTCGTCTCTTCTCCGTTTTGGCCGTCGCCGTTTTGTCCGGTATTCATGAACTGGATATGCATTTTAGCTGCCATATGGTATCTGGTAGTCGAAGGGTACACAGGTTTCCTTTGAAAGGGCCTACCACAGTCTCAATAAGCGGGTGCACGGGAAGTTGCAAGACAACCTTTGTCCACCGGTTGCTTGAAAATATAAATGACATGTTTGAACCCTGACTGACGAAGACATGCAGGGAGATCCGCAAGGAATACAGTTCTCTGCAGAGGCGCCTGAACAGTTTTGTGCATTGAACCTGCAGCTGGACGAAAATCGGTCGGAGATTTCTTGAGAGGGGTTGGATACAACATTAGATGGCCTAGTGTCAACAGAGAAAGCCAAGAAGATTAAGATGTATGTACTCAGTCTCATTGACTGAGATAGAACATTTTTCTGAGAGGAAACCACGACAATTCATCTAGCGACAATTCATCTAAATGAGATGGGTACTCGAAATATCCACTTTTTCATCTGGGGACGTAATAGGCGGAAGCGTAATGGACGGATACGTGATTGATGACATCAGCTCCTGTTTCGATTCTACAATGACAGCATTGATACAGCGTTCTTGCAACCACGGGCAGTGTCGAGAACGAGAAGGGAGGAAAAGTTTTTGTCCTAACAAGGAACGGATGCGCCGGGAGAAAACGAGGATTTAGACAGTGAAGAGCAGTGCCAGAATGACCCATCCGTGGTCAGCCTTCAAGAAGCACTTCCTTTCGTGAACCAGCTCAAGACGCTTCTTTTGACAAAAACTCTAGGATTTTTTTTATGCAGATTGAAACCGCTTTGCAGGACAAGTGTTCATCCAAGCAATCAACAATTGATGAATTTATTTAGCGAAAGTCATTGTTAAAGCTATGATATTGCACGACTTCAGTCTGTAACTGTTGCAAAGAACATGCGCAAGCTTCACTGGGATATTAATTTTAACTCGTTGTGATTAAATTGATTTGCCTTTTTACCAGATTCATCGGAATATATATGTATTATCCAATGTATCTTCTTTGGTCGAAAGGTTGCAATAAATTTTTCAAAGATGGGTATTTTTTTATTTAGTTTACTCGGGTATTTAATAACAAAGCACACAGGATCAATCAGACCATTAAAAGGTCCTTAAAATGCCCAGTCCCCGGGAAAAGGGACCACCTTGGAATTAGGACCGCTTTTCACCATTCCCTTCGATGGTCCTATTTCTGGGGTTCTCTTGTATTAATTGAATGTGCCCGCATGTATTGAAACGTAAAAAATGAAAAATATGAGCTAGTGAATATAAAAACACTGTTAGTCAACCATTTCTGGCTTAAATTATTATTTGGTTCGTTTATAAGTGAAGACAATACAACACTGTAACTGTGGTATAGAACTGATTGGACACAAATTGCTTAACTGTTGAAATTGGAACTGAAATGCAAGTGGGATTTAAATGTCGATCGAAAATCGAACAAAAAACAAATCCTGCATATTTTATTTACATGCACAAGTTCGAGAACATGATCATGTACCCAACCCGTCTATGTTAATACCGTACAGTGACTTAGAAGACCTGGTTCAAAGTGATTCACACTGATCCAGCGTGCTGGTTTTGCTCTGGAGCTGAACAAGCTTTTCACAGGAAAATCGCTAGATTTCATACGTAAAATGTGGACTTTAATATTCCATGAACTTAATTTAAGTCACATACTCAAGGTAAGATGTTATTTTTGCACAAAATTATGAACTTTTTAAAGCAAAAAGTAGAATAAATTCTATCATTTCATTGCCATTTCCCGTGAACGATGACATGACGGTGTTGCCGCATGGTTGTTACTGACGTCTATACAACGTCAATTTTCAGACATTTATGCAAAGTTGCACTGAAGACGTTGAATTAACGTTGCTAAAGTGAGATTTTTGTTGCAATCAAAAGCAACATCTAAACAACGTTGTTTATCCAACGTCTTTTCAAAGTTGCGTCAAAAACGTTAAGACGTTGGTCTCTGCTCCCGAACGAATCACGAATGGTTTGACGTGGAAACCTTTAATCGACGAAAAGTTTACTGGGATCTACCGCTCCTCTCGTACTCTTTGTGAATATTGTGATGTCAGGAATTCTTAACTTCTTATAACCTGCGTGTGCATTCACCGAGGACGATCCCTTACGATCAAATTAACCGTAGTACGAGGCAAAAAGCATTCAAATTGAGCAACACATCGAAATGGTTTAAGAAATAAATTGGTCTAATAACTGAAGAAGATTTTAATGTCTTATAATAGGAATAGCATGGTTAACTGCGTAGCTTCTACACTGTAGATAAGCCTGAATAACCGGCACAAATGCTGTTTTCGCATTAAAAGAACTTTTTTTTCAGTTTTGCCAATTACGATATGTTGCTCAGTGTCATATTTCTCTCCTTGTAGCTTTCCAGTGTGGATTTCTTTATGGGAAAATACGAGCACCTAGTTAGCGATATCTGAGAAATATGTGACGGCAAGAAGACTGCTTTACCCAGAGAGAATTCCATTTGATATATCACTGCCTCACCTGCGCGACGGTTGTCGATACGGGGCTCAGTGATGTGCCGGTGCCACAAAGTTCCCCGCAGATGGTCTGAAAGCATCCCGGTGCTAAAACATCTTCAGGTACTAACACCGTGTGCGTTTTCCACTGAAATGGTTTCAGTCTGTATTAGCACTTTCTTTCGATAAGAATCCGTAACAGTATCACGGAAGTCAATCCTCCAGTCATACATTAATTGCAAGCAATGGCTTCATTCCAGATAAATCTTTGCCTCAACCGCTTCCTTGTTCTGCCGTGACCTGGCCTAATGTCACTGCAATATTTTAAACGTTTAATTTATATATGTCATTGAATATGTCATTGAACATTGTATATCCTATTAAGTTATTACAAAGAAACTAGTCTATTTGTTAACCCACACACTTTGGACAATAAACGATTGATTGATTGATTTGATTGATTGAATATTGCTTGGCATGTGTGAAAAGCGAATCATAACAATATGACACGAGCAAAACACAAGAAAGACCCGCAGTCACTCATTCGGGGCCAAGTAATAAATATTTCTATTATCGGGCCAACGGTCTAAGTATTTTATTTTTTAACGCTTATGTATTGCTTTGCGGTACTTTTGTGGGTGTTTTTGTCTATCTGCACTGTACTTCGATAACCCAATAGTTCTTGTCCAATAGAATCCTTTCAGGCGGTATTTGAACGGCGAAGTTATCGTCTGCATGCTGTCGTCTGCATGTTGTTGTCTGCATGTTGTTGTCTGTATGCTGTCGTCTGCGTGCTGTCGTCTGTATGCTGGCGTGTCCAGCCTCTGTATTACACAGTTATTGCCATAAATAGGACCGCCCTTGTTTTACCGGGTCCTCGACGAGCTCGCGGAGGCCATTACTGTATCTGCCTAGTAGAGATTGCATTGAAAGTTGGCGAAATTAAAAAAAAAAACAACATTGATACAATATTGATTTCATATTGCTGGAGAAGTGTCCACATAGGGTAAATGAATACGATCAATTTAAGACAAACTTCCATAATGAACCGAAAACTCACTTGTGATATGGAAAGTGACATTTACTATGAATCTTGCCTTTCACATGCCCCTTAAGAATTTGGAGTCAGGAAGGGAGGGGACCGGGTGATCTGCAAAGAAAGCGTATTTGGCCACAGGTGTTTGTCTTTTGCTAAAACCATATATAAAGTGGCAGCAGCTCTTAACCAGACTTGTAACTTTTTAAGATGTTTTGGAGTATATCCCCTCCCCTCCTCCCCCTCCAATCAGCACAAGTATTCTTCTGCTTAATCTTACAATGTTCAAAAATTGTTTGTTCTACCCTGTAAACATTCTTACGTCTTCGCAACGTTGTAATTTATGGCGGCCATAGATCAACGTCTTATAAACGTCTTTGACACAACGTTGAATATACATCGGATAAGTAACGTTATTTGGGTGCCGCTTTTGGTCACATCCAAAATGTTGAAAAGAAGTGGGAATATCGACGTTGTGTAGAAGTCTGACTCACAACCAAAAAACAACCTCCTTGTGTTATTGCTCGCCGGAAATGGTACCCATGGTCGTAAAGCAAAACAAGGTCGTAAACTATAAGAATATTAGGAGCGCGCAAGTTTCTTCCCGCCTAGTTTTGAAAAAATATTCATAGAAATCGACTGCATACACATTCACCGTTACCGAATGATTCAAGAATGGGGGATGGGGGAGCCACGCTATGATTGTCTTGACGGCGAATCTGGGCAAATATTTTTCCAGCGTCTTTATAACGCCGTGAGACAGATGTTGTTTCAGTTTCCATTTGAAGCCTTCACGTAAACGTTGATCAGACATCAGATAATCGACTTCTGTCCACGGTTTCGACTTCCATAAACACCCGCATTTAACTTTCGAACGTGGGAATGCTCACTTGGTAGGTTCGAAATGACATAAAAGTTCTGTGTCTAACTAGTAAGGAAACTTCGACACTACGGAACACTACAAATGCGTCAGGCGTTGCTTAGCTCAAGATTGGGGGAGTAAGTCTATTGGTTAGACCCCATAACATTTATGCACATTCTCACTAATTTAAACACGTTTATATTAAAACTTTTTAAAGGGTCTAAATGTATACATATAGAAGTACAAAACCAAATTTAGACTAGACGATTTCTTGGACTTCTTTTTAGAAAGAAAGGTCGGAGGTGTGGGAGGGCGCCGAAAGATAGTTAAATCTTCTTCGTAATGTGTGTGTGGTTTCCTGTGTCTTCTGCAATGTGGCCATGCAGAGTAAACGATGGACTTAACAAATATCGAAGCAATTTTAGTCTTTACTCAAGGGGACTTTAGGAGCGCGTTATGGGTATACATTTGTATTTTTATTAAGGAGCGCTGCAAACTGAACTATATGAAGACATCACACTACAGCTCTGGCCTGCACAACATGTTCCATCTTATTTACAGCTATTACATATCAGACTTTTCAAACGAGGGCCATGGGGTTTTCTTATAAAAAGTTACATACATTGGTTGGAGGGGTGCTTTTTTTAACCGGCACAACAATCAAAGATGATCACAATGGTCATGACTATAACCGCGTTGGTCTCCTGAAACATTGATTTATTTTAAAAATTCAACAGCGCTGTTTATAAATACGATAGCAGTCTTTTTCACCATGACTTGTCATAAATCGCGCAATGTTTTTCAAGTTTTGAACAAGTAATCATTAAAATCATCCTCAGCTTCCATAAAAAACAACGTAATGGTTTCGGTTTGACTCCAGCTATGTGTGTTTGGACCAGCCAGAGAGTTTTTTAGCTGAGACCAAGGGCAGGCTGCGATCCCCCTGCGCTAAATTACTGAAAAAACTCAGCGAGTTTCGCATCGCTTAGAAGCTGATTGGGCCCGCTGGCCCCTCTGGCCCGCGGCCCATTCAAACCCTGCAAACTGCCGTTCTCTGACGGCAAACCAAAAACTGTCATCCACGACATTCGACTGCTGTTCTACGCGTTGTTGTACATACTAAACTGGGCGACATTAAACAATATTCCATGTAAACAAGTCATTCTCGATGTCAGCACACCCAGAAGGGGCTCAGACCATTCCAAGAATTAAATGCTCTTTGGGATTTCTCAGTCTAAAGCGGGGCGAGCTTCTGCAGATAAACCACGACAAAGACTGTACGCTTAACATCCAATTTTCGTGGCATTTTAAAAAAAAAAAATTTTTAAACTGAAAAAATATCTAACGACTTCTTTATTTGATGTCACATTAACTACACAAAACCGTGTTATGTGTGAAATGCGTTTCGGTCTAAGCCACTAATTTGGTAATTCCCATGGCCACTGTTTCCTGTACTCGATGACGTCATGCTTTGACGAAAGGCGCTGATATCGTCACGTGACATGCTTGTCTCGTCAGGTCTTTGAGTGTGATTGGGCAGCTGGTATTCAGTTGTTTCCGACTCCACGTCGCTATGGTAATCAGACACGTGACCGTAATGGTTTCTAGGGAGATAAGCACTGTGTGTTGTGTTTTTGGCGTCTTTTTTGTGATGGTCGCTCCAATTCCTTTGTTCTGGATACTCTTCAGGCTTCGTGTAGTCCCCCATGCGGTGTCTGCGATTAAGAGCGAATTTGTGTGACAATGTAACAATAACCATCATCCCAACCACCACCCCTCCCTCCCGCCCCCCTCCCCCCGCCCTGCCGACCCGTTCGTAAAAAAAATACATAAAAATTAAGAATTAATAATAATAATGATAATAATAATAATAATAATTCATATTCTGTTCAAGAAAAAAATAGTTTCAAATGGACGGTAAAGGCTTTGTAGGTACCCAGTGAACATTCTGAGGTCTGGTTTTAGGTTGTAACGTCGATCCGACCAAATCACTGCATTACCTCTGGTTGTACTTCGGTTATGATTGGTAGCGACCATAGAGTGACATCTAACCAACGTCTTTAACACAACGTTGAATAGATGTTGGGTATGCAATGTTGTTTAAACGTCGCTTTTAGCCGAAACCAAAACGCAATTAACTTTCCTCGATATCAATGAACATCTTTGGTGCAATGTTGAATAGATATCGGAAAGTCGACGTTGTAAAGACGTCGGACGCAAAACAAAACAAAAAAGGCAACCAAACAAACAAAAACAAAAACAAATAAAAAACCTCTTTGTGTTATCGCACATCGGATACGGTACCTATGACAGGTCACTTTGAATTACACCGAAGCGAGGACGTAAAATACGGGAATTTCAAGAGCGCGCGAGTTTCTGCTCACCTACTTTTGCAAAATATTTATGGAAATCGACTTCATACGTATTCTGTGTGATCGGATGACCAAAGGATAGGGGCAAGTGACGAGCACACTGTGATTGTGGCTGTTGTATTGAGAGCGATTTTAGATTAACAAGTATATACAACTTCGCTCTTCTGACGTCTATGCAACGTCGCTTTCCTGACGACTATACAAGGTCGGGGATATTTAGTTATTTCGATTTCCAATTGCAAGCTTTGCGCAATGTTCATTACAGGTCGGAAAATCGACGCCTGTTGAATGTCGGAGGGTAGACGTAGTTTTGATTTTTAAACAACGAAAAAAAACTTTTATCCATAGTCGGTTGTGAGGTCTACCCAAAGTTGATATAAGCTGACAGTGTTTCCTGAGTAGCCTTTGCCAGGAAATTTAAGCCTTTAATAGTGCCCTCATCGGATCAATATTTTTGAGAAATGGCTCTTATAGTGATGGGTGATGGGGTGATAGATTACAGGCCGTCACCAATAAGAATGCTTCAATTCCTGCGTGGTTGTAAATCACGGCCTTGCAATTAAAGGCTAATCGTTTAGCAGTGATTTAAGGCAATGATTTCTCTGCATTGAAGACGAGGTAAACCTTTACCAAAAGGCAAAAAGAACAAAATACACATATCAAGAAAGAAAATTTTAAAACACATAGTTTTCCTAAACAATAGCAGGTGCGGCTACATGCGAAGATATCAGTCGGGGTTGAGATGGGCCGTTCGAAGGTCATTCAAAACTGCACAAAAATAAGATTTTGCAGCATTGACACAATAGTTGTGCCATGGTAAATGAGTATTCTTAGAACTTATAAAAAATGCTCCTTCTTTAAAAAATCAAATTAAGTTTATAAGTAGTTTGAGTGACACTTAAGTAAAACTAAATGAATTCAATGATATCAGAAGTTCATTTAAAATTAAATCAAGAGTAAGTTTATTTCCAGCAGATCCTGTATATACACCCCCCCCCCCCCTCAGTTTTCACTGACCTTTTATAGACGAGAAAACCAGCGCCCGCAGCAATAATTGACAGGCAGATGATCAATGCTATACCAATGATGATGAAAACCAAGTATTCTGTAACATAATGAATAATAATGGGTTAAAATTCTGTGATCTTAGTTATTCATACTGTACTTTCAGTAGGGTGAAAAGGAGAGTTCTACCACACTTGATGACGTCATACTGTCTGGAAGTGACGTCATAGCGTCTGGACCGGAAGTGCTGTCTGGACCGGAAGTGTTGTCTGGACCGGAAGTGTTGTCTGGACCGGAAGTGCTGTCTGGACCAGAAGTGACGTCACGATAAGCGTTAGGATAGGCGCGGCCATCCATGACGTCATAATGAGGTCATAATGAGGTCATAATGAGGTCATAATGAGGTCATAATGAGGTCATAATGAGGTCATAATGAGGTCATAATGAGGTCATAATGAGGTCATGCTGTGTGGCGGCTTCCTAGGGTTTCAGTCGATGATCGTCGAAGTCAATGAAGTCAAGCTTTCATTTCCGAAGTCAATCGGCAACAGACCCTAAAAAGTGATGACCTCCCCCCCCCCCCCCCTCGAAATTGTGATTTTTTGCATATTTATCCGTTTCAGACGATTCTGAACATTTTTTTTTTTTTTTTGGGTCGACCGACCCCCCCCCCCCCCCTCGAAATTGTGATTTTTGCATATTTATCCGTTTCAGACGATTCTGAACATTTTTCATTTTTTGGGTCGACCGACCCCCCCCCCCTCGAAATTGTGATTTTTGCATATTTATCCGTTCCAGACGATTCTGAACTTTTTTTTTTTTTTTGGTCGACCATATACACAAGTAAAATTCTGCTGAGTCAGCAATTTTAACAATTTTGAGCAAGTTTGAACAAGTTACACACCAATATTTTGATTACATGGAAGTAGCATAAAAGCATGAGTGAAACATGTCAACTAGTCAACTAGTGATACATTCTGCTGAGTCAACAATTTTGAACGAGTATTGAATAAGTTTGAACAAGTTACACACCATATACCATCAAAGTTTTATAAAAGGAAGAGTGACGAGAAAACTTCACAATGTCAACATTACTTCTTCACAGATGTGTAGAGACCATGGATGACGTCTTCAAAGTGAATTATGCTGACTACGTGTTTTCAAAGCTTCCTGCTTTTGAATCGGATTGGATGCTGCAAGTGAAGAACTTACATCAGCATTGGGAAGCTGTTGGAAAGACCATTCCAAGAGATCGTTTCATCCGCTCGTTTCTACGTGAATGTGAAGATCTACATTTACCGTTAACTTATGACATTGATTCAGCATTTATCAACGCGAATACAATTTAGGCAGTTGAGCTCATGTTAGCTGTAGCTGCAAGAATCATTTTACATTATGATGATGATGTTCCAAATAATGTATCAGAGCTTGTTCGATTCAACCATGGACGAGTTGAAGTGAACTCAAAACTTTGCAAGGGAGCTGACTCAGCAAACAGTTGGGTATAAAAGGGAGTGGACTCAGCAGAGTGAAGTCATTTCTCAGCAGACAGTTGGAGGGAGTGGATCATCAGTACATTGTGGCAGCCATGGAGAACAAGACAAGCAGCAGCAGCAGCAGCTTTAAAATTAGTGCTAACTTAACCATTACTGTGGAGCATGGAGAATATTGGCCATTTCTACGCATCACACGTGGAGAGAGATGGTGTGCTTATTCACCATCTTTGTGGAAGATTGTGTGCCAGAGCTTGAAAAATTTACGCGACATTGGCTTCAAACTGTACTTAACGCAAACGAAGTGGCTTGAAATCATTTCATACTTGGATATGCGCTATGTGAGTTTTGTGCGCACGTCACGGTTTGAAGGGAAAGAATACACACATCACATCAACATGAATGATGGTGAATGGGAGACACTGCTTCAGGAGATGGACAACATCAACTCAGCCCTATCACCATGTGAGGAATGTCATGACAAGAAAACGATCATCAAGCTGCAAAAGGATGGTCGGATGAAGGTGTCAAAGCTATCCAAGAAAAGGCTGGCTGAAGTTCAGTTGGAGAACATGAACGTGCAAAATCAACTTGGACTTACCTGCGACTATTGCGGTGCTTGTGGATATATGGAGGATTATCATTGCCACTGCCACAAGTATAATTGTAAGTTGTGTGAACCAAACAACTTCTGCGGCAAGTGTGGAGTACTTAAAGTCTGTGAAGCAAAGTAGAAGCTAGAACTTGTTCGATTCCACGATGAATGAGTTGAAGTGAATTCAAAACTTTGTAATATGTTTGGGTAGATAGTTAGACATAAAAGGAGTGAAGTTTTCATTTCATTGTATAACCATGGAGAAGAAGAAGAAGACAAGCAGCTTTAAAATTAGTGCAAACATAACTGTTACTGTGCAACATGGAAAATTTGGACAATTTCTACGAATCAAACGTGGAGAGAGCTGGGTTGCTTTATCACCATCTTCGTGGAAGATTGTGTGTGAGAGATTTAGAGATTTACGCACCATTGGCTTCAAACTATACTTAACGCAAAATAAGTGGCTGGAAGTCATTTCAATCTTGGGCATGCGTTATATAACTTTTGCACATACATCGCTGGTTCACGGACTAGGATATACGAAGTACATCAACATGGATCATGGTGAATGTGAGACATTGCTTTAGGAGATGGATAACATTAACTCAGTCTTATTACCATGTACGGAATGTCATGTCATAAATCCTATCAAGCTGCGAAAGGATGGTCGGATGAAGGTGTCAAAGCTATCCAAGAAAAGGCTGGCTGAAGTTCAGTTGGAGAACATGAACGTACAAAATCAACTTGGACTTACCTGTGACTATTGCGGTGCTTGTGGATATGTGGAGGATTATCATTGCCACTGCCACAAGTATAATTGCAAGTTGTGTGAACCAAACAACTTCTGCGGCAAGTGTGGAGTACTTAAAGTCAGTGAAGCAAAGTAAAAGCCCACAAGACACTGAAACAAGATGGACGCATGTTTTAAAAATGCTTATATTGACTTGATGATTGCTAAACTTGCTTGCTGTGGCACTCCAGACTATCAACTTTATCATTTGGATGCTTTTTTGGATGTTGTACATCATAGTCTTGATGTGATTGAACTGCATTCAAGATTTCTTGGAGAATGTCATAAAATTGGAATAGAAGAAGATCCTGACTTTGACTTTGATTCTGCACTTTATTCTGCTCGTACTGATGTTGAAGTATATTTCACCGTAGTTGATCATTTGAGAGATTGTTGTGAACTACAAGAAGAGGAAACCGAGCAGCTTTATCAGGTAACTTTAAAGATATAAAAACCTTTTAATCATCTTTGTAACAACATAGTGAATTGATAACATAACAATGTTTTTCTTACTAACAAAGTTAGTTTTATGTGAGTGGTTTCAACGTAAACAAAGAAAGAACATGATAGAAGAGGCAGCAAATATATTAAAAGATATTTTATTACAGGAAGAAACCGACATGTCAGAATAAAACAACAGAAACAAAGTCAACATGGAGAATCTTGTACTATTCAGTGGTCATAAGGACGTTCTTTCAAACATGTTTCCAACACGACTTGAAAAGTATGGACATGTGTTCAACTCAAGTGAAGCGTTGTATCAATATGAGAAAGCAGTTTTTCATCACCGTCCAGATATTGCTTCAGCCATTGTGTCATCCAGAAATGGATATGAAGCGAAACGTATTGCTAAAGGGATAAAACCATGTCCTTTATGGCATACAGTAAAGAGAAGTAAAATGCTAGATGTTTTACAAGTCAAATGGAATCAGTGTGTATTGTTTCGCAACAAGTTGAAAGAATGTAAAGACAAAACTTTAGTTGAAGCAACGTATGATCATTGGTGGGGAGCTGGTGTGAAACAAGTGTCATCTGGATATCCTGGTCAGAATATTATGGGAAAGTTGTTAGAACTGTTCTGTGAGACTTGATGTGCAGACGTGTGAACATGTAAATTTGAAGTGTGTTAAGTGAACAACAACTGGAAAAAACTTGCTGAACTTGACAGACTTATGCTGCATTGCCGGAGCAGCATAACTTGACAGACTTGTGCTACATTGCCGGAGCAGCATAACTTGCTAAACCTGACAGACTTGTGCTGCATTGCAAGACTCACAAGACTACATAATGGCGGACATGACACTGAGACAATATATTGTGCAAAAAGCTTATTGTGAAGAAATGTTATCAGCTGTAAAAAAGTTTGCACATTTAGTCTGTCCTGCTTGTCAACATGAAGAGTGTCAAGAACATACTTGTCATACTGCATGTGTTTATACATATTGGAATGAAGCTAAATATTACATGCATTTAGATAAAGTGTTAGAGAATGCAAATCAACGTTGTGAGAAATATGGTGTAGATGCTATTACATTGGATGAACTCAGTCATTGGTTAGTGTTCATTGAAGACCAATGGTCTCCAGTTATTCATACCATTGTATCCATACTTGATTTGTAAAAAAACTTGTTAGTTAAGTTATAAATGCATGTTAGTTAAGTGAGGTTGGTTGAGTTATAAAATAAAAGCTGTTCTGTTGAGAAGGTGGTTTTCATTCATCATGTCGGCGTGGAAAGACTACTTGACCAATATTTACTTCAAACCTGGACAGCCTGGAGCATTTGCTGGTCCTTACAAACTGTATCACATCTAACGAAAACATAATCAAGCAGTCACACAGTCACAAGTGAAGAAATGGCTACAGGATCAAGATGCTTTTAGTTTGCTACAACCTGTCAAATACAGGTTCAAAAGACAACGCGTGATTACACGTGGCATTGATGACATGTGGGATATTGATTTGGCTGATATGGGAAACATAGCTCCCTATAATGATGACATACGCCTTTTACTCATTGTCATTGATGTGTTTTCCAAATATGTCTGGGTACAGCAAATACCTAATAAATCACATACCAGCGTCATACAAGCTTTCCAAAAGATTTTTCATGACACACGACGAAGACCGCGAACTCTAAGGTCTGATAAAGGAACAGAATTTAAAAATAGATGGGTAAAAGCATTTTTGAAGAAAGAAGGAATTCATGCTTATACCACAAAGAATGAAACCAAAACCAACTTTGCTGAAAGAGTCATTCGTACTCTGAAGGGAATGATGTATCGGTATTTTCTACATAATCAAACCTACCGCTACGTAGACATTCTTCCAGACTTGGTGTACAATTACAACCATAGACCTCATGGTTCTCTTCCTAATAAATATGCTCCAGCCGAGATTCGTAAAGACAACGAATCAAAAGTGTGGAAGTATATGTATGTCGACAAACTGAAATTGAAACCGAAGAAGAAGAAGTATAAATTTAACATTGGCGATCATGTTCGCATTTCCCACATTAAATATGTGTTTCAACGCGATTATCACATCAAATGGACGCAAGAAGTCTTCATTGTCACACATCGTTGTAAGAAGCAAGGAATACATTTGTATCGTGTGAAAGACTTTTTAGACGAAGATATTGATGGACATTTCTATGAAGAAGAACTGCAGAAAGTGACCAAAGATATTGAATCTATTTATAGAATTGAAAAGGTCTTGAAAACACGTAAAAGACGAGGAGGTGTGAAAGAATTATTTGTCAAGTGGTTAGGTTGGCCAAACAAGTTTAACAGTTGGGTGAAAGAAACAGACATTCAACAATGAAGCATCCATTTACATGTTTGGTCTCTGGACCTACAGGCAGTGGCAAAACGTCTCTGGTGAAGGAAATTCTAGAACAAAAGTTGATTCAACCCTCTCCAAAAAGCATTTTATGGCTCTATGCAGCAGATCAGCCTTTGTACAAGGGAATGAAAGGCGTGGAATTTTACCAAGGCATTCCAGATGACATTGAAGAGCGTTTTAACCCGAAGAAACCAAACTTACTTATCATTGATGACTTAATGACGAAATGTCATAGTGATGAGCGTATGACACGTCTCTTTAGTGTTGGCAGCAGTCATCAAAATCTAAGCATTATCTTTATTGTGCATAATTTATTCCATCATGGGAAAGAGATGCGAAATATTAGTTTGAATACACATTATATCATTCTGTTTAAAAATCCGAGAGACAGTCAACAAATTAGTACATTGGCGCGGCAAATGTATCCTGGAAGATCTCAATTTCTCATAGAAGCCTATCAAGATGCTACTAGCAAACCTCATGGTTATTTATTCATTGATTTAAAACCAAAGACAAATGATCAACTACGTATTCGTACAGGCATTTTACCAAAAGATACACATTATGTATATATTGATAAAGCAGTGTATGAACAAGAACCAACTCATTTGACCATTCGCAGTCAAGATGTCTAAACGTATTCGAGCGAACCAGCCGTTTCTTCATTTGCTTGCACGCAGTGGGCCTAAACGACGTAAATCCTTGCTACAGCAAGCTACAAAGGAGGAATTAACAAGCTTGTTTGAAATTTGTTTGAATATATTGCAAGGACATTTACCCTTAAGCTCAAAACGGTTTAAGGAATTTAAACGTGAACGTCATACGCTACGTACTCTAGCAGATAAGAAGATATCCCTTCGACGAAAAAAGAAGTTGATTAATCAGAAAGGAGGATTCATTGGAGCTATTGCTAGATTGGCATTGCCCTTGTTAGCCAAACTACTGCTAAAATGAAACATACGATGAAAATGGTCCTCATTCCTGAATATGAATATAAAATGTTGCTAAAAAAGAAGGGAAAAGATGGTGAAATCAAAACGAAAGTGAATAAACTTTTACGTGGGAAACAAACACGTGAAAAGGCTATAGAAATGTCTCAACTTCTTGGTCGTCATTTACGAACAAGTCAGTCTAGGCAGCAAAATCCCTCATCATCATCATCATCACCTGAAAAGCCAGAAAAGTTATTTTTAAGTCATTTTCAACCTATCTATCATGGAAAAATAACACAACTTTTAGCAGAACTGAAGAAATATGGTGTTAAATGGACAGAGAAGAATGAACTTGTGTTGAAAACGGGTGATATTATAGCAAATTCCAACATGGTTGATTTGATGAAAGAAGCATTGGTGGCGACAAGAAGAAAAGAACGAGCCATACCACCACATGGTTGGCATCCATTTATCCAGGAAATTGTTGATGCTAATATTCCAAAAACAATGTTTAGTAAAAAGACCACTCGTGACGACATTACAACAGAAATGAAACAACGTCAACAAAGACAGTTTCCTGAAGGATGGGAAAATTTTTAACATGGCTGAAAGAGCTATGTTGTTGCCAAGAAGATAAACCAACTATTCCTGTAAAAATAAGATGTACAAGTGCTTGTTGTGAAGGAGAAGTCATAGATCATGTAGATCATCATCATGATGTGAAAGATCATTTACATACTTGGTCGAATGGCGCGCGCTATCGTGAAGTATATAGACAACGTCAACGCACCTATACCATTTAGTTCCCATCATGGAGTCGACAAGCTTTTACATCACTTTGCCTAGCAATGCGAGTATGACCTATTATCCCAACAACAAGGCTTCGAATTATCAAATTCGTATGCCTCGAACCATTTATCTGAATGGAAAATATGAAGTGGCTTTAGCTGAAATTCAATATCCACATACATGGACAACGATGAGACAGGGCATGGACTACTCTATTCAGTATCGACAAGAACTATTCGATGATCCTATTCTTAGCACTCTCGATATTCCTTATGGGTACTATAGAACCATACAAGAACTATGTGAGGCAGTCAATGAAGAAGCGACTAATGCTCTGAAACTTACAGAAGCTATTCGAATAAAGTATGATAAGATTAGACGACGTGTGTTTCTATTTCTCGATTATGGTTATGAAGTGTCCTTTTCCACTGGATTAGCTGAGATTTTAGGATTTATCCCAGATCACTGGTATACTGAAACATGTACAGCTGACCATAAAGCGGATGTGAAACAGGGGTTTTATACACTGTATGTGTATTGTAGCATTTGTAAACCACAAGTTGTTGGTGATTATTATGTTCCGTTACTACGTTCTGTTGGCATACAAGGCCATGATGGAGATATTATCATGAAAACGTATGGCGAACCGCATTATGTTCCTGTAAACACATCCAAATTTGACATGATAGAAATGAATATTAAGGACGACACAGGCCATAATGTTCCATTTCAAACTGGAAAGGTGATCTGTAAACTTCATTTTCGACCAAAAGCAATATGAAAGCTTATACACACGATCCGTCTGCATATCGCAACCATTTTCTTCGTCAAGTGGGCGGGGAATTACCAGGATTCAAAGGAGCGCGAATCCAATATGGCGATGGTATTGGTTCAATACTGGGATCATTGGCTCGCAAAGCTATTCCACTACTTAAGGCTGGGGCTAAGATCGTTGCGCCACATCTTAAGAAGGCTGCAAAGAATGTCGCGAAAGATGTGACGGGCCGAGTAGCAGAACGTGTGTTTGGAGAACAAAAGCGTGTGCAACCGACGAAACGTGCCAGAAGACGAAAAACAGCCAGACGGATAACATCAAAATATCGCAAAGATATCTTTTGAAATCATGTCTCTCATTCATAATCATTCGTGTGAATGTAGTCTTTCTCCATTGGAATGGTTTCACGTACCACCAACGCAAACTGCTGTAGAGAAAAGTTATAATGTTGACTATCAACCACTTACAAGCATTAGAGAAGGCGCTCCAATAGAATTCTACATTCCTGCGAGTACAGAAGAATATCTGGATTTAAAGAACAGTAAACTCCATATTGTATGTCGCATTGTCAAGGCCGATGGAACAGAGTGTGGCGCAGATGATAATGTCTCTTGCATCAATGATGTGTTTAATGGGTTATGGTCTAATATTGAATTGTTTCTGAATGATCGTTTGGTTTCGCATAGTAACAATACTCATGGTTATACCAGCATTATCTCTCATCTCATCCATGACTCGGAAGAAAGTCTGCATTCTGAGCGCTCTATGCGTCTCATGTACAAGGATACTGCTGGGTCAATGAATAGTCATGAGGTGAAAAGACCTAATCATGAACGATATGTATCCGGGTTTCATGTCAATGCTGACGGCGGTGACTTGGCTGAGCAAGGCAATAATGGTTTACATCATCGTTATTTGCATACTCGTCTTAGCCGTGATGTTATGCTCGCAGGTGGTTTAAGGATAGATTTGTTTGAGCAGGATCGTTATCTTCCGAATGGCATCAGTTTGAAATTGCGTTTCCATAGACAAAAAGATGACTATGTATTGATGGCTGCAGATAATACCTATAAGGTAGAAGTGAAAGAGGCATTTTTAACCATTCGCAAAGTGAGGGTGAGTCCAGGTATTCAGTTAGGACATACAGATGCATTGATGAAAAGTCCTGCCAAGATCATCATCACTAGAAAAGAATGTAAAGTCTTAGCTATTCCAGCAGGATTTCAGTCTTTTGTGAAAGATAACATCTTTTTGGGTCAATTACCAAATCGTATTGTCATTGGTCTGGTTCATAATGAAGCCTTTGGTGGATCAGTATTGAGGAATCCATATGATTTCAAACATTTTGATCTGGACTATATGCAACTGTACACGGATGATGAACCAGTTCTATCCAAACCTCTCAAGCTTGACATTACACAGAACAAATACCTGGACGCTTTTGAAACGCTTTACAAATCGTTTGATCGATTGAATGGTGAGAAAAGTTCCATTATAAAACGGGAAGATTGGCCTAGAGGTTATGCTTTATTTTCGTTTGACTTAACACCGGATTATGATGGCGATGATCATTTCCCCCTGATCAAGCATGGGAATTTGCGGCTAGAAATGAACTTTGCTACGGCTTTGCAACATACCATCAATGTCATTGTCTATGCTGAATTTGACAACATTATTGAGATCAGTGCAAATCGCAGCATCCAATTCGACTACCAGTCATGAACACGAAGCAGATTGATGCCATACTGAGTCATGATGTCATGACCAAAGACTTGTTTCAAGGCGTGTTTGCCATGGACCAGTTACCGTCTTTACAACGCGGCGCCTATGTGATCAACACAGACGATCAAGATGAACCAGGAGAACATTGGGTGGCAGTGTATTATGATAAAGACCCTGTGGAATATTTTGACTCTTATGGACTATTACCTCTCGATGATCGTTTAGACATATTTTTAAGAAATGACTATATGTATAATTCTATCTCATTACAAACGCCAATATCATCGTCATGTGGTTTTTATTGTGTATATTATATATGGCATAGAGCTCGAGGTCAGAGTATGTTTGATATTGTGAATATATTAAAAACAAAGGATGGTGATTTTATTGTAAAGGATTTTGTATATAGACATTATAAACCACTGTTTTATTAATGTTGTTGTTGTTATATTAGTTAAGTTGTAGTTAAGTTGTTGTTATATTAGTTAAGTTGTTGTTGTTAAATAAAACAAACCAAGTTTTCAAACAGTCTTGTTTATTGTGTTCTATTTACAAATTCTTAACTACAAACACTATTTACAAAGTTTACAAACACTATTTACAAACTTTTATTTACAAAGTCTATTTACATTATTTACAAATTCTTAACTACAAATTCTATTTACACTATTTACAAACTTTTATTTACAAATTCTATTTACAAATTCTATTTACAAAGTTTACAAAGTCTATTTACACTATTTACAAACTCTTAACTACAAAGTCTATTTACACTATTTACAAACTTTTATTTTCAATACATTCATCAATGCATGCCATTCATCAGAATCTAAATTGATATAGGTATCATAGACATTATACCCGTGTTTGTAAATGCTATGAAAGCTCACATAACGCACATCACCAAACTTTATCACTTTCACAGTTTCATGTTCAGACAGTTTCAGTTCATATCCTTCTTCTAAGTCAATGTCCATCACACGCATAGGTTGTGTCAGCTCAATGGATTTGGTACCCCGCTTGAGTTGTATTCCTCCCTCTTTGAATTCAAGCGTTAGGTTCTTTCCAATCCAATGCTTGCAACAGCGCGTTCCATTCCACTGTGTTGAGGGTGATGTAGTCATAGTCTTCTGTAAGCTCGTCATACTGACGAAATTGTACAAACACGTCTAGACCGTTCTCAGTCACACGCACTTCTAATTCATTTGAGACTGCTAGGAGAAAGCCGGGTATTCTCAACTTGTCTAGGTGATCCTTCAACACGGATTGGTCATCAAGTGATAGGACGAGATACTGTCCAAAATGTCTTAGCACAATGTCATCATATTCGTTTCTCAGATATGAGAATCCATGCGTCATTGGTTTATATTCCGATAAAAAGTCTTCCATCTCGTTCAACAGTCAGATGAACTATGAGCTGTCTCCTTGTCTGCAAAGACGTTTTTATGCTCGCAAGATGGTGAAGATTGGATGTTGTATCGCTTCTAGGAATCGTAAGACTGCGCGCCAGTTCTTGATATCAAAGAGGATCAAATCTGTATATGGTGTATCTGGCACAACTCCCTTATAATCCTTTGGATAATCCTGTAAAAGATTTCTACAGATTTCTACACGTATGTTAGAATCATATTCAGCTACCGTCACTTCCACTTTATTTTCAAGTCTACGTTTAAACCCAGGTTCAAGTGGTATGTTTTTAAAGTCTTTCCACACTTCAGGTTTAAACCGATGATAACTTGTCTTAGAATCTAGTATCACTTCATTCCTCTCATTGACAGTAAGGTAAACACCACCGTTCAGCATGAGTGCATTCATGATTGTTACCTTGTTATGAGCCACCTTCTTGTCTACGAAGCCTTTTATCCACTTCTTTCACCTGCTTCTTCAGCATTTTCCATTCAGGTATTGTCAGCAAAATTCCCTTTTTCGTTGGACGGTTTTTTTCCAGTCCCCTCATCTCTGAGGTATTTGCGAATGTTTATCACACCTTCATTACTTTGTTTCATAATCTTGATATACTTTCCATTGCCTAGAGAAAGCATTCCATCCCACGACTGTGGTGTTGGTGCCGTCGCCGTCGCCGTCTCCACTTTTAATTTCTTGATGGTAGTATCAGGATGTTTCACATTCATGTCTTTCACTGTATCAGCAAGAGTATCCATATCCGTTGTTGCAGATCTTTTCCGATTCATGTTGACGCTTCAGTGTTCACACCTCAACTGACTCTAAAGTTGAAGTGTCTCCCCCTTATATACTGTAATGCCCATGCGCCAAAGTGGAATAGCCATCACTCATCACATATCGCTTGTCATCAAAAGGAGAGAGAGCCACTTTCCTCAACTTCTCCGAGAAGATCTTGTGGTCATGACTTCGAATGATGTGCCCTGTGGTTATCGTTTGCGTTTGGTTGAACAAACTGTCTCTATACTGGTGATGTTTCATACGTCTTTGACACGCGCGAGTGATGCCTTTGGCCGTACGTTTTTCTTTCCCACCATACATCATACTATACATTTTCGGCCGAAGTCCAACAAACTCTTCAATGGGAATGCCCGCCGTCTCATCTTTCATTTTCCCAAGCACTTTCTTGTTCACGTTGGAATGCAGGAAATGATCTGGCGGATAGTCACTTGTGTCGAACAAGTCAGCATCTTCCTGCATGTCTTTGTAGATATCTTCCGTTTCTATGTCATAACATAGACTGTCGGTGTCGCTGAACAACAGCTTGGCGTCGGGATACTTGGTCATGATGTAGTTGTAATGAAAGTGGAACATGAGCACCTTGCTGAGGTCGAGAATGGTGAAACCAACTTGAATGGGTTTATCCAGAAGCAGATCCACTTTGCGCAAATGTACCGCGGTCAAATCTTCGTTGAAAATTCTAAATTTGTGGAAGGAAGGTTTGGCCACAAGTTTCTTGAACCGCTTTTCCTTGTGAACGAGTTCCACATTCATGCGTTTTCTCACATTTTCAATGGTTTTGCCAAACACAGAGTTGTTCATCAATTTGAAAAAGTCTTTCTCAAACGAGTTCTTGGCCAACTTTCTCTTTTCCGTGTTTAAGGAGATGTATTTTGCCAACCATTTGCTTTGTGCAAACATGATGGCACGGTGCACCTTCGTGACTTTCAATCCCAGTGAGACATATTGCTGTAAATTTCTATAATGAAGTACATATTTCTTCTTGTCGCACAAGTTGGGAATGAGCTTTTCACTAGGCTTACCTTTCATGTTTAGATCTTTCCGCAGCTTCTGACTATGCTCTGACAATTCTCCCACTTTCACACATTTCCGTTCTGGAGCCACTGGATAGTGATTATGATGATCATGGACTGAATATGGGTATTCCAAACCCACTTCTAAAATGTATCCAATCTCATCATCTTCATCCACATCCATAAAGTCAATGGATTCTGGCTCGCTCACCCACATAAATCCACTTTCCGGCATGCTTTGCGACATGGCCCAGCCATACAAGTTGTTTGCATCCAGGTACGTCAAGTAGTTGGTTGGTTTCGTGGGATCGTAATCTGCTACGTAGGGGTTATTTGCTTTCGCATACTTGTGTGTGATGACAGATATTCCTCCCCGTAGACCTTGTTCAACCATTTGGTACATGTCAATGTCGTTAATCAATTCCAATTTCACCTTTGTCGCTTTCAACATGGCATCCCACGACAGTCCTGGCGCTGTATAGTAGTGAGCTGGATCCAATTCATACGTGTTGAGACATACGTGACGAAAGTTTTCAAACACGTCAGCCAGCAGCAACACATCTGATTTCAGGTACAGGTCATGGTATTCACCAAATGTAGTACAGTGGAATGTCTCCCACACCTTCTGCGCATGCGCATAATCCTCATCGCTAATATCTTATTCACTGAGTAGACTGTAAAACTTGTCTTTGGACGGCAGTTGTGTTTCAGCAAACTTGGATGGCTCGTCCACGTAATCGTAGGGGTACACTCCCTTTCTCAACAGTAAATCTTGTTGGTCACTATCGTGAATGTGTGACGTCATGTTATAAAAGTTGTCTTTCCCTTCTGCTGCCAGGTTGGATACCAGCTTCTGTAGAGAAGTACTCATGAACTGAAAGCTGTCTGTAAATTTCAGATTGCTCATGGTGAATGCAATATATTTCTCAACGGTGTTGGGAATGACTGTAATCGTCTCATTTTTGAACTTTCCAATTTCTTCCATGATCAAATGGCTGTTATAGCCTCGTAAATTGTGGAAAAAGACAGGAATGATGAAAGAATCTTTATCTCCCTGCTGATCTTTTCTAAGTCGAAATTGTAAATTGCATTGACTATGTGCAGCTCCACGGTATTTGCCATTGATATGGTCATGATCTCTCACATGATCTGCTCCTAGAGGCTCATGACAAATGTAACAATCTGTGGCGTTCTTATAATGCTCTTCATCTTCATGAGTCATGACCATTTTCTTTGACTGTTGTAAACCATGCACAATACGATCACGCTCATTCACCATATGGTCTAAAAAGACTTTCACAGCATTATCTCCTCGATATACGACTGGTGCACGTGTATCATACTGGCTGACAACCACATAGGCAAAGTTGTTTGGACGATGATGTTGTTACCTAACTTCTTCATGCTTTTTCGTGAAACATTCAAAGTCTGCATAAATGACAAAGGGCGCTCGCTGTTGTTTGGCTACATTCTTGAACTTGATGAAGGGTTCCTTGGGGAATGATAAGCGTTGTGCGCCATGCTTGCCACACACTTCACGATGCTTGTCTAACAGATCTTGTCGCCTAAACCCGTGAAGACAGTTGAAACAATAAAATATTGCATTCTGACGCTTTGTTCGATAAGCCATCAGTCTGCTGAAATTCTTGATGAGGCAGTAATGTCTTGTCTTGTCATTGCTAATCAAAAGCAAGTTGATTTCTCTCGCACTGGTGTTTCGACTGAGTTGTATGGAAACAACTACATCATGTTCATATCCAAACACGTTAATGGACACATCATTCTCCTTTTCAAACTTTGGAATGTCTGTAATCGGTGTTGGAAATGTCATGCCTTCCACCTTCAATTCATTCTCAAATACCTTGTATTGATGCACACGCTGTGGGTCATTGCTTGTTGAAGGGTGAAGGTGAGCCAATACAGACCATAAGAAACACTTGCTGTCTTTATTCTGAATGTTTAACACCGCCTTTGTAGTCTTTACTTTCTTCGGTAGTGGGATAAAACTGCTCGCTTCCAGTGGAGCTGACGTAGCTGTATGTACTTCAATGAATAATATGTTATCCAACACCCAGCCAGAACCTTGTCGCTTATGTTCATCAAACCTGGTAAACAATTCTTTATAGGCTTCTGGCAAGTCCTTCTCAATATCTGTTGGATTGTATGCTGCATATGTTGGACTGCTGATGAAGGCATTATCCACTTGTTCTACCATCACGCCTTCAACATTTGGTGTCATTTTCTTGAAGCGTGCATGCACGACAATGTACCATTTCATGCCATGGTTTAACGTCTCTAGCAAATGTCTCTTGATTCTATTCTCTTGTTGTCGCATTTCAAGTAGCAAATCTGATCCATCTTCAGGCTCAAACCGCCTTTCCTGTGCGTTTTCATCAAGACTCACTCTTCTGCCTCTGCCTACTTGTCCTGTCTCTTCTTTCTTTCTTTGTTCTTCATGAGACACATTTTCCATCTCATCACATGCATGTGTCTCAAATGCATCCAAAGATGAAAATATCTTGGCGCATTTACAGCAGAGGACTGGATCAGGTCTTTCAACACCATCTTGTAAGGTCTTTCGTCTCTTGACTTCAATCTGCTCAACAAGCTCTTCACGAGCACGTTTCAACTTGGCTGGTTTGCATGTATGTGCCACGAACAATTCCAGAGATGGAAATGTCACATCGCAATCATGACAGTAGACTGTTGCCATCGTTGTTGCTAGAACTGAAATGAAGTAAAATATACGTTTCACTCTTCCTTTTATACCAATCCGATGATGTGTAACTTGCTCAAACTAGTTTACAAAGGTTTAATTATGCAAAAATGTTTACAAAGTTTGTTTACAAAGTTTGTTTACAAAGTTTTATTTATACAAATAACTAAAGTTTGTTTACAAAGTTTGTTTATAAAGTTTGTTTACAAATCTTGTATACAAACTTTGTTTGCAAAGTTTGTTTACAAAGTTTGTTTACAAATCTTGTTTACAAAGTTTGTTTACAAAGTTTCAATTATGCAAATAACTAAAGTTTGTTTACAAAGTTTGTTTACAAATCTTGTTTACAAAGTTTGTTTACAAAGTTTGTTTACAAAGTTTCAATTATGCAAATAACTAAAGTTTGTTTACAAAGTTTGCTTACAAATTTTTGTTTACAAAGTTTGTTTACAAAGTTTGTTTACAAATTTTGTTTACAAAGTTTTAATAACTAAAGTTTGTTTACAAAGTTTGTTTACAAAGTTTTAATTATACAAATAACTAAAGTTTGTTTACAAAGTTTGTTTACAAAATTTGTTTACAAATTTTGTTTACAAAGTTTTAATAACTAAAGTTTGTTTACAAAGTTTGTTTACAAAGTTTTAATTATACAAATAACTAAAGTTTGTTTACAAAGTTTGTTTACAAATCTTGTTTACAAAGTTTGTTTACAAAGTTTCAATTATGCAAATAACTAAAATTTGTTTACAAAGTTCACTTTTTGTTTACAATGTTTCAATAAACACTTACCGAAATGGTTGTCACTGTTGTTGTCTGGTGCTCATCCCTTATATACCACTGTGATGTGATCCAATTGCTGTCTGTAACTTTTGCTTCCTTGCTCCACTCACCGAAATGACTGTCACTGCTGGATGCTCATCCCTTATATACCCCTCTGCTGCAACTTAAGCTGACTTGACAGGATGTTGCTCGCAGGGAAGGGGGGGGGTCAGTCCCGACTGCCGCCTCGGGGGGGGGGGGGGGGGTCGGTACATAGTATGTCCTAGGGTGGGGGGGGGGTCGGTACATAGTATGTCCTAAGGGGGGGGGGGTCGGTCCATAGTATGTCCTGAGGGGGGGGGGGGGGTCAGTCCCGACTGCCGCCTAGGGGGGGGGTCATCACTTTTTAGGGTCTGTTGCCGATTGACTTCGGAAATGAAAGCTTGACTTCATTGACTTCGACGATCATCGACTGAAACCCTAGGAAGCCGCCACACAGCATGACCTCATTATGACCTCATTATGACCTCATTATGACCTCATTATGACCTCATTATGACCTCATTATGACCTCATTATGACCTCATTATGACCTCATTATGACCTCATTATGACCTCATTATGACGTCATGGATGGCCGCGCCTATCCTAACGCTTATCGTGACGTCACTTCCGGTCCAGACAGCACTTCCGGTCCAGACAACACTTCCGGTCCAGACAACACTTCCGGTCCAGACAGCACTTCCGGTCCAGACGCTATGACGTCACTTCCAGACAGTATGACGTCATCAAGTGTGGTAGAACTCTCTTTTTCACCCTACTACTTTCTTTAAAAAATATGATGGTGGAGTCAGACAGAAAGAAAAGATGGTGACGTCACATCTAATTTTCACATGGATCCGGATCCCATGGAGAACTATATCTGTGCCTATTTATCAATAGCTCTAAGCGTTTGTCGGCGATGCGTACAAAAACAAACCACAAAGAAAGAAAAAGGAAGAAAAAAAGGAGAAATTTCTGCAATGCCCCATAAAGCAATAACTCCTTCCAGTCTCAAGTGTGGCACAGGTAAAGGAACCAAACTAGAAAGCGAAACTAGAATGTAAAGTGAACACGTGACTAAAATGGTTTTTTTATTGCTGTCGAGGTGTGTTTTTAATGCAAGGACAGATCATGTGACTTATGTGGTTTTGCTGTTTCTTAAAGAAATCCCTTTCGATTTCACTTACCGTTGGAAATGGCTCGTCTGACGTAATCGGCTTGAAACACTTCCTGGGCTATCACTAATTCTGCTCAAAGGGATAAAAAATATAAAAAACGGCGTTAGCTGTGTGTTTGACACATTTGAAATACAATATGTTATCTTTATCTTTTCAAGTAACGAATAAACTTAATCCATCCCAGCGAGTCACTCACGTCTATATTGACTGACATAAATGTAGTACTGTAGCTGTTAGTGAGACCTTTTCATAAGAATACCATGAGGATGTTTTAGCAACCGGACATAATATAGTATGATTTTGTCGTAAGTTTTTATTACAGCGCATTCATCAGACATACGGACATACAGTGGGGAGACAGTCATGATAATCGAATCTAATTTTTACATTTAAGGTTAATTTTGATTGTAAAATTTAATTCAAGATGAAGATCTCATTAATTGCCACTGTTTAAAACATAACTTAATGTTAGATATATATTCGTACTTATTCACTAACTGGCATAGCTGTCATTTTTAATAACTGGCATACTTACGGTGGGTGCAGTTTCCTATGACGCCCTGCCAACGGTTGCCATGGCAATGCAGGTGCCATGTTTGTTTGTTGCCGTGGCAACCGACTACTATGCTGTTGTTATTTCTCCTCAACCAGGCGTCTTTCGGCTTGATTAAATCTGGGCATCCAATCACTGTCAGGCAAAAATAGCACGAAATACAGGAGAACATGGGAAGGAGGACCACCAGTGAGACTGCACAAAAGTGGACCTCTTTCTGAGATGGTCCCTTATATGCGGTTCTTAATCATGGAGGACAATGGAACAGAACTAGGACTGCCCCTAAACCGGAACTGAAGTGGTCCTGTTTAGGGGCAGTCGTATCATGGTTTCCCACCTGCTAAACTAAATTCTGCACACAAAAATGAAAATGAGACCAATTTCTGTAAAACACATTTGTCCAAAGATTTGCTCATTTTCGCGCTTGCACAGGGAAACCAAAGAAACGGCGTCTGTGGGACTGGATTTAAGTGGTTCAGTCTCCATGATGGTTCTATTTGCAGAGTTCTAAGGAATAGAAAGCGACTAGGACCGGAATCTTGAAAATTAGTGCTATTTCCGATGTAGTTTTATTTCCTTTCAGTTGTATAAAACAGGCTTTGTTGTCTAAAAATGGTCAGATTATTCAGTTATAAAGAAATAAAGACTGAAACACAGTTAACATGCCAGAACCATAAACAGGTCACGGAAAACTGCAATAATGTTAGTCGCTGAGAGCGAATAAAATGCTACAGGATTATGGATTTGTGCAAGCAAAACGTCCACAAATCATAAGTGAAAGTAGTGAGAGGGAGGCAGGATTCCCAATAGTTTGACTGAGTGGGGAGTGGGGGTGGGGGGGGGGGGCAGTGTTGGGTGGCGCCCAAGGGTCTGTTCCTCTCTCATGAATGGTCACTAGACCGTCGTCCAACCTCTTGAGAGAAGTTCAAAAATCTATGTAACTAGCTAGCCAGCACCCAATTTTGTTTTAAACGAAGCTACAATTTTGAACAAAAGGTTTCACCAATAATGCAAAAGATGACATTTTTTATTACTATATAAATATGTAACGAGCGTACCTTGATAGGATATCAGAAATGAATGTACTGATACAGCCTCTTTATTCAGTGTGATTTGCAATTTATATCCCTCACTCGTAAGTAGATGGCGCTGCCTACTCCAGCCACCGCATACATCCCACAATGCACCGCTCTGTAAATCTCGCACGACGCCAAGCTTCGGATGACAGTCTTTGAACCTGGTCCTAGCCATTGCTGGGCTACTAGCAGCACAGAGACAATGATTAGAGCGTTTTAAGTCTTCTACATTATACTTCCCCAACACTTTAATTTAATATACATTTCTAATGAAAAATGGGAAGGCCTTGTGGTTAATTTTATTGCTTGTGTAATTAAGCTAAACACACTGTTTAATATTCGAGTTTTTTTCTCATAACCCTTTGTCACTTCCCAGTAAACATGCAACGGTCAAACCAAAGTCGATTGGAGTTTGCGACATCGTTTCTACCAAACCACAACAGCTACATTGGTTGTATTTTGTTGTGGCTTGTCGCAACCGCAGATCACTGTCTTGCTAACGTTGTCCCCAGAACGGTGAATAGATGTCGGGTAAGCAACGTATTTAGACGTTGCTTTTGGTTGCAACCAAAACGCAACTTTCCCCGAAAATCGGCGTTGGATAGACGTCGAAACATTGGCATTGTATAGACGTCAGACTCGCAACCATAAAACAAAAAAAATCTTTATTTGTTTTATCGCTTACCGGGAAATGGTGGACATGACAGGTCACTTTGAAAACAGATTGTTTTTGGACGATTCTAGATTAATGTTTCCTGACGCCTATGGAAAGTTACTATCCAGACGTCTGTACAACGTTGGGAGATAGACATTGTTTCGACTTCAGTTTGCACCCAGTTTGCGCTGTTTCGACTTCTATAAACAACCAAAACCAAAGGTTGAAGAACGTCGCATTGTTTATTTGATTAAGGGTTTTATTTAAATGCAACGTACCTGAAGTCAGTCAGAGATAGGTTTATCCGTTGACCGGGCTGTGCTTCTAATACCCAGGGTGCATCTGGAAGTCCACATCCGGTCTCGTTGCTGACGAGGCTTGCGATGTTATTGCTGATGCTGTTGATGACGTCAACGTATGCTTGATGCTTGCATGCTTGCTTTCCGTTATGGATGACTGGCGCATAAACAGAGGGAGAAAACAATGAGGGAGGGATAACCATAAAACAAAAGCTATCAACAGTTACCACTTAAAACCTCAGTCAAAGAGCTGCCTCAGTCCAATGGTCTATGGCATGCATAAGACCTACTACAGACCCACGACAACATGGCTGGGAACAATTTGAGGACTGGGCACAGTCTGGTGATTAACATTCCAGACGACTACTTATCTGAATTTGAATGGCTTTTGGCACTAATGTTTTGTTAAAACACACGTATTTCCACGACTTTGCGGAACAGCGTCTCCCTTGTTTGTTTATATGTGGAAGGTTATTTCAATCTTGCTTTGAAAACACACGGCTTTTTTTACAATACGTGAGGGCAGTGAAGCTCGATAAGATCAGCCTGCAGCTTGTAGACCAGTTTTCGAGACCATTACCCTTTTATGAAGAACACAACAAACTGAAAAGGCCAAGAAATTGGCCCTTATAAGTTCAGTTGTCATTGGCTGTATATTTCGAAATTGACTGTATTTCTTTGTTAAAACAAACGATAAGTATTCATAGAATTTCAGGTTTGGATGGAAATCCAGGCTACTTATTCTTCAACAAGCTCTGAGCTGATATTAAATCAGGGGCACTTATCCATTAAAAAAATATCACGAAGAGATAAAATAAAATAAATGAGGCATTTAAATGTACAAAGTAACGTTTGGAATGGATCAAAACGCAGAAATATTAAAGGAATTTATCACCACAATAAGAAAGGAGGGGAATTATTTAGTCAATTTATTGCATGTAACAATTCAGACCAATCACCGACAGCCCTATTGTCGGATTACTTACTTACTACTGCTATTACTACTGCTATTATTACTACTGAATCTACTACTGCTACTATTGCTGCTGCAACTATTTCTACTACTGCTACTACTACTGCTGATACCACTTCTACTGCTCCTACTTCTACTATTACTACTACTTCTGCTACCACTGCTACTATTGCTGATACTGCTTCTGCGACTGTTACTACTACTGCTACTACTACTTCTGCTACTATTGTTGTTGCTACTACTTCTAGTACTACTCCCGTTACTACCGTTGTTACTAATGCTACTATTGTTGTTACTACTTCCACTACTGTTACTACTACTGCTAGTACTGCTGCTACTACTACTGCTACTGCTGCCACTATTGTTACTACTGCTTCTACTTCTGCTACTATTGCTGTTGCTACTACTTCTACTACTACTACTACTGCTGCTACTTCTACTTGTACTGCTACTACTTCTACTGCTACTGCTTTTGCTACAACTATTGCTGAAAATAATACATTTGCTATTGCTTCTACTGCGACTAATAATATCGCTGCCGCTGCTGCTAATGCTATTATGTCTACTACTACTTCTTCTTTTACTATTATTATTATTATTGTTATTATTGTTATTATTATTATTATTATTATTATTATTATTATTATTATTATTATTATTATTATTAATATTATTACTGCAGCAACTACTACTACTACTACTACTATATATACTGATGTTTCCCAGTACGTGCCCGGCGTTTGATAGATAAACGTCAAGAAGATTTCAGCGATTTACAAGTTGGAAGTGGCTTGTAATCAAGAATTTAAGCTAAAAAGGAGAAAGTCTGGATATCAAGCATTTGCTAAATTTACTTTTAACATATCCCGAAGCCTATAAAACACCGCTTTCCCGAATCTGTATAAAGTTGTTTCGACTTCCATTTTTAATCTCTCGAAAACGCTGATTAGGCATCGATTATAAAACGTCGGGAGGTTACCGAAGCCCCTGAGGAAGAAGAAAGTACGTCTTCCTAAGAGCAAATACTATAAACTACTAGTAAACAGTCTTGCTAAGAGTTCCCTATGAATTTCCATAGAATTTCCACAAAAGTTCACGCACATTTCCTAAGAAGTTCTTGTCTTGGAAGAATAAATCTTTACTTCAAAAGATTTCATATGAATTTCACAAAACTTTCCATTTCACGTTATTTTCATGTGCATTTCCTATGCATTTCGTTGAAAATTTGCTAGAAGTTTTCTTCCTATTTCCAAAATAAGAATTTTGTACACCAAATCTTCCAAATTGTCATAGAATTTCAATTTGCATAGGTTTAGTAGAAACATCTGCTTAGTTTATCCTGTGTTGCCATTGAAATAAAGACACGTGATAAACTGTCTTGATTATTTATAATAATATTCTCCAGTGTTGCATTTGTCTTAAAATTAGGTTTTACAATCCCACCTGCAAAAAGTAGAAGAATGATTCTTCCTTACATAACACACGCTATAGACGAAAAAACTTTGATAGTCTGCAAATGTAGCTACTTAGAACATCCGCTTTCAAGACAAAAGCCATTGTCATTCTGGAATAAGCATATGTTGTTTAACTAAGTTTCTTTTTAATAATGCTCAGATTAAAACTAATTCGGAAATCGATTCGTTTTCAAACCTAAAAACATAAATAAACTGCCATCACTTCAGCTTTAAACATTTTCAAACTAAACAAATTAGTTTTTAAACTGTTTTTTTTTATTGAAATTATTAAAGTACTTTGCGGTAATACTTTAACTTCAAATCATTTTTACTTAAATACTACCTCCTGTTTTTATACTTTACTTGAAATTTTCTTTAATATCTTTTCTTGAAATATTGCTTAGTATTTGGTAACAAATAGCTAAAACAGCTCAACATTATTCCATGGAAATTCCTGTGGAATCCATATACAATTCCCAGAAAGTAAAGATTTATTCTTTCAAGACTGAGCTTCTTAGGGAAATGTGCCTGAACTTCGGTGGAAATTGTATGGAAATTCATGTGAAATTTACATGAAATTCTCAGGAAGAGGTACTTTCTTCTTTCTTTGCAATTCATGAGAATTACGTGGGAGATGTGAACGAACTTCCATGGAAATTCATAGGAAGAAATATTTTTGTTCTTTCCAAATTCACTTTTGGAAGAGAAATGAAATAAGCTATGTAGGCTTCGGTAGAAGGCAAACGTTGTTTTGGTTTCGATAAACGGCGAAAATCCCGACGCCGGGTGCGATGTCTATATGCAACGCTGTCCGAACGTCTCAATGTTTTCTTGGAAGCATCGTTGTTGGTTACGTAAATGTATTCCTTACAGCGTTCTCTCTCTCTCTCTCTCTCTCTCTCTCTCTCTCTCTCTCTCTCTCTCTCTCTCTCTCTCTCTCTCTCTCTCTCTCTCTCTCTCTCTCTTGTGCCTCCTCTCTCTCTTCGTTTATGTACCTCAAAATTATGGCAACTATCACGGTGCCATTTTACTTATTATTGCATGATAAGCTGGACATTGTCCTTTATGCAGTCTGACTTCTTTACACCAATTCTTCCTGGTGAAGTTACAGAAAATAAGAGCTTTGTAACAGTGTCCCATGATTGGCCTGTATGTCTTGATACGCGAGACAAATTAGACCACGGGTATTTCTTGCACGAGAACGGCATCACTCGCGAGATCTCCATTCTCGCATTTCGGCTGTTAGGTAATTGGCATCGTGAGCGATACTCTATCCTAATGATATTTGCTCAGGCTTAAAATTTCAGCCACCCAATATCATTAAGGAATGGTGTCGGTGTAACCCTCTTGGCAACTACTGTAATTTTATGGCACACCTTGAGATCGCGATATCCACACATCAAAATAACAGTAAAAAGCTATTAATGACTTGTGTGGAAAATAGGTTCTGCAACATAAAGTCTTCTATGCTTATTCAAAACGGAGACTTTTAATCAAACTAAATGTAGATCAAGCCTTTTAGGCTATTTTATCCCCTCTGTTGATTAATAATTGACTGGTTGGGTAGGCCACATTAAATAAGGCTTGAAGTGAATCAAAGAGCATCACATGACACGGCGTAAATAATGAACTGTTTGATGAATAGCACCATTCAGAGGCAGTCACACACTTTCTGTAGTTGGTATTAAATCTGAATGAGAAGCAACTGGGTGCGGCTTTTCATTATGAATTCTGTCCATTCATCTATTGTCAGCTAATAGAAAGCTCAGTCTTCACAACAGCTAGCAGCTCATCTATTTGATTAAACGGTTGAGAAGGGGGGGAGGGTTGTTCATTGGGAAATAAATCGTACCGTCTTGCGGAAAAACAATAAATAAATAAAAGTGTACACGACCTTTCAATATAAGTTTGTTTTTGTGAAAGGTGACTTTCTTTCTTCGTTATATATTTGAATTAGCATTTCGTGATCACTCGTCCTCCTCCCCCGCTCTCGCTCCCGCCCCTATTGCTGAAAGCTTACTATCATATCAAAACAAAACGTTTGCAAAACTCCCTAAAAAACGGGATCATGATTGCTTGCAATCTGCACATTTATCAAGCAATTTGAATTGGTAATCAGCAAAACGTTTTTGTGCAAAATAACTTCTCTGTAATGCAATGTTATACAGTTAATAACTCGCGGCACTGAAAGTAATACCTCATAACAAAAATTAAGGCAAAATCTCTCTATAAATTTAACCATTGTTTTGCATGAGCTTGAACAGAGAGCTTCACTTCCAGACACACAATCGCCTTCCTTTTGGAATCCTTTTTGAAAATGTCATCTAAATTTGATATAAATCACGGCTATTTCTCGTCTATTACGCGTCATAGTGTTTCCTGGGAAGAAGATTGTATTGTTGCTCAAGAAACGAATTATAGGCTTTGGATCACCCCCCCCCCCTCTTCACCCCTCCCCCCTTCCCCCACCTTCATACCTTCCCAGGGAGTATCTGTTGTCCCTTTCCCAATTAATGGCTGTCTCAAAAGCAATAGGGCCCCGCCCAACATTGACCAAAAAATTCCTACGCCCATGCCAGTCAATACCTGGTGGGCGCCTATTTATGGCGTCAGCTTTAGTCTTCCAATTGACATTTCTTTTTTCACGTCATTATTTATCTCTTTGAAGTAGATTTCATAAGCGTTAAAGATTGTGGTAATGCATATTTGTGCACAGAACATTTTCATTACTTGCTTTTGGTAATGAAATATAGTTTCTGGGGTGTTTCTTGTTGTAGGTTTCTATGGCTTGGAAACTCTTTGTACAGCTCCGTGAAACTCGAACTCAACAACGTTATAGTCGCCACGACAGGTCAATAAATTTGTCTATACAACAGTTCATGAACAGTACTATCGTTCTATCTATACCAGAACCCGGAAAAAGACAACATTTGACACCGTTCAAAAGTAACCTCCCAGCAAACATTTAGACGTCAGAATGACGTCGGGTCGACGGCGTGACCCGACGTTACCGACGTCGGACTGACGTGCCGGATTTGATTGTATATGAAATGGAACCGACGTCGGGTTTTCAACGTCAGAATGACGTCGGGTTCCGACCTAAATCCGACGTCGGAATTAAGTCGGTTTTAGGTTGTATATGAAATTGGAACCGACGTCGGATTCCGACCTGAAACTGACTAGAGTTATATAATTAATAGATAATTAATCATTCAACTGCTGTTGTGAAATACATACGAAAGCATTTTGCATGTACATTTTTACAATCTAGGAAGAAAAATACCGACGCGCCATCAAAATTCTAAAATTTTCATGTAAAAATTACGTTTTTTCTTCCTCTTTTTCAAAATGACTTCCACTTCTGGTGAGCGATAATAATGTTCATCGCTTTTTGGTCGTTTTTGCAACGTCGGAATGACATCAGAAAACCGACTTCGTCTCGACGTTGGAATAAAGTCGGATTTTGGGGTAATAGGTCAGAATATGGTTGTGAAATCGTCGCGACTAAAATCCAACCTTTTTTCAACCAAAAAAGACGTCGGTTGTTTGCTGGGCTAAATTCCGGTTTTCTCTTGTTTCCGGAGTTCTGAATAATAGGAGTGACTGTTGAAAAGTGGTCTTATTTCAGGTCAGGTCTTACTTCCAAATGGACTTACTTCCGAGGTGTTGTTACTCTCGGGGTGGCCTTACTTCCGGGGTGGTCGTATCTCGTCGTTATGGTGTACTTATTTCTTTTTACATTTGAAGAAAACTAACTAAGCCATTTAAGTGCTTTATTTTAAATTTTAAAAAGTTGGTGACTTGGATCTGGCGCTACTGCATACTTAAACAACTATAATGACTTACTTTTGCGGCAGGTGTAACTGGTCTGCAGATATCGGCTTAGTTCTCCGGCCCCTTCGCAGCGTGGTTCATGGGACAGGCGTTCGTCCATTTGTAGATGGCGTACGCGTATCTCACAATCGCGTCTCCCAGAGCATATCTTATCTGCTATATCTGTGACGTCAGTTTTGCAGCCTATGAAACCTTTATCTTCTTTGACACAGCTCCCGATGCGCATGCGCCCGTACCACGACGTTTCCATGACAATGACCTCGTTGTCGGAACAATGTGCGTGAAATGAGTAGCCTGGACAATACTCATCTGCAAGTACCCGCGCAAGCCCTGTGGTATCTTGTTTAAGTATATAGTGGGCTCGGTAAACATGACCACCATGGGCGAAAGTAAAGTATTATTGTCATCACTGTATATGAAAGAAAAGGGACACACGACAACTGATCTAGTGATAATTATTATAATACGCACCGATTGAATAATGCACTCCCGTATAAAGAAATCATAGGAAAGCGTCAGCATTCTCCAGCTAAGTACAAAAGTCGTGAAACCAATCCACAGAATAGCAATATAGGCATGACGCTTAGAAACTATATGATGATGGCTTTGTGACGCAAAACGTTTGCCTTTGCACTGCTTAAGTTGCTATGCGTCACTCAGGTCGCAGAACAATACCATGAAAACATTTTCACGAAAAATAACGAGTTTTTGGCAATTTTTCGCCATTTAAGCAATGATTTTGCCCGTTTGTGTTATAATAGTGATAAACCATGGAGCAGGCATGTTTTGTATGGGATTCGAGCACTTGTGGAAGGCCAATGAACTGACCGCTGCACGATTCGTTCACAGGCTTTCCACGCGTGCTCGAATCCCATACAAAAAAAAAAAAAAAAAAAAAAACAAACAAACAAACAAACAAATCTCCATGATCTATCCCTATAATCAAGCGACAATAAGCAAACTCATGGCATTCTTTATACATTTCTAATGGCACAAAATGCTCATTAGGATATCTCTTGCACACATAAATACCGATACCAAACTCTTGAACATCTTTGAAATACACTATAAAAATTAAAAAAAAAACAAAAAAAAAAAACAAAAAAAAAAAAACAAAGCAAGACAAATAATAACAGAGTTACAAAAACCGCTATAAATTTTAAGGGACTGCAGAAAGATCCAGTGGGCGTTAATTTTGATTCCCGTGATAAATGATCTAACCCACTGCATTCGCTTGGCTAATTAAGGAATTTGGAATGAAAACCAATCCCACCCCGAGCTGGATTGGAACTTGGGACCTTCGAATCACAAGACCAAATGAGCCAACTATCACTGCTTTCTCTGCTTGGAAAAGGAACATATAATGGTAATTTATATGAATTTGATTTATTAATCAATTCGATAAATAATTTTAATGAACAAAAGTTTGGAGAAAATATATTTTTACTTCGCAAAAGCTTAGAATTCGCTTATCTCCACTTTTAGCTGGGTTTCCCTTTGGTTAGATTTTCCACACAATAGAAACTTTTTCCTCGCTAATAGAATGAACCCTATCCCGCCTTCCATCCAGCCAGCCAATGAGAATGCAGATAACACAAAGTGCTACGTCACTGAAGCTGTCAATCATTCCCTTTTAGTGTGGCGTTGTCAACACACGCCATTCTGTGTGCTCCGCAATTTTTTGGAAAAAGGGATCTAGTTCAAGGTGCGAATTTGCCTTTAGTGGCTTTATTTCTTATCTAAAGGACTAATATTGCTTGTGTACTTGTGTGGATTAATTTAGCCCACGATTAAGCAAGGATTTTAGCATCTTGTACTTCGGTCAGGTAGTTGGTGAGTTTACACGGAACGGTGACACTTTCCCCAGTCCCGAGAAGTGTGCCTCTCTTCTCCACAGAAGTCTACAGGATCGAATCTATTACTAGCTTCCAGCACACAGCTTCTAGGAGTTGTTTGAGTCTTTTCAGTCTGCTGTGCCTGCTAAGACTCTAGGCCTTGCCTGGTGTCTGTGTCATCGCGGTATGACCAGGCATGGGTTTGGCTATTACTCCTTGGAACTGGTCAGTCGTCTACCAGCAGTGGTGTATTTCTGACCCCAGTTCAGGAGGTAGAAATGCTTTTCGGCGTTTTCTAGCGGTTTTCCGGCGTTTTTTGGCGTCGATACCCACTCGGGGACCGCAGGGGACCGTTATGGCTATCCCGTGCCGTACGCGGTACACCGATCCCATCTTAGCCTTGTGGGCTATGGGATTGGAGATTCCGTGACGGGCAGGGACCATTTCGCCCCCCCCCCCAAGTCCCATCCTGGTCGCGGTACCGGGGACTTAGGCCCGTAACGGGTTCTTTCCCCTGACAGGGACCGTCATGGGCACGGGACTAAGTACCGAGACCCATGTGGGGATCTGGCCTGAAGCCTCTTTTGGTCACGGGACCGAGGCCCACGTCGGGATTATGGTACTGGGGCCCATAAATTGTGCCCATTATGGTCCCCCTCCCTAGAAAGCAGCTAGAAAGCGCCTTAAAGCATTGCTTTCGGTCAGAGAGTCAGAATTTATTCTGGTTCAGTTAAAAAAAAAAAAAAAAAAAAAAAAAAAAAAAGAGGTGATTAACACCAGCAACGCTCGGTCACTTGTTTAAGTCGCAGTAACTCCGTCAGTGTTGCGTTATATATATGTCTACTTGCAGAATTCTGTTGCAGTCACTTATGGCTTCTTTTCTGCTTGTCTTTCAGATATGACAGAGCCCACCATGCGCTCGCCTCCTAAGCTACTGCAGTGTCCCCACCATCCCTCTGCGCGGAATCCTCATACGGTGTGCGATCGGTGTCGGAGGAATAGTGGGTTGCCCCTCTGTGACGAACTCAATACGTGCCCAGAGTGCCGGGATCTCACATCAGACGACTGGAAACTGATTTATAAGAACAGGGCACGAAACGACCGTAGACGGGATCGCCGTCGTATTCTCTCCTCTACGCCGTTTATCACCCAGGACTTTGTTGAAGAGACAATGAGGAAAGCCAACTCAGTTATCCTGGATCAAGTCTCCACCCCGGTTAGGATAGACTTAGGTTCGGAGTCTGACGTGCCCGTGACAGGCAAAAAAGCCAAGAAACTCAAAACCAAGGCCTTTGCAGAAACGGTAGCCGAGGTGGATATCCCTGAGGGAGGGGAACGAGAAGTGCTGCGGAGAGCGTGGGCATCCTCTCCCCCACAGTGGCGATTCCTCCAGAGTCTGAAATCCAACCAAAGTCTCAGTCCCCGGAGCTAGTGACGGTCACTCATACGGCGTCGGGAGCCTCGTTTACAACGGCGGCTGGTCAGTTGGGGATCCCGACACAGATCGAGCCATCTCCCTCTACCCAATCTCCAAACCTGGCAGGGGAGTTTTCAGCCTTTTTAGCGTTACAAACTCAAATGCAGAAACAACTACAAGAGTTACAATTGCGTCTCCAGAACCAGGAATCTACGCCGATTCCGAGAAAACGCCATAAGCCATCGGCCACGATCTCTCGTCCCCCAGAGGACCGCGCTTCCTCCCCGCACCCACCCCCCTGCTGGCACGTCGAAATACGCTGGCAGAGTCGGGCTCAGCTAGTGATGAGGATTCCTCGGAGATCCCACCGTCGGGACAGGCGTCGAGATTGATTCAAGAGGATGATGACGACCTGCAATCGGTTACATCGCCCCTCTCGGCAGTCCCTCTCAACAGAGAACGGGAAATTTACACACCTTCCGGGGAAGTACCGACTGATCCATCCGCAGAACAGCCAGGGAACGACAGTGGTCGGGATTCGGAGGAGCAAGAGTCCGAGGGCGAGGAGTCGGAGGGACGACAGATGACAACCCCCCCCCCCTCTGCCCACTTCCGCCTCCCCTTGCGAGAGATGGATTACATTAGATCTCCGGGTAGCGGTCAGAGGCTCTGGAAAGATCCGGCGGCAGCAGGCAGACGCCCCATCAGAACCCCCTCTCCGCCGGACCTCACCCCCCGCAGTGAAGAGCCCACACCCTCGGGAGCGTCATCTACCATAGCCCCCGAGGACGTGCCGTTCAGGGATGCTGTCAAAGAAATTGCGCGGCTGGCTAACGTCACCTTTGGGTCGCCAGGTCTCGACAAGGAAGATTCGCCCATAAGAATGACCTCACAGACAGTGTTGCCCCCGCAGGACTCGTTTGTAGCACTCTCGACCAGTGAAGGGATTGCCAACGCTATTACAGTCCGTACCAAAGAGTTTAAGAAGCTTGACGCCAGCGAGGGTCGCACTCTCTCCCGCTTTCACGCATCTAAGCACTGTGCAGTGAGACCGGGCCCGTACAGGTCCTCTGATGACTTAGTACCCCTGGAGGCACTTGAACAGCCGGCGAAGAGGACAGTTTGGATGCCATCGGTTAGGAGCGATTCGGACATCCCATTAGTAGAGAAGGATGCCAGGACCATTGAGTCTTCCTCCCGTCACATACTCAATATCATGTCTTTCCAGGACCACACCCTGAAAGCCTTAAAGACACGCTGGGAGGGCCTACACCTCGACGATCCGGTGGCCTTTAAACTTCTGGAATGCCTCGCTCTAGCGACTAGAGATGTAGTCAAACTGTCCACCTTCCTCATGACATCCATGGTATTCCTCCGGCGGGATGCGTTTCTCCAGCACTGCTGGTCTAGCGTGAAGGGACTGAGAGACCTGCGGCATGCGCCCATCCTTGGACAGAAAGAACTCTTTCCCCCGGCGGAGGTGGAACGTGTGAACCAAGAAAGCCGCTCTCTCTCGCAGGACTACGCACTCATGTCTCGTATGTCACGAGCGTCTTTCCGGCACCCGCCAAAACGCAAGAGACCATACAGGCAGCCCGTGGATCAAGCGAGACCCAGCACGCAGTCACAGCCTCCTCCTCCCAAGAAACAGAAGCCAAACAACGGCACCAAGACGGAGGGGCAGTCAGCACAACCTAACAGGTAGCAGCCAACCAAAGTACCGCCTAGAGACTCCCTGGTCTCCTGGCGATACTTTTCTAAACTCAGAAAACTTAGAAAATTTGTTAGCCTTGAACGCATCCTTTCCCGTAGGAGGAAGGCTAGGCAAATTTTGGCAGAAATGGGCAGAAATGGGAGCCCCCCGCCGCGTGGTCAGATGGTTGAAGGTCGGTTATCCCCTACCGTTCAAGCGGGAGGGGAGGGGCCTTCCACCGTCTATCCCCCTTGCCCACAAGGCCCCTCATTCCCTTGTCACCTCCTACCCACGGGACTCAGAAAGGGATGTAGCCCTACAGGAAGTACTCGTAAGTCTACAAGAAAAAAGGGCGGTGGAAGAAGTGCCAGAAAACCAACCAGTATTTTTCAGCAGGGTTTTCTTGGTTCCCAAAAAATCGGGGGGTTGGAGATTGGTCATAGATCTGTCAGCCCTAAACGACTTCCTGCAGGTAACCTCCTTTCAAATGGACACCGCTCAGGTCATAAAGGAAAGCTTGCAGGAAGGGATGTGGGGCACATCCATAGACCTTTCAGACGCCTATCTCCACATTCCAATGCATCGATCAGCGAGAAAGTTTCTAGCCTTTCAAATAGGCTCAAAAAGATTCTGGTTTCGGGCACTCCCTTTCGGCCTCTCCACGGCCCCGTACGTATTCTCAAAAATTATGAAAGTACTCAAAGCATGGGCCAGGTTAGAAGGTATGCTCGTGTTCCAGTACCTGGACGATTGGTTTCTGGCACACACAGACAAGGGCACGGCCCACCGCCAGACCCTTGCACTAGTGCGCAAAGCCTTACAGGTAGGTTTAGTGGTCAATCTCCCCAAATCGGAACTAGCACCCAAGCAAGACATCGTCTTTCTGGGGGAAAGGTGGGATCTGGTAAGTGCGAGAGCTTTTCCTACAACAGAAAGGCAGCAAAAGATCACGCAGGGCATACGAGGGATTCAGGCAGGAAAAAAGGTAAGACTGCATCCCATGGAGTCCTTGCTAGGTCTCTTAGTGGCCACGGAACGGACAGTTCCCCTGGGCCGCTTACATTACAGACCTTTCCAAAGACAGGTAAGGAGGGCCCTCAGACAGGGGAGGCACCCTCAGGCAAAAATGACCGTGTCACAGGCTGCCCTGGCCTCCCTATCCTGGTGGACCAATCCACAAATCTTAAACGAGGGCACACCCTTCCATCCCCCACCCCCGGAAATAGAACTCCAAACGGATGCATCCCAAGGGGGATGGGGTATACATTGCCAACGCCAGATGTGGAAGGGCAAATGGCCCCCCTCTTTCAAAAAGTACCACATAAACAGGCTGGAACTACGGGTCGTGTGGATAGCACTGAACAGACTGTCCGACCGACTCCAAAGCAGGAGTGTTCTGTTTCTCCTAGACAACTCAACAGCCGTGGCATATTTAAACAGGCAAGGGGGGACCAGATCCCTCCCTCTATCAATATTGACCTACAAGATCCTATCTTTAGCTCACCAATCTCAAATCACCCTCTCAGCGCGTCATTTGGCGGGAAAACTCAATGTACTGGCCGATTTAGCTTCCAGAGTAGGCCAGGTAATCCACACGGAGTGGTGCCTAGCCCCCCAGTCCTTTCAGTGGGTGACGATCCAGTCACCATGGGGGCCCCCAACGCTAGACCTGTTTGCCAATGCAGTAACAACACGTCTACCCAGGTATGTCTCCCCATGCCCGGACCAAGCAGCGTGGGCAATAGATGCCCTCAGCTGTCCATGGCCACTGCAAGAGGTACTCTATGCCTTCCCACCACAGGCAATCCTCTCCCAGGTACTACAACGGGTACTGGACTTGGGCCCACGAGCCCTGCTACTGGTAGCCCCGCGGATGCCGGAGGCCCCTTGGTTTACCTTGCTCCTCAGGTGCAAGATAGTCAAGACGACTCCAATCCCGTGCCACAGAGAAATCCTATTCCAACCCCATTGGCATCATTTTCACCCAGCCCCTCACCTATTGAACCTACACCTTTGGTGCCTGACCAGTCCTTCCTAAAAAAGAAAGGCTTCTCACAGAACATAGTAGATAAAATAGTAAACAGCCACAAACAATCTACTGCCAAGGTGTACAGGTCTCAATGGAACAAATTCGCATCCTGGTGTAATAAGTCTAAGCTAGACCCATTCCAGGCCTCTCCTTCAGTGATAGCAGATTTTTTAGATCACCTATTCACAAACGAAGGTTTAAAGGTAAGCTCCATTGAAGGTTATAGAGCAGCCATAGGCTCCAGGCTCAAGGCCTCTAAGGGCTATGACCCAGGGGATGACACGTCTATCTCTCAATTGATTCGTCATTTCAAGGTAAACTCTCCCCCTACTCCATCGAACGTCGCACAATGGGATCTGTCCCTAGTACTGAGGTACCTTCAGCGCCCGGACATTTTTGGGAACGATGTAATCTCAGCCAAAAATGCTACGGTAAGGTTTACTTTCTTGCTAGCCCTCGCTTCCGGCAAGAGGAGGAGCGAAATACACGCCCTAGACAGGACGGTAAGCAAAGAGAACGGGGAGTGGAAAAACATCACTCTCGTCCCTAGGGCCGGCTTCATGGGCAAAACCCACATCATTACTCATGGGATGGGCACTTTCAGTCACATCAACTTACCATCCCTACCAGAGGAACAGATCTCTGAGGACTTAGTCTCCTTGTGTCCCGTCAAAGCCTTACGTCTATACTTAGAACTTTCGGAGGTATATAGGTCAAAAAATCAAAAAGCCCTTATTATCTCCTATATGCCCAAGTTCAATAAAGACCTCTCTAAGCAATCTATTTCAAACTACATAAAAGGGGTCATTATGACAGCGTATGACGAAGCACAATCAGACACAGTCCTTCAGTCAGAGTTAAAAGTGAAAGCCCATCAAGTCAGGCAGGTGGCAAATTCGCTTAGAGCACTACGTAATGTGTCGTTGTCGGATATACTTAAAACAGGTTGTTGGGCTTCTCCCAATTCCTTCGTTAAGTATTATCTTAAAGACTTCTCCCAAGATGAACTCTCAGGCCTCTATTCTCTGGGCCCATTCATAGCTGCGGAGACGACCATTACTAACTAATTGTCAATCTGTTACAGATCGCCTACGCCCAGACCCAAAGGCAAGGGCAAGCAAAAGGGAGGTTATGTCAAGAACCGTGCTACCAGCCACTTCAAGCCCAAGAAATAACCGGTGCACTACCCCGCTGGACATACCCTTATCCCAGTTCGGCCGACTTCACGTCGTCGGCTACCGTATAGACCGTCGGACTGTTTTTTCGGATTTTAGTTTCTCGAATTATCCTAGAACTGATTTAGTGTCATATGTTCACTGTGATCCACACCCTGGCCTCAGTATCTTCAGAAATTTCCTTGACTCAAGGAAAAAGGGGGGGGGAGACGCAGTTCTCCCCGACCCAGCGTTCCCGCAGTCCCGGGCCTTACTGAGAGCCCAGAGGTCATCAAGGGTCTGTGTCACAGTGACCATGTGACCAAGGCCCATAGTACCATTATGGGCTTAGTTGTAAAATCAACGGCATTTAGTGATTTTTATCACCAGGATTGATTCCAATCCAAGTTTGTGAGTGTTCTAAGCTTCTAGTCACCTAATTTTCTCGAAATTGCCAGTCAATTTCGCAAAAATTTAAGTTTTTAAGTGGTAATGATTTAGAGCAGTTCTAACATTTACCCAAGGTCTTAGAATATTTAGCATGCTTTTGTAAGACACAGTCACTTGTAATTATGCTGTGTCAAGTTTTATTTTTCATGGTAGCCTTTACAAGGTTACGATCTTTTTGTTAAGAAGGAAAAACAATAAATCAGTATTATTGTTATCTTCTACTCAGAGCTTAGAGTATCCCAGGTCGGGATCCATCCAGTGGGAGGCAGGAGGGGGATGGTAAAGGATACTCAGTCAGTCAGCATAAAGTTTATTCAGACTTTATGACACCGTTACTTAGAATTTTTTCTATTTGTTACCAGATCCCTTCATGGGCAAAGAGGGTTCCCCTCCTTTACCCTATCAGGGTGTTTGGAAATCAAATAAAGCAAACTTTCTTAGATTTGGGATTTTATTTAACTTCAATTCTATCCCATCTAACAAGTTTATTTCGCAAAAATCTTTCGAGTATTTGCAATTCGCGTCCTTTTTCACGCAATTTCTTTAGAATGGCAGGCTCCCCTGCTCCGGACTTTAGTCCCATCTAAAAGTGGAGATAAGCGAATTCTAAGCTTTTGCGAAGTAAAACTAACGTTTTATTTCGTAAAACGAGCTTTTACGAGTAAAAGCGCAATTCGCGTTCTCCACTTTTAGTCTATCCTCCCTCCCATCCAGCCCCTACAAGCCTGGGTGAGTTGACACCACCTATTTTGGGCTAAAAGGGAATGATTGACAGCTTCAGTGACGTAGCACTTTGTGTTATCTGCATTCTCATTGGCTGGCTGGATGGAAGGCGGGATAGGGTTCATTCTATTAGCGAGGAAAAAGTTTCTATTGTGTGGAAAATCTAACCAAAGGGAAACCCATCTAAAAGTGGAGAACGCGAATTGCGCTTTTACTCGTAAAAGCTCGTTTTACGAAATAAAACGTTAGATTGCGGTGCTCTACCGATATTTATATCAATTGACGTAAGGTCAATTATTAGTTAACTAATTATCGCTAGATCAGTTTTTGCTATGTCAGTTTTTGGAACAAAATGCCACTTCCATGAAAAGGAAAAGATGTATTTAAACTGGTCTTTCCATTGCAGAACAATACCTCCATCAAATTACTATATATCCTGCTCTTGAAAGAAGAAGAAGAAGAAGAAGAAGAAGAGAGAAAAGAAGAAGAAGACGGAGAAGAAGAAGAAGAAGAAGAAGAAGAAGAAGAAGAAGAAGAAGAAGAAGAAGAAGAAGAAGAAGAAGAAGAAGGAGACGAAGAAGAACAAAGAGAAAAAAAAGAATAGGAAAGAAGGATATGAGAATGAAACAGGACAAGTGGAAGAAGAAGAAGAAGAAGAAGAAGAAGAAGAAGAAGAAGAAGAAGAAGAAGAAGAAGAAGAAGAAGAAGAAGAAGAAGAAGAAGAAGAAAGAAAGAAAGAAAGAAAGAAAGAAAGAAAGAAAGAAAGAAGGAATAACTGCCCAAGAAGATCAAGTGAGTTTTTAAGAACACGTCAACTACATGTAATATGAGTTGTAGTACGAAGTTTTACCTGCAGGTTGAGAAGCTGTTAAACTTAGTTGCAAGAGCAATGCTACCCACTTCATGTGAACTAAACTAGTTGACATATTTTCTCCAGAATGATAAGTTTATCCAAATGTCATTTAAAATTACAGTGAAGTTTTAAAATTCGTTTCTATGACAGTTTATGCAAATAGATCCAAGGCAAATGTGGTTTTCGGCCTAAGTTTTTTTTTAAATGTTCCTCGTCTTGTAAATTATTTTATTTAAATTTAGTTGCATTCTTCATCTTCTGTGAGTCTGTGTTTTAGAGGTTTAAGAAAATCAAATAATCCTAAGCAAGCCACCTCCGTGAGAACACACGGTATGGGAAGGATGTCGAGAACAACCGCAAATGTTCGCTTAAGCACCAAGATAGCTGCGCTCTTCCCGTCAAGCAGATTTTAGACCAGCACTCCCTTGTTTCATACATTATCCATGCAATCATTAAATGGATCTATTTTGTCTTCATTATTGATGCTCAATTCAATAGGCAAACAAAAGAATCTAATCCTGCAATCATTAAATCACCAGTCTCATCCTTCCTCCAGGTCTTAAGCTGAAGTTTTTATGTTTTGTTCTACTCGGGCGCTATTGTCGCAAAAACGAGAGGTAAAACGAGAACCCTGGTGCTGTGCCTAGGGCGCTATTACGGTACAATGACGGTACAATTATCGCTCAAGCGTGTCAACACAATGGATATATATTGTTTAAAGCTTGTTGACAACTGTGTAGAGATTTCCCTTCACAGGTCACACAAAGAATAAAGCATCGGGGCCTGTCAATTGACAAACACTTGAGATTACCGGTATCACACAGAAAACCACTCACCGCATTTGTGTGCACACTTAGCTCTTATCCACCTGGACCCCCCCCCCCCCCCCCATTTTTTGGTATTAACTTTCGATGTGTGACTTCTTCCCGTCTCTTACGTTTCCCCAAGTGCCCTTTTAAAAGTCTGTTTATATATATATTTTAGGAAGCGGTTCGTTTCTGTAAAACTTTTAGATAAACTGTGTTTTAATAATCTGTTGTTGTTTTTGTTTTGTTCGTTTTTTATTTTTATTTCTTGCTTTTGCTTAAGCGTATGAAAACACTTTCTGCAGCGGAATTTATTATAATCCTATTCACCGTATTTAGTATGCATTTTAATATTTATTTTAACACACACTTGTAGTATACTTTGAGCCAATAAACTTTTGTTTATGGTTTTATTTGCCGGTTCTTCATAATGGAAAAGGATTGTTAAAAAGTAGTTCTAGCCCGTTGTTTGTTGTATATATATTAATGCACGTTCCGCTGTGAAAAACTCGCCATCGAATCTTGCATAATGTGCATGGATAAAATTTCAAGCTAGCAAAATATTTGAATAAAATATTTTAAAATCTTACAGCTGAAACGTCACGATATTAAAAAATAGCTGACCAATGTTGCGGCCACGCCCATTTTTTTTTTTTTTTTTTTTGTTTTGTTTTGTTTTCATGACAAGTACAGTTGAGACGAGTGGAGCGTGGTGTCTGCTTTGTTCATGTTCATACAACAGTCGGTCTACATGGCCTTGTTTCAAAGGAAATGTCAGCATCCCTGTAACTGTCAAAACTAACAAAATTACACAGCAGCTATCACAGAACTTCCCAAACTAAGCGCTCGATTGATATTCTCATTGACCGAGCTCTCATAAACAAAGACTTTAGTTTTTTTATCCTTATTTGATAGCACTTTAGAGATTTATGTCTAGTTTGCTGAAGGAACAAAAATACCCCAGGCCACAAGAGCAATACCCAGTCTTCAAGCAGTGTTTAAGTTCTGGAAGGAGAGTAATCGATGCCACTTAAGTGGCGTCTGTTACATCCCCTTTCATGTTGACGTATCAAAGGAAACGCTGTAGTGAAGGGAGAAGCAATTGAAGCATTTATCCAATTAGGCTCAAGCACACACACAGGGTTCGTAAAGGCGGATAGGCCAGTCACAGTAGATTAACTTCCTTCCCTGCTCCCCGGTGTGTCTTTACGTGTAACGTGAGACCAATGCCGTTGCCATGGCCCTCTTACATTTTAGTTGTATATTGGGAAAGATGAGATAGGGATACTGAGATAGGGATGTCAGTTTTGCAGCTTTGGTTTTTTTTTATTATATTTGAGCAGGAATGAATGTAAACGCCATCTTTCGATTATATCATTTCTTTGCCCAGTTAGTCATTTTGATCGTTAATGCATGAGAATGGACACATTTCCAAGACAATACAACAGAAATAAAAAAAAACACAATCACTTGCAATCTTATGCAAGTCTGTGAAAAATGTGTTCATCTCCCGCCCAAAGGCCTCCCTTGCTGTACTCAGTGCCTTCATCCTGATTCCTTCATCCTATCATAGCCTCATGCCCTAAATTCCTTGCCTTGAAATCCCATGTCTTCACGTCCATGCCTTGAAATGTCATGCCTTAATCTCCATGCCTTGAAATCACTTGGCTTAATCTCCCTGCCTCAAAATCACATGCCTTAATCTCTATGCTTTGAAATCACTTGCCTTAATCGCCCTGCCTTGAAATCACATGGCTTAATTTCCCTGCCTTGAAATCTCATGCCTTAATTTCCATGCCTTGAAATCCCATGCATGAATCCCCATGCCGTGATATCGGGGTACGGAAAAAATGGCAATGGAAATAATGGCAACGGAAAATATGGCAACTGGAAATAATGGCAACGGAAAAAATGGCAAAGTGAAAAGGGAAAAAATGGCAAATTTTGCAGGTTTCACTGAAGTTCAGTCAAAACAAAGAAATCGCCTACCTTGACTACTCAGGATCAAAGAATGTCCAATCGAAAGCACTTAATGCCACTTGATGTCAGGGTATTTGGGTGCAAGCAAAAATGGCAAAACGTAATCCCTGTGTGCGGCACCGTTAATCCTTTGGATGCTCGGGTGCCAACGTAACAATACATCTATTTGGGGTGCATCAGGCAAAACTTATTCGCTGTGTGTACAATGCGGTTAATCTTTCGGATGCTCGGGTGTGAACGTAAACAAAACATTTATTTGGGCTGCATCAGGCAAAACTTAAACCCTGTGTATGCAGTATTGCTAATCCTATCACAACAATGCATTTATTAGGGGCGTTGTCTAGAATGAGCAACATGCTCGTGATATTACGCTTAAGAATAAATTTGACAATTGTGATAAAATTTTTATTTTGTTATTTTGCCATTTTTTACGTTTTTTCACTTTGCCGTATTTTCCGTTGCCATTATTTCCACTTGCCATATTTTCCGTTGCCATTATTTCCGTTGCCATTTTTTCCGTTGCCATTTTTTCCTACACCCCGTGATATCACATACCTCCATTTCCATACTTTTCTCTATTGCCGTCTTCGTATCTTCATACCAGCGTCTTAGCTCATTTCCAGGGGGTCATTGTGGAGTTAGAAAATGTAGAAATGACGACTTTGATAAAATGCCCATTTTCACTCAATATTAAAATCGGATTTGTTTTGTACAAAAGTTGTAGCTGCATCGTGAGTAGTTGCAAGGCGACAGTTCTGGACCACTCTCCCCTAGGACAAACTATGTCAGATCTCCCCCCCCCCCCTCCCCAGGACATACTATGTCAGACTCCACTAGGACAAGAAATTTTAGCAAAATCGTGTTTCAGGTGACATATGACGTCTTTGTGTATACATATTACGTGATGTTATGTGGGACCCCCCCACCCCCCCCCCAACTTGTGATTTTTGCATATTTAGACGTTTCAGACAATTCTGAATATTTTGTTTGTTTTTTTTTAACCTTTCAATCCCCCTTTCCCCGCCGTGGAGAAATTTTGTGATTTTTGCATATTTAGACTTTTTAGACAATTCTGAACATTTTTCGATTTTTTACCTTTCAAACCCGACAGTCGGTGGGAAAAAATTTTGTGATTTTTGCATATTTATCCATTTCAGACGATTCTGAACATTTTTGTTTTTTGACCTCGACACCGTGGGAAAATTTGTGATTTTTTGCATATTTATCCGTTTCAGACAATTCTGAACATTTTCGGTTTTTGGACCACCCTCAAATTTAGAAAATGTATTTTTAGACATATTAGAACTTAAAAATCACATTGGCTCGAAATCTGGGGTGCATAAAAGGAACGTCTGAGAACACATTTCAGTGTTGGTTGTTGGTTGGCAAGTTGGTTTTTCTTTGTTTGTTGGTGGTTGGTTTGTTGTTTTGTTGGTTGTTTGGTTGTTGGTTGTCGTTGTTGGTTGTTGTTGGTTGGTTGGTTGTTGGATGTTGGTTATTTGCTGGTTGGTTAGTTGGTTGTTGTTGGTTGGTTGGTTGGTTGGTTGTTGGTTGTTCTGGGAAGATGGGAAGTGAAAATTTGAGGTAAGTGAAATTTGTTGTTATGTATGTTTATTTGTTATATCTTTTCTTGGTTGGTTATGTGGGAGGACCTTTGAAACACGTGTTCGAATGGCAAGCCCATTCAATGGTTTGAAGATGTGATAAAGTTATTTTTAAACACATTAGGACATAGTGTGTCCAACCACGAGCGTGGCATCTCCCTACGAAGTTGGGAACTTGGAAATCAAATTGGCGTAAATTATAGAAAAAATGGTATTGTCGCTGAGCGGAAGTGACGTCATGAAGTAATGTCTGTTGTTGTTGTCTTCATATATTTACACTCAAAGATTTTTTTGTCATTTGAAAAGTGGATGTGGAATCGAAAGTAGTATGATTGATGAAATTAGATCGCTTTGGATTGGAGAAAGAGCAGTTTTGGGACTTAGATACCTGTTGGGACTTGACACATAACAACCTTAACAGAATTGAATTACACAGCAGGTTTATTAAACAGTGTTATGAAACTGGAACAGAAGACGCAGATGATTTTGATTTTGATTTTGCATTTGATCTCGTTCATACTGATATAGGAGTATTCTTTCACGTGGTGGATTATTTGAAAGATTGTTTTGCAGAAGAAGACCAGTGAACAATGTCAACATCCCTTCTTCGCAGATGTATAGAGACATTGGATGATGTCTTCAAAGTGAACTAAACTGACTATGTATTTTCAAAGTTTCCTTATTTTGAATCGGATTGGTTTTTACAAATGAAGAATATTTATAAACACTGTGAAGCTGTTGGAATGGCAATTCCAAAAAAAATTGTTTCATCCAGTCCTTTCTGAGTGAATGTGAAGAACTGAATTTATCAGGGAACACTTGTGACATTGATTCAACATTTATCAACGCCAATACAATTTGGGCAACTGACCTCATCATGGTTGAATTATTTTACATTACGATGATCATGTCTCATTGGATAATGCAATATTCCAACGGATATATAAGAACTTGCCCCATTCAATAATAGACGAGTTGAAGTGAATAAAGACATTTGTAAAACGTTTGAAGAACAGTAAAGTTTGTTTATATGGAAGTGTATAATGCAAACTTTTAAGTGGTTAAAAATTAATAAATAGTGGTTAAGTGATTCATATTTACATGTCAATAAAAGTTTTACTATGTGGATGAGTGTTTTCATTTAAAGTAAATATGGCAGCGTGGAAAAACGCTTGTCTGCTTATTTCTGTAACATAAATTTACCTACAGTCTGTTTGTTAGGAAACTCTTGTCACAGGGTCATTACACAACTTATGGCGCATAAATGGCGCCCGCCCTCAGACGTAACAAATATTCTATATCATGATATTGAAGAGTAAACATGTGTGCAGTGAGTGAACAACAACTACCATCTATGACCTTGCCTGCAGAAAAGTCTGAGACAATGCCTGCAGAAAATTTTATAACAAAGCCGGAGAAAATACCTACAGCAAATCTAAGGCAATGCTCATGGTAAAGTCTGAGGTAAAGTCACTGCCAATGCAGCAGCGTCAAAGGCGACCACATTTTAGAAAGATAAAAGGAGATGAGTTACAAGCTATGACGTCACCGTGTAAAAAGCGAACAATTAAGAAAGAGCCTAAAATGAAGCGAGAACTTGAGCGTAAAGCTGCTACTACAAAGTCCATGAAAGAGATGAGTGTAGACGATTTATCGGTAATGATACCCATTAATGGAGAAATATATATTTAATTGGTGAAATATCAACAGAAATGGATGGTTAACATTCGTGAATATATTATGTGTTATACATCTGGGAGGTTATATCATACCAAGAAGGGAAGTTTGTTGTCATTGAAAGATTGGCAAATGCTGAAGAAGCAAATGACGTCAGCCGATCTCATATTTAAGAAAATTGATGTGTATAAATGCAGTGACAGTCAGAAAATAGTTCAGTAGAACTCATTTATCATCATGAATTCAAACCAAACGTGAAACTATCTCTAGATCACCTGGGTGAACAAGTCATCTGTTATTGTGGAACTTACATTATCTTGTCTTCTGAAGATCACGTCTTGGTAAAGAATTATTTTGAATCTTTATCAATACCAGGATTTCATCTACAAATCTCAGAAGATCTTTGTGTGAAAGTCATTGAGCGAGACGGTGAACGCTGTTTACAGTTTCAGCAGTATAACGAGCTTAGCGGATGCTATGATTTCATCACCCTCAGTGCAGAAGATTGGAACAAAGTTTTTGAGGCTTAGCAAGAACTTGAAAGTTAGCTTTGACCCAAATGGACATGTACATTTGATATGTAGTTCAACTAAATTGTCTTTATGTTTAATATGTGGACTATGAAATGAATTAAAATTATCAATCCATGTTGATGTGAAGTCAGTTTTGAAATTCATAATATTTGCAAACTTATATCAATTTGAAGTTTGAAGTTCTTGTGAGTGGACTCATATGTCACATGTCTTAACATAATATGTATTTGAAATATTTTTGTTTTTATCATAATTGTGCATAAGTGTAATATTCAATAATAAACACATATGATGCTTTTCAACTTTTTATTTTTCTCATACAATAGTTGACCATAATACATAATAATACTTCATTATAATACATAATATATGATATATGATATATGGTTTACGGGTGAATTAACACCGCAACAGGTACCTTAGCCTCTAGCGACTGCATATGTTTAACATGAAAACAAGACATATATAGAATAGATTTATTGATACAATTCGAAGACAGCGCTTAAGTTAATAGCAATATGCACAGTTTAGTCAAATAAGTCTATTTATCTTGATGTGTTTCACTCTTTTGCACCTCACTGCCCATATCGCTTTTTCATCACTGCTGTCATCCTCCTCCTCCTTATCTAGTAGCTCTTCAAAGAATGCATTGCTTTTCCTTATAGCCGCCTTTAGTGCCTTTGAAAACTCATAATGTTTTTTCATGAACAAAGTAATTAAAGTCCTCTAAAATCTTTTGATAATATTGACTTTGTTCTAGACGTTGGGTATATTTGAATGGTATCATTAACAGTGGTTTTAGTCAACATTTATAAACGGATCAAAGGTCATCACTTGCTCTTTCACGCGCATCTTCAGGCACTTGTTCTTCATATTCTAAAACCTTTTCCTGAAATTTGTCATCATGGTCATCATATACTTCTTCAACCATATCATGCCAAACAGAGTCTATTTCTGACTCACTGTTAGAACGGCTGTCATCGGCATCATCACCACACTGCTCCATATTTGTGGCTAAAGCTTCTTTGCTGCTGTATAATGCACCACATTCTATACAAGCATGCGCATTAATGTCATCCATATTGACTCTTTGACGTTTAATAGAAGATTCATCTAAAGTTTCCGTAAAAGGTGTTTTATAGGGTTTTCTATATCCATCTCCCATTTCTCATTCACTTCTGAAATGTGTGCTTGCTTGAAATGTCTTTTTAGACTTTGTGGCCAGTCGTAGGATCTCGAACAAATGTTGCATTTATACATCTTTTCTATTCCACATCCACTTTTAAGTCACAAAAAGTCTTTAAATATAAATATATGTAGACAACAACAACCATCAACAACAATTAACAACAACAATTACTTTATGACGTCACTTCCTGTCAGCAATAATTGCAGTTTTTTTCTATCATTTATGCCAATTTGTGACCAAGTTTCCAATTTCGTAGGGAGATGTCATACTCGAGGTTGGACACACTATGTCCTAATATGTTTAGAAATAACTTTGCCACATCTCCAAGCCATTGAATGGGCTTGGCATTCGAACACATGTTTGAATTGCGCAGTCTTCCCACATAACCAACCAAAAAAAATACAACAAATAAACATACATAACAAAGAATTTCACTTACTTCAAATTTTTACTTTCCATCTTCCAACAACAACCAACAACCAACAACCAACCAACCAACCAACCAACCAACCAACAACAACAACCAATCAACCAACCAACCAACTAACCATCCAACCAACCAACCAACGACAACCAACAACCAACCAACCAAACAACCAACCAACCAACAACTACCAACAACCAACAACAGTTAAAAACCAACAACAACCAACAGCCAACTAATCAACCAACAACCAACACTGAAATGTGTTCTCAGACGTCACTTTTATACACCCCAGGTTTCGAGCCAATGTGAGTACCAATTCACAAAATTTTTCCATGGTGGAAACGGGGGCGGGTTTGGGAGGTGAATAAAACCGAAAATGTTCAAAATCGTCTGAAATGCGCAAATATGCAAAACTTACAAAGTTTTCCCACGAGGGGGAGGTTGTGTAAAAAAAAACAAAAATGCTAAAAAACGTCTGAAACGTATAAATATGCAAAAGTCATGAAATTTTCTCACTTAGGGTCAAAAATTGAAAATGCTCAGAATCGTCTAAAACGGATAAATATGCAAAAATCACAAAATTTTTTCTACGAGAGGGGTGGGGTTAGGGAGGTCAAGAAACCAAATTGTTCAGAATTGTCTGAAACGTCTAAATATGCAAAAATCACAATTGGAAGGGTTCCCCCATATCATCACGTGATTTGTACACAAAAAGACGTCATACGTCATACGAAACGCGATTTTGCTGATATTTCTAGGGCGGTCTGACATAGTATATAATGGAGGTGGGGGGGGGGGGGGTCTGACACAGTATGTCCTAGGAGGAGGGGGTTAGGGCAAAGTATATCATGGGCAACCACATGTTTACCCTACTGGGATTCGATGTCCATTTTTCATTCAGCGCCCCGAATAGTGGTTGGATCCAGGTATATAGCTACAACATTTGTACAAAACCAAATGGGGGAAGGGGTAAAATAGGCATTTTGTTAATTAAAAGCCTTGCAGCTGCCGTTGGATCGATCTGATGCTTTGAAACAGATTAACCTAGTGGGCTTCCATTTCCTGAATGACCCGTCCTTCTGGCGTGCATTCCTCTGGGTTCACTATGATAACTAAAATGAAACTTCCACAATCAGTTCGTTGCTTTAGTTCTGTCGGCTTACTTACACCAATACTTGTCTTCCTATCAGTGTGTCACTTCACACCTACTGGAAAACCAGATGGCCTCCCACCCCCCGGAGACATCAGTGAAAGAGGACCAGGACACAGACGAGGACCAAGAGCCCTCACATCCTCCTTCTGAGCTCGAGGATTTGGACTTGGAGGAGGACAGCCAGGAGGGGGAAGTGAAATCACTCACCCAACCTTATCGATTCATGGATAGCGCCAGATCCAGACCCAGCGGCGGCAGGCAGACGCCCGATTCGTACGCCGTCTCACACCACCCCCCCAACCTACCATCTTACACCGGTCACAGATGTATTAGTCATCCTACCAGAGGATATCCCATTCAGGGACGTAATTAAAAAAATTCCACGGTTAGCTGGGGTGGAAGCGGGCAACCCCTATGCTGACAGAGAGAAGCCGCCCATCCAGCTGACTTCTCAATGCGAAGAACCAGAACAAGAGGCATTCCTGGCCCTCTGTAGCAGTGCTTAGGTCGCGAACCAGGTAGTGGCAGCCAGGTAAATGGAGTTTCAACGAATGGACCTGGGTGGGGGGAAAATGCTGGAGAGGCTCCACTCAGTCAAGCAACTGGTAATAAGGCGTTCCACCTACATGTCTGCGGACAATATCATTCCGACTGAACTGCTAGAACAGCCCTCCAAGAGAACGGTATGGATGTCGAAAGTCAAAACGGACTTGGATATTCTCTTCCTAGAAAAAGACGCCAAAATCCTGGAGGAACCGGCGCGTCAGACTCTGAATATCACCTCTAGGCAAGACCATACGTTAAAAGCTCTGAAAGAGGGGAATATCAGACCCTGTGGTTCTAAAACAACTGCAGTGTGTGTCGGTCGACACTCGGGATACTGCCAAAATCGCCGCTAATCAAATGACCTCGATGGTGCAACTTCGAAGAGACGCGTTCTTGCTGCATTGCTGGTCATAAATTAAAGGGGCCAGAAAACTTAGGCATTCCAACATTTTAAGTCAGGCAGAGTTCTCACTCCCAGGATCGGAAAGAGTTAACTTTATGGGCTTTATGCCAGGACCTAGCACTACTGTCTCACCACAGACACCCAATCACCGTCATCCAAGAGGGAAAGGCAATAACAGGGCAGTATCTCCAGCCTTTAAGCCTCAAAGTAGTACAGATAGCAGAAACCTACGGTAGAACTCGTCTCCAGGCGATGCCATTCATTTATGGCAAGAAATAAAACAGCTACTGAACTGCAAAGACTCTTGGCCCGTAAGAGGAAGGCTAGACTATTTTTACAAGATCTGGATAGAAATGGGAGCCTCACTTCGAGTAGTCATTTGGCTCCAACTAGCCTACTCACTTCAATTCAAGAGTAACAACAGTGGCAGGTGCCCAAAGGTACCTCACCAAGTAAAACCCCGAAAACACATATCCACCTACTAGAGCCAGGACTCCAAACAGAGTGGGGCCCTACAGAACAGGGTTCAAGAGCTATACAACCACACAGGGGATGCCAGATACTGAGCCGGACTTTTTCAGTCGTATATTCCTATTACCCAAAAGAATGGGGGCCTGAGAATGGTCATAGACATGTCGGATCTAAACTAGTACCTCGCACAATTATCTTTCAGATGGATACTTCCTTAGTAATCACAGAAATGATACAACAGAGAAGTTGGGGTACGTCAATACATTAATGAAATGAGTACCTAGACATCCCAGTAAACCCGAAAGGCCGCAAATATCTATGCTTTAAAATAGACGGGAAAAGATTCTGGTTTCTGGCATCACCTTTCGGGCCAGCCACAGCCCCATATGTGTTCTCGAAAGCGATGAAAATGCTAAAATCTTGAGCCAGACTTCAAGTTGTGCTAATCTTTCAGTATTTGGACGTCCGGCTCCTGGCCAAGTGCTGCGGATATGTCTCCTGATAAATGTAGCAAAGTCAGAACTGGTTCCCAACCAGCAAATAACCATTCTAGGCTAGAGGTGGGATTTGGAGCTAGCCAGAGCTTACCCCACACGAGAAAGATGGGAGAGGATCGTTCTAGCCATTCAGGACATCATCTCCAGTCAACCGATGAAACTAATCCGAATGAAGTTTACTGGGCTTATTAGTGGCTACAGAAAAGACGGTCCAGCTAGGCACACTGCATTACAAGCGTTTTCAGAGGGCAATAGAAACGGCTGTAGCCCGGGGGAGGGGTCGTCACAGAGAAGTAGCCATGTCCCTAAAGGCAATCGAGAGCCTACAATAGTGGATATCCCCAATATGTCTATCACAGAGTCACCCAGTCAAACCTCTGTCAATTCGGACGGACGCATCGTCCTAGGGTTGGGTCTTTTACTTCGGGGAAAGGCTTTGAAAAGACACCTGCCCACCCTTCCTGAAGTCCAAACAATAAACCGGCGGGAACTAAAAGTGGTATGGTTAGCAATCTCTCGTCACCTCCCCCCCCCTACCTGGAGAACAAATCAGGTAATGCTAGACAATTCAGCAACAATGGCTTACCTTTGGGGACAAAGAGTCACCTATTCAGTCGAACTGGCACAGTTGACAGGGGAAATCATTTGCCTAGCAAGACGTCACGGGATATGGTTCTCAACAGACCACATATCCGACAAACTAGATGTCTTGGCAGATCTGGCACCCAGAGTGGACAGGGTAGTGCAGACAGAATGGTGTTTAAACCAAGGCTCTTTAGAGTGGGTAGAAGCTCAGTCTCCATCTTGTCCTCACTACCTGGATCTATTTGCCAACTCCCTAACCCACCAGCTTCCAAGATACGTTGGCTCTTTGACTTTCCATAGAAGACTCATCTAAAGTTTCCGTGAAAGGTAGTTTTACAGGGTTTTCCATATCCGATTCTTCATCCACTTCTGTTGAACAACTTGTTGAACAACAACTTGCTGAACATTTTGAACATATTGAACATGTTAAGCATTTTAAACAACCTGTTGAACAATTTGTTGAACTTGTTCAAAAATTGTTGAACAATACTATGACTTAATATGTTCCAAAAATAAATTAAACACGTGTTTCGAATGGGGCTTGTCAAAAACTAAATTTGTTAAATTTGGTTTCGAACTACCATTTTTGCACTACTATAACTTTAAAATATTCGAATAAGTAGCATGGTAAAATGTTCAAACTTATTTTATATATATTATGTTGTCAAAAACTAAATTTGTTAAAGTTGATCTAGAACCACCATTTTCGCACTACTATAACTTTAGAACATTCGAATAAGTAGCATGGTAAAATGCTAAAACTGATTTTATATATTATATGTTATTAAAAACTAAATTTGCTAAAGTTGGTCTAGAACCACCATTTTCACACTACTATAACTTTAGAAGATTCGAATAAGTAGCATGGTAAAATGCTAAAGCTTATTTTATATATCATATGTTATCAGAAACTACATTTGCTAAAGTTGGTCTAGAACCACCATTTTCATACTACTATAACTTTAGAACATGCGAATAAGTAGCATGGTAAAATGCTAAAACTTATTTTATATATCATATATTATCAAAAACTACATTGCTAAAGTTGGTCTAGAAGCACCATTTTCCAACTACTATAACATAAAACATAACATTACACTTAGAGTGGGGGAAAATCCCATTCCTTCTCAAATTTAATGATCGTTCCCACACTCTAAACGAGTGCACTCTGAAATTTATCCATCGTTCCCACGGTCTAGGCCTTTGATGTTTTCAAATTTATCGATCGTTCCCACGGTCTGAACGAGTGCACTCTGAAATTTATCGATCGGTTTCCCCCAGGCTCTGAACGAGTGCACTCTGAAATTTATCGATCGGTTTCCCCAACGCTCTGAACGAGTGCACTCTGAAATTTATCGATCGTTTTCCCACACTCTGTGACCTTTCATGTACTTAGTCCTATGCTGTGTGTGTGTGGTTATTGTAATGGAACCATTGAAACATGACTAATTAAATATTATCAGTGAAAATAGACATAGAAATATAGTAACTATGTTAAAAAAAGTCACAAAGTCACAGAATCACATAATGTCACAGACTCACATGATGTCACATAATGTCACATGATGTTACATGATGTTACATGATGTTACATAATGTTACAGATTCACATAAAGTTACCTAATGTTACATAATGTAACAGAGTAACATAAAGTCACAGAGTCACCTAAAGTCACAGAATCACATAATGTCACAGTCACATGATGTCACATAATGTCACATGATGTTATACAGTCACAAAAGTAAACAAAAAAAAACAAAAAAAAAAAGTTTGTCCCGAGCCTGGTTCGAACCACCAAGCTCCTGCTTACGAGTCTGCGCTTTTACCAAGTGAGCCACGGAGGCAGGTGTGATGAATGATCTGATAATAACATACATACTTTAGACTAATTATGCTCACATAGCAATTACATAGTCCTTACATACTAATATAACCATAGGATGTTACAAAGTCACATAGTGTCACATGATGTTACATGGTGTTACATGATGTTATATGATGTTACATAATATTACATAATAGTACATAATGTTACATAATGGTACATAATGTTACATAATGTTACATAATGGTACATAATGTTACATAGTGTTAGAGTTACATAATGTTACATAGTGTTACATGATGTTACAAAAGTTTGAGTTATATAGTGTTACATGTTACATAATGTTACATAGGGTTACATGATGTTACATAGTTACAAAAGTAAAAAAAAAAAACCTTACCAATTCCTTGTCCAATTCGTCTCCATGTCTCCATGTCTCCAATCTTTCACTTTCCTATGTGTTTCCAGCCAATCTTTCCCTTTCTTTTTTATTAGAATAACCAATGTTTCACTTTGTCTCCTATGTGTATTCCAGTCAATCTTTCACTTGTTCTCCAACAGCACAACAGGTAAGAGCGACTGTTTTCACTTGTTTTCCATGTGTATCCAACGGCAGCCAGAGCATGAATGAAACACACGTGCACACATAATGTGCTCTTACAGGAGTGCTGAATCACATCCTAGGGGGGGTCCCCACATGGTATGATAGACAGATGGTGGAAATTCCCACGGGGGGGGGGGTCCCGGGGGGGTCCCCATGATATGATATGAAAGTGATGCCCGAGGGCGGGTTCGATCCACCGGCCTTCAGATCATGGGTCCTCATACGAGTCCTCTGCTCTACCAAGTGAGCCATTCAGGTCGGAAGGTTGATGATCGGGAATACATTCCTCATATACGGTTGGAGTCATATGACACATGATTGACAGGTCACGCGACTAATGATGATTGACAGGTCACGTGACTAATGACGTCATGATGATTGACAGGTGACTTAGGGTTATGCCTCCTAGGGGGGAGGGAGGAGGGGGGGTCTGATGATGTCACTTCCTGTTTTCGAACTCTCTTTTCCTACTACTCTATGAGCCACTTGGCCCCTGATGGGTAGAACCATTCACTAGGTAGAATCATTCATTATGGTCGCAACCACATGGTTCATTTTTCAAGTACTGGAGCCATTTCTAGTTATCGCTGCACCCATATCGGTTTTTGTATTGAAACTATCGTTCTTTCAGTATTATTCCTTTTACCTTAGAGTATATATGTCATTATGCATCAAGATTGTTATCTTGTTTAAGACTCATTAAAACGTCTAAAGGTACTTTGATGTATTTTAATTCGCTCAATACATATATCGATAAAATAGTAGTTCGTACTTCTACACAAGGCTTGCCTAGTGGATTTTACCCCAACGCCAGTTTCTATCCTTATCTGAAATGCAGATAAACGAACGTTAGCTTGTGCGAAGTAAAACTGTCTTTTTATTTCGCAAAACAGTAGGGTGAAAAGGTTGGTTCTGGACCACTTGATGACGTCATACTGTCTGGAAGTGACGTCATACTGTCTGGACCGGAAGTGTTGTCTGGATCGGAAGTGTTTTCTGGACCGGAAGTGTTGTCTGGACCGGAAGTGCTGTCTGGACCGGAAGTGACGTCATGTCTGGAAGTGACGTCATCATGTCTGGACCGGAAGTGACGTCATCATGTCTGTTTGTTTCTATCTGCTTCAGTTTTTGGATGGAGCGCGCGCGCGTGTTGGGATGACGTCATGATGAAGGGTAAACGTCAGAGCAGAGTGTGCGTAAACGAAACGTCATTTTGTTTTCGTAATTTGAAATAACGGACTTCCGTTGAAGTGTGGAACTTATATTTGTAACATGTCGCCATTTTAACTGTGTAAAAAGTGGAAAAAGTGGGATAACTTTCGTTATAGTTGACCGATTTACATGAAAATTTCACTGTTTGATTCAGTTTTATATCTAGTTTTGTTATAAAGTGGTCACAGGCTATTTACACCGGTGGCTGTATGCATTTTTGTAACATGCCGCCATTTTAACTTTGTAAAAAGTGAAAAATTGAGATAACTTCCGTTATACTTGGTTGATTTACATGAAAATTTCACTGTTTGATTCAGTTTTATGTATATTTTTAACATTAAGTGGTCACAGGCTATTTACACCGGTGGCTGTATGCATTTTTGTAACATGCCGCCATTTTAACTTTGTAAAAAGTGAAAAATTGGCATAACTTCCGTTATACTTGGTCGATTTACATGAAAATTTCACCATTTGATTCAGTTTTATGTAAATTTTTAACATTAAGTAGTCACAGGCTATTTACACCGGTGGCTGTATGCATTTTTGTAACATACCGCCATTTTAACTTTGTAAAAAGTGAAAAATTGGCATAACTTCGGTTATACTTGGTCGATTTACATGAAAATTTCACTGTTTGATTCAGTTTTATATCTAGTTTTGTTATAAAGTAGTCACAGGCTATTTACGCAGCTGACTGTATGCATTTTTGTAACATGCCGCCATTTTAACTTTGTAAAAAGTGAAAAATTGAGATAACTTTCGTTATACTTGGTCGATTTACATGAAAATTTCACTGTTTGATTCAGTTTTATGTAACGTTTTAACATTAAGTGGTCACAGGCTATTTACACCGATGGCTGTATGCATAATGTGATATGCCGCCATTTTAACTTTGTAAAAAGTGAAAAAAATGAGATAACTTTCGCTATAGTTGGTCGATTTGCATGAAACTTTCACTGTTTGGTTCAGTTTTATATCTAGTTTTTGTTATAATGTAGTCATGGGCTATTTGCGCAGCTGGCTGTATGCATAATTTGACATTCGCCATTTTAACTTTTTAAAAAGTGGAAAAGTGTAATAACTTTCGTTATGGTTAACCGATTTGAATGAAAATTTCACCATTGAATTCAGTTTGACGTCTTAGTTTACAGTAGTTTGCATAGGTGGGTTGTTGGAATGGCGCGCGCCCACCATTCAAACATGTGTTTGAATTGTTTTTACGTCAAACTATGATTCAACAAGTTGTTTAGCAATTGTACAACAATTGTTCAACAAGTTGTTGTTCAACATGTTGTTGAACATGTTCAACATGTTCAACAACATGTTCAACATGTTCAACATGTTCAACAACATGCTCAACATGTTCAACATGTTGTTGCACAAGTTGAACATGTTCAACATGTTCAACATGTTGAATATGTTCAACTTGTTCAACAACATGCTGTTTAACAAGTTGTTCAACAAGTTGTAGTTCAAGCAAAGAAAAAACAAGACATATGTTGAATAGGTTTATTAATACATTTAAATACACTTAAATACACTTAAATATATACAGCTTAAATCTATAACAATATTATAACATTTATTGATGTACAAAGTCTTTATTATAATGTTTAGTCAAATAAGTCTATTTTTCTTCATCTGCTTCACTCTGTTCACTGGCATCCATATCACTTTCTTCGTCACTGCTTTCATCTTCCTCCTCCTCATCTAGAAGCTCTTCAAAGAATGCATCGTTTCTTCTTATAGCCGCCTTTAGTGCCTTTGAATACTCGTAATGTTTTTCATCAACAAAGTAATTGAAGTCTTCTAAAATGGTTTCATAATGTTCGTTTTGTTGTAGACGCTGGGCATATTTGAATAGTCTCATAAACAGTTGTTTAAGTCGACGCTCATAAATGGGTCGAAAGTCATCACTTGCTATTTCACGCGCATCTTCAAGCCCTTGTTCTTCATATTCTGAAACCTTTTCTTGAAATTTCTTATCATGTTCATCGTAGACTTCTTGAACCATATCATACCAAACAGAGTCTGTTTCTGACTCACTTTCAGAGTCTGTTTGGTATGATATGGTTCAAGAAGTCTACGATGAACATGATAAGAAATTTCAAGAAAAGGTTTCAGAATATGAAGAACAAGGGCTTGAAGATGCGCGTGAAATAGCAAGTGATGACTTTCGACCCATTTATAAGCGTCGACTTAAACAACTGTTTATGAGACTATTCAAATATGCCCAGCGTCTACAACAAAACGAACATTATGAAACCATTTTAGAAGACTTCAATTACTTTGTTGATGAAAAACATTACGAGTATTCAAAGGCACTAAAGGCGGCTATAAGAAGAAACGATGCATTCTTTGAAGAGCTTCTAGATGAGGAGGAGGAAGATGAAAGCAGTGACGAAGAAAGTGATATGGATGCCAGTGAACAGAGTGAAGCAGATGAAGAAAAATAGACTTATTTGACTAAACATTATAATAAAGACTTTGTAAATCAATAAATGTTATAATATTGTTATAGATTTAAGCTGTATATATTTAAGTGTATTTAAGTGCATTTAAATGTATTAATAAACCTATTCAACATATGTCTTGTTTTTTCTTTGCTTGAACTACAACTTGTTGAACAACTTGTTAAACAGCATGTTGTTGAACAAGTTGAACATATTCAACATGTTGAACATGTTGAACATGTTCAACTTGTGCAACAACATGTTGAACATGTTGAGCATGTTGTTGAACATGTTGAACATATTGAATATGTTGTTGAACATGTTGAACATGTTCAACAACATGTTGAACAACAGCTTGTTGAACAATTGTTGTACAATTGCTAAACAACTTGTTGAATCATAGTTTGACGTAAAAACAATTCAAACACATGTTTGAATGGTGGGCGCGCGCCATTCCAACAACCCACCTATGCAAACTACTGTAAACTAAGACGTCAAACTGAATTCAATGGTGAAATTTTCATTCAAATCGGTTAACCATAACGAAAGTTATTACACTTTTCCACTTTTTAAAAAGTTAAAATGGCGAATGTCAAATTATGCATACAGCCAGCTGCGCAAATAGCCCATGACTACATTATAACAAAAACTAGATATAAAACTGAACCAAACAGTGAAAGTTTCATGCAAATCGACCAACTATAGCGAAAGTTATCTCATTTTTTTCACTTTTTACAAAGTTAAAATGGCGGCATGTCACATTATGCATACAGCCATCGGTGTAAATAGCCTGTGACCACTTAATGTTAAAACGTTACATAAAACTGAATCAAACAGTGAAATTTTCATGTAAATCGACCAAGTATAACGAAAGTTATCTCAATTTTTCACTTTTTACAAAGTTAAAATGGCGGCATGTTACAAAAATGCATACAGTCAGCTGCGTAAATAGCCTGTGACTACTTTATAACAAAACTAGATATAAAACTGAATCAAACAGTGAAATTTTCATGTAAATCGACCAAGTATAACGGATGTTATGCCAATTTTTCACTTTTTACAAAGTTAAAATGGCGGTATGTTACAAAAATGCATACAGCCACCGGTGTAAATAGCCTGTGACTACTTAATGTTAAAAATTTACATAAAACTGAATCAAATGGTGAAATTTTCATGTAAATCGACCAAGTATAACGGAAGTTATGCCAATTTTTCACTTTTTACAAAGTTAAAATGGCGGCATGTTACAAAAATGCATACAGCCACCGGTGTAAATAGCCTGTGACCACTTAATGTTAAAAATTTACATAAAACTGAAACAAACAGTGAAATTTTCATGTAAATCAACCAAGTATAACGGAAGTTATCTCAATTTTTCACTTTTTACAAAGTTAAAATGGCGGCATGTTACAAAAATGCATATAGCCACCGGTGTAAATAGCCTGTGACCACTTTATAACAAAACTAGATATAAAACTGAATCAAACAGTGAAATTTTCATGTAAATCGGTCAACTATAACGAAAGTTATCCCACTTTTTCCACTTTTTACACAGTTAAAATGGCGACATGTTACAAATATAAGTTCCACACTTCAACGGAAGTCCGTTATTTCAAATTACGAAAACAAAATGACGTTTCGTTTACGCACACTCTGCTCTGACGTTTACCCTTCATCATGACATCATCCCAACACGCGCGCGCGCTCCATCCAAAAACTGAAGCAGATAGAAACAAACAGACATGATGACGTCACTTCCGGTCCAGACATGATGACGTCACTTCCAGACATGACGTCACTTCCGGTCCAGACAGCACTTCCGGTCCAGACAACACTTCCGGTCCAGAAAACACTTCCGGTCCAGACAACACTTCCGGTCCAGACAGTATGACGTCACTTCCAGACAGTATGACGTCATCAAGTGGTCCAGAACCAACCTTTTCACCCCACTCAAAACGCTTTTTTATGAGTAAAAGCGTGGTTTGCGTTCTCCGCCTTTAGACCTCAGGCAACCCGCCCAAATCCCTGCCCACTTTTAAACCCGATTCGGTGGAGGGGCTCTCATCTTCTCTAGATTTTGTCACATTTTCAACTCCTAGCCATTGTGCTTATTTCTTTTAAAATATTATCTATTGTTCTTTTTGTGTCATCGTCAAATTTCAGAGAAATGGTAGCAGGTTGTTGTTGAGATTTACTGCTAAAGTTTGCTGAAAACTCGCGGATTTTCTCTCTCTCTCTCTCTCTCTCTCTCTCTCTCTCTCTCTCTCTCTCTCTCTCTCTCTCTCTCTCTCTCTCTCTCTCTTTTTCATCTTTAGGTGTTCCATTGTGGAATGAAAAAAAAAAACAAGTGACAAGGATCGGCTTTTATATCACCGTTTTTGTTCAAATCAAAACGGTGCCTCTAAGCTAGGTAAAGCAAAACCTAAAGCAACTTTAAAATTTTATAGCTGCACAGAAAGGGCTATCGCCTTGATTGCAATTAACGTTTGCGATTATTTTAATACACGACCCAGCTATGTTTGCTTATCTCCCGTTTAAGGCATAAGTGACATGACTACCTCATTAATTGCAATCGACTATGAGCAATTGACAACCCCTTTATGTATATTTAAGACAACCTCTTTGCGTTTTTTAAGTAGCAGATTCCACATACACATAAAAATGTTTAGTTGCGAAACAAAACAATCGTAATCTGTTTTCAGACTTGCGAAAAATCGAGGATGATTTTACACAGGGAACGACCGTTTCTTTGCCAATAAAAATGGCTAATTGCGGATAGTGAGGCTGGCAGATAAATAACATTAGCGTCTACGACTGGGCAATCCGTTCCAGAGAATACCTGGCTTTTGGCGAGAATGGCGGAAAGCCGGAGTCGGATAATCGGGGGAACACTATATATATATAGTGGCTTGATACTTTCCTATATACACAACGTCTATACAACTTTTGTGGGAAAATGTTAGAAATTCATATGATTTACATCTTTTATCCGATATCTATCGTACGCCTATAAACAAGGAAGAGTACTGTTGCCAACATGGAGGTTAAAATAGTATGATTTATGCAGCATGGATTTGTTATGAATCCTGGTCTCTATCTTCAGTGACGCCGGTACGGTTCTTTCTTTTGCTGTCCCTTTTTCCACAGGTTCATATAGTGAACTAAACAAATGTAAATTAAATAAACATAAAACAGATCCACGCATGAGCAGTCCTGTTCAAAAATTAATAGTCCAATAGACATAAATGTCACTTTATTAAACTTTCGTTCATAGAAAAAATGTTCCAACGTACGTTGAACTCTCGATAGTTCGTTTTTTTGTCACCTCACATGCAGCAACCAATCAAAACGAAGCGATTAAAACTAGGTCAGATGAACAGCGAAGAGAACCACGAGAAAAAATAAAGTAAAAATAATAAATATACAAAATAACACATGGGATATATATATATAGCAAAATCCTATATTTAATTGAAATTATTGTTTACTGTTAAATGCCTGCCACACATATGACTCTGCTAAATTAACTTGATGAAATTTTTGCATATTCCTTTGTGAACTGTTCTTGTATGACCCCGGAAATTCAGCTGAAAATTTTAAGCGGTGGGTGAAATTGAAATGGTCTTGGAGACCGGACTTATTGAGCGACAAGCAATTTAATCAACCCACTCTGAGAACAAAAAGGATCTAAAATATTTGACATATGTTGCCCACGCATCAACTTGCTGTGCTATATCGCTAATTAAAGTACCAGTTGTGATGCATTCAAAATCGAAGGCGTGATTGCAACAAAACAACTGAAACCAGCCTCTTAATTCAATTAATAGTACGAGTCTGGCTAGGATTGTGTCGTTTTTTTTTCTACTGTCGTTTCATACATGGCTCGAGCACATTTAACACCACTAACATGAAGTAATACTGTAATGGCAATGATTTTTTGCCTTTTGTTTGTTTTTTTTTGTTTGTTTTTTAATCGTTTTTTTTTTCTTTTTTCCTTTGCAACACTAACCATGTTATAATACCAACAACATACAGTCCTAAAAATTTCATACATATCACACAACATATACAACATAATACGGTATTCAAGGTACCAGTATTCAAGGTACCAGTCATACATGTTTCATTTGTTTTTGTTTTTGTTTTATTTTAATTTTCAATTTAAGAAATGATTATAATTCCACAAAAACTATTTTGCGATTTTTCTGGTAGCAGCGATTTATGAATAAACGCGCGTGTGTTAAAATATAACCAACAGCAAATGCTACATTTTTTGTGATATTGTCACTTTTTATCACCCCAAATGTCTTAATTTGCTTGACGTGCGGTGGCAGTCTGATATTGGAGAGGGGGGGGGGTGGGCTAAAATGTTCGCTGATCCCTTCGTCCTAACCCAGCCCCCCTCTCGCCAACACTCCCTAAAAATAAAGGAATTCCAACAATGTCATCCTGACCCGCCTCCGCCTTTGAGAACATCCGGGATCTGCGCGTTTCTTGTCTCTTTCGTTCACAGCATAAAATCAACCAGAATAGTACTAAAGTACATCGAATGTATGGCAAACTGACCAGCGAAATATAGGCCAGTAACATTTAGGACACAACATTTAGTGTCCCAAATATCGCGTCCTAAGTGTCGAGGGCGTATATGTTATTGGTCTAAACGTCCTGTGCTAAATGCCGCAGTCCTGTTTGTCTCGATACCCAACATTACTGATGGACCGACATTGGGCATTGCACAGAATTCTTGTATTGTTTTTTTTTTCCGCAAAATACAGCTTAAAATACCAATGTGACATAACACTTATATTATCAATTTATAAGTTGCTAGCTTGAAGTTTTGAAGCGTTTCCATGAGTAAACACTTTCGCCCAAGGATCGGGGCAAAAATTGCACGACAATGCCTCCTCTGAAAGTTCAGAGTAGTAGGAAAACAAGGGTTCTGCCACAGTGACGTCATTCCACCCCCCTCCCCTCCCCCCCCCCTAGGCGAGCAACATTCTATCGAGTCAACACGTTTAGTCACACACAGCAATTTGATCACATGCAAAATCGGTTTGCCACAGGACAGGTGGCAAAAATCAAGAAATGACAAAGTTCGTAGCGTGATAAACAATTCCACTAAAACAGGTGGTAAAAATCAACAGAAGAAAGAGCTCACAGCGTGCGAAAGAATTAAAATAAGAGGCAAACCGTGAGAGAGAGAGAGAGAGAGAGAGGCAGCTGGCATAGAGTAAGTCGACCGGGGGTTCGAATTTGTGATTTTTGCATATTTATCCATTTCAGACAATTCTGAACATTTTTGGTTTTTTGGGTGGACCCCCGCCCCCTCCCCCCGGGTCGAATTTGCGATTTTTGCATATTTATCCGTTTCAGACAATTCTACACATTTTTGGTTTTTGTTCACTTTTGTGACTCTATAACATTATGTGACAACATGTGACTGTGACATCATGTGACATTATGTGACTGTATGACTTTTTTGTTGTTTTACATAGTAACTACATTTCTATGTCTATTTTCACTGATAATATTTAATTAGTCATATTTCAATGGTTCCATTACAATAACCACACACACACAGCATAGGACTAAGTATATGAAAGGTCTCAGAGTGTGGGAAGGAAACAGATCGATAATTTCAGAGTGCACTCGTTCAGAGTGTGGGGAGGAAACCGATCGATAAATTTCAGAGTGCAATCGTTCAGAGCGTGGGAACGATCAATAAATTTGAGAAGGAATGGGATTTTCCCTACGTTAACCCAATGTTATGTTTTATGTTATAGTAGTTGGAAACTGACACTTCTAAAGCACATTTAACAAAAGTAGTTCTTGGAAAACATATAATGTATAAAATAAGTTTTAACATTTTACCAAGCTACCTATTCGAATGTTCTAAAGTCATAGTAGTGCGAAAATGGTATTTCAAAACCACATTTAACAGATTTAGTTTTTAACAACATATAATATATAAAATAAGTTTGAACATTTTAGCATGCTACTTATTCGAATGGTCTAAAGTTATAGCAGTAGGGAAATGGTGGTTCTAGACCAAATTTAACAAATTTAGTTTTTGACAAGCCCCATTCGAAACACCTGTTTCATTTATTTTTTGAAACATATTACGTCATAGTATTGTTCAACAATTTTTGAACAAGTTCAACAAATTGTTCAACAAGTTGTTCAACATGTTCAACATGTTCAGCAAGTTGTTGTTCAACAAGTTGTTCAACAAATTATATATAAAGCAATGTTTAAAGACTTTCTCATCATTTGAATAGTGTAGGTTGAACTGAAAGGATGTATAAATGTGAAATTTGTTCGAAATCTTACAATTGGCCACAAAATCTTAAAAGACACTTAAAGGTTGCTCACAATTCAGAAGTGGATGAAGAATCGGATATGGAAAACCCTGTAAAACTACCTTTCACGGAAACTTTAGATGAGTCTTCTATGGAAAGTCAAAGCGTCAATATAGCTGAAAAGAATGCACATGCTTGTACAGAATGTGATGCATTATACAACAGCGAAGAAGCTTTGCTCAAACATATGGAGAGGTGTGGTAAAGATGTTGATGACAGGAGTTCTGAAAGTGAGTCAGAAACAGACTCTGAAAGTGAGTCAGAAATAGACTCTGTTTGGCATGATATGGTTCAAGAAGTCTACGATGACTATAATGACCAATTTCAAGAAAAGGTCTTAGAATATGAAGAACAAGGACTTGAAGATGCGCGTGAAATAGCAAGTTATGACCTTCGACCCATTTTTAAGCATGGACTAAAACAATTGTTTATGAGACTGTTCAACTATACCCAGCGTTTAGAACAAAGCCAACATTATCAAAAGATTTTAGAGTACTTTAATTACTTTGTTAATGAAAAACATTATAAGTATTCAGAGGCACTAAAGGCGGCTATAAGGAAAAACAATACATTCTTTGAAGAGCTACTAGATATGGAGGAGAAGGAGGGTGATAGCAGTGCCGAAGAAAATGGCATGGGCAGTGAGGTGCAACAGAGTGAAACAGATGCAGAAGAATTATAATTAATTTTGTATTATTGTGTATTATATTCAAGTATTGTATCATTATGTATTATATTCAAGTATTTTATTATTATGTATTATATCCAAGTATTGTATGAGAAAAATAAATAAGTTGAAAAGCATCATATGTGTTTCTTTTATTAAATATTGCAAATATTTAAATTATGATAAAAACAATTTCAAATACATATTATGCCAATACATGTACCTACTCAAAAGAACTTAAACTGATAAGTTTACAAATGTTATAAAATCTGACTTTACATTAACATAGATAATGTTAATTCATTTCATAGTCATACTGTTAAAATTGTAAACTGTCGCATATGACTTTCTACTCAACCATCTTCTGACAGTCACTACATTTATACACATCCATTTTCTGAAGCATGAGATCCACTGACGTCATTTGCTTCTTCAGCATTTGCCAGTCTTTCAATGACAACAAAATTTCCTTCTTGGTAGGATATAACCTCCCAGATGCATGATTCATAATATATTTACGAATGTTAACCATCACTTTCTGTTGATATTTCACCAATTTAATATATATTTCTCCATTAATGGGTATCATAACCAGTGAATCGTCTACACGCATCTTCTTCATGGTGGTATCAGCTTTACGCTCCGGTTCTCGCTTCATATTAGGCTCTGTCTTAGTTTTTCGCATTTTCCAAGGCGCCGTCTTAGCTGGTAACTCATCTCGTTTTATCTTTCTAAAATGTGGTCGCTTTTGACGCTGCTGATGTGACTTCACCTTGGAATCTACCATGGGCATTGCCTTAGACTTTGCTGTAGGTATTGTCTCAGGCTTTGCTATAACATTTTCTGCAGGCATTGTCATAGATGGTAGTTGTTGTTCACTCACTGCAGACATGTTCACTCTTCAATATCTTGATACAGAATGTGCGTTATGTATGAGGGCAGGTGCCTTTTATGCTCTATAGTGAGTTGTCTTAATATTTTGAACAACAACTTGTTGAACATGTTGAACAATGACGTCACTGTGGCAGAACCCTTGTTTTCCTACTACTGTTCAGTAGTTTTCGGCCTGTCGATTTATTTATTTTTTTCTTTTTCTGAAGTTTATATAATGCATAGTGCGGCTTTTGATAGAAGCGAGGGGCTTGTGCGCAAATGCTTCTGCAAAGCACACGCGTTGCATTAAAAAAAAACTACTTTTTTGCATCACATTTTGATTATGAAAATGAAAACAAAGACGAAGACAAAAGGCTAAGTACACAACTTCAAATCATGTACCACATATTTGGGAATTTTGTAGGTCCTAGGACCAGTTTTGTTAGAGAAATAAAAAACAAAACGCTTGTTGGATTTTGATATGTAAAGCAAAAACACTCTACACTTTCAACATCCTCGTAAAATCACCCCTTTCTCTGCTTCGTGTTCTCTGCGTCCCCGCGTCCTCCAATTGTACTTTGCCCAAAATGCATTGATGGTCGCCACCTGCATGAAGTACATTTTCACTGCTTGCCAACGGTCTGTTACTGGTCTTTATCGAAAACTGATTCCCTGGGATTCCGTTTAAGATTGGCAAAGCTTCGTCGTTGTTTTCTACACAACTTAGTTCAGTTTCAGTTCCAAGGTAGGGCTTTGGGGGAGGGGGGTGCAGTTGGAACCGCTCCTAAATTCGAAAAAAATAGACTGTTAAAGAGTTTGACTGTTTAACTCGCTGGTTCGGTTAAAGTTGATTTTTCTATTGAACAGAACCGGTATCGCCCTCTGTAGCTGTACGGAGAAAAAGTGAAACGATGATACACTGAAAAGGTAAACAGTTGGATTTCTAAATAATTAATTAAAATGCACTGTGTGCTCGCCACCCATGTGAATAACTACAGTAAGCAACAGAGCTAAAAACGTAAAGAACAAATACTGGGTATAGAATGACACAACTCTCATTCTCACCGGACCGCTACGTACACAAGAGTAATTAAGTGCTGACTAGTCATAACAAAGCTCAAAAGAAAGGAAACTTTGAAGAACGGGGACTCACATCGGTTAGTATTTCGAAACCTGAAATAAACGCATTGAAACCTGAGGTTTGACAAATGAAACGGAAATATAAGCTGTAATTTTTTTGTCCGATTCTTTAAAGATATACAGTAAAACCTGTTTAAACAGGATACCATTGGGACCGAGCTTATTTGTCCGGCTTAGGAAGGTGTCCGGTATATCGAGGGCTCAAGATGATGTGTCTTATATTGCATAAAAATAAATCACAAATAACTTCAAGATCAACACTTGCACCCTCTCCGCACATTGCTTGAAATTTGATGCTAAACCTTTTACGAATTTTTTTGAGCCACACGTTTGATGCTTTACGGCCAAAGTTTAATTGCTTTGCAAAATATTTCGATTTGTTCTGCAACAATGGTCGAGCACGAGTCTAGGACAAGTGATAACCGGGTCACCGCCACCCTGACTACTGCCACCCGGACAACTGCCACCCAAGGACATCTGCTACCCGGACTACTCCCACGCGTGGACAACTGCCAACCAAAACTGCCAACCACAAAAAATGAAATGAAAGTTTTTTGTACTTCTGAGTGGTATTGTACTTAGCAACATATCAATAGGATTTGCAATTATTTGCTGAGGAATTCCCTGCTGAATCCCATGTTGAGTTTTTATAATCTACGCTCTCCCATTATTTATCATAATAGCAGGTATTCCAGCCAACAATACATCATTCGCTTGAAAAATTGCAATTGGGTGTAGCCCGGTCAACCTTTGGCCGCAATAGTCACACACGCAATAGCGTAATTGCATCAATCGCCTGTATTCCATACAATAATACATCATTCGCTTATGCAATTGCAATTGCAAATTTGATTGAGTTTTTATAACAAATCCTAGAGTGACAGTTGTCCGGTTGGCAGTTGCCGGGTGACAGTAGTCCGGGTGGCGGTGATCCGGATGGCACTTGTCCTGTTCCCCCCACACATGAGCTGTTTATTCCAGAATTTTCACGTTCCTCAGTCTCTCTCAAATAACAATCCATCTCCTTTAAAATATCCGCCACAGTGTTTCTTGTCTAAGACAAATTCTTCTAGTAATCATTTCATTACTCTTTTTTTAGCAATTTCATTTTATCCGTTAAATTAAGCCAAATTATTTGTTCCCATTTCGACAGCTGATAATTATTTCAAACATTTGAATGATGTGTAAATAGATAGAAAACGCCCCATCTCAAAAGGGGATGTCCAGACACCGAACTCCACTATCGTTTATTTAAAACAAAAGTGATAACCAAACATATGCAAACACTGTGGCATTACTACAATTAATGACCCCACGTTGCAATTAAAACCCCGCTGCAGCAAATCTCTGGGCAAATAAACCATGCATGCTCACTTTTGTACACAAGCCATGTTTGCGTATCACTGTCCGGTGTATCAGGGTTCTTTATACAGTATACATGCATTTGAGACCAGGATTGGTGTCCGGTGTCCGGAATAAGGAGTTGTCCCATTTACAGAAGTTTGTTATAATGGAAGTCTTAGGGTGGAAATCGGGACCTTGAAAATCTCTCCGGTTTGAGGAGTTGTCCGGTATATCAAGGGTGTCCGGTCCTCAGGTTTTACTGCATATAAAATCTTAAATTCTTTAAGCTTCCTCATAGGTTTTCAAACGATAATGCTTTTTTGATAGCTTTATTCTATGCGTTCTACACACTCATGTACAATAACGGAAAAATGATCCTATGTGACAGTATGTGGCGCGCCTCTTTTTACTTCGAATCACAAATTTTTGCACCTCCACAACTCATCCACAAGTTACCGAGTTTGTTAAAACATGAATATTTTTGATAGACCTTCTTTATCAAAGTAGTGTACTGCAAAGCCGGATTAGTATTTGACGGGTCGCCTTTGCTTGCCAAGTGTGAGTGAGACTGAAATGAGGCCAACGCCGTAAGCGCTCATCGCTGTTGTCATTATTACTGGTTTGCAAAGTTGTTATTTTTGTGAAAATATTTGTAATACCTGTCTGGATACGTATTCGCCAAGCCTTATCAGAAGCTTTATCTGCAAGACTTATCACACAGCCTTATCACACAACCTTCCCACAAGGCTTATCACATAACCTTATCAGACGACCTTATCACACAGCCTTATCAGAAAGCCTTATCACACATGGTTATTACACAACCTTATCACACGGTCTTATCACAAACCTTATCATACAGCCGTATCACAAGCTTTAAATGCAGGCCTTATCAAGCAACCTTATCACACAACCTTATCAGACAACCGTATCACACAGTCTTATCACAAACTTCAGCACTCCTCTTTATCACCCAGGATCATTATAATCCTTATCACCGGCAATATCACAAGCCTTATCTCAAGCTGTATTACCTGGCCTTTTCGCTCGCCTTATCACCCAGTCTTTTCGCCAGCGTTATCACATGGCTTTATCACAAGATTTATCGCAAGCCTTATCACCTAGCTCCATGTCAAGTTTTATCGTCCAGCCTTATCTCACGCCTTTCGTAAAGGTTTTGTCACTCAGTATAGTCACAATTCTTTTCACCAAACATCATCGCCTGGTGCCATCATACAACATTACTCGGTTTTTCTACCAGCCTAATCACACAGCCTCATTATTAGCCTTATCACAAAGTCATGTCGCCTAACTTAATCACAAATGTTTTCACGGGTTTTATCGACCATTCTTAGCAAACCTTACAGTCCAACCATATCACAATCATGTTTTGGTATGTGTCACTTTTCCAGCTTGCAATGGATTCCATAGAAACCCATTTCACCAAACTTTATTCAATTACAATTAGGCAATTGTTTTGTTTTGTTCATACGTCATAACCGAATACTTCTGCTCACTGACCTGTTCAAAATTATCGTTCAGTGGTAACAAACAACTGTTAATTATGGCAATGTTTAAATGTTGTTGATTTAGTATATATTGAGCTAACTGGAGTAGAAATGAAGACGGCCTTCATTCTACGTGATAAATCACTTCTTTGTCATTGTAATTAAATCTTGAATTGCAACTAAATTTTACTAAATGATTAAAACACATTCTTTGACAAAGTGCTTAAAATAAAGTGATTACATAATACTCACAGAGCCGTAGCTCGAGCTTAAACGTCCTTTGAATCTAGTAATTTTACCATTTACTGTTTTATAGTAGAAAAGTGTGTTATTTTTCTTTTGACCTTTAATCCTTTTGACGGAGGCTTGTTAATTTTGAAGTGGATAACATTCTATTTTGGCATGGCGCCATTACCATATTGCAGTCAACGACAACGGTTGTCAATCTCCTAGAAGAAAATAATGTGTTAGACGTAAATGTCAAAGAGGGACACTTAATCACAGCAATAGAGATGAAAGGGGAAAAGTGCCTGTTATTTAACAGACATTGCATTTGAAGATGAGAAAAGTCCAGTAATTCTTTCTATTCTCTCCTCGTAATTTGAAGTGCATCAATGACTAGTGTTTGGTGTCCTTAAGGGAAACGCCAATGTCGAACAAAAAGTCTCTAGTTTGCTATTATAAATACATGAGAAAAATGAAATATTAAGTTGAGCAAATTTGAAGTATGTATATTTAGGGTACTGGTAAGTTATTAATTAGTAATCTGTAGGCCTTCAGTATTCATCATCCATTGTCAAATTTCTGAGGTTTCAAAATAGTCAAAATAACACCAACTAAGCATCGATATAATCTAATTACGTGCTTCAACTGATTTATTGCTTTATAGTATTTTAAACACGGTAAATGTTTTTTAATTCCAGTTATAAAATTAAAAGAAAATAGCACATGTTTAGCGAATTTCGTTGGAATTATTAGCTATTTCCTGTGCATTTTAATGCTATTTAACTGAAAATGTGCATTACATTAGAAACAGAAACACGATATTTCTTAATGTATCATACTTTAAAACAAGTATTTTAAAACAAGTCATGTTATTATCACTTAATTACGCGTCTTAAGAAAATACATGAGGATATTTCTGTCAAAAATACTATTGCTATACTTATATTAGTCAATTACGTTTTGCCATTGGGAACAATTCTAAAGGATGTTCAACGCAACGCAACGCAATAAGAAGTTACAAATGTGCTTTTAGTAATTCTGATGATTATTCACAAAAAGTTATAGAAATGATATGACATTACGTTAAAGAAAACGACATAAAACAGCGCATATCTGCATCGCTTCTGTCGCAAGTAACTTTGTGGATTCTGTATGTGATAAAAGCTACATTGTTTGTATTGAAAATATATCAAAGACATTGTAGCAAAGCAACATCAAAAGGTACGAAATTTGCAAATCTGTATTGGAACCACATACAAGCGACCAAAATGTAGCAGAAAAAAGTAAGCTCTTATAGACCCTTAATTCTAGTTCTTGTTGAGATAACGTACAAATTTATATGAGTCCATTATGTGACAGAAACAGTTCGCATTTCCTCAATGGTATTTCTAAAAGGCTGTAGTAAATACAATACAGCGGATCATTGCTTCAGGCCGCTAATGATGTACCATCAAATTTAGGAACCTTTTTGGAACGATCTCTTTCCTTTCTAGTTTTCCATTATAAAGAAGCCCATAAACGGAACTGCGTTTCTTCATTGTCTCTAACAGTCGTATTTCAGGGATTACATTGCATTTATTTCAACAAGTACCTACAAAATTTATGAAAGGAATTGTGTCCTGCCTATGATATTCTCTATTGTGAATATTTTCATGTACTTTGAAAACTAAAATAATAAAACACATAAAATCCATTTATTTCATCATTATTTTCGCTTTACCTTACATTTTATAATATAATTGTACTTTAAAGAAGAGCAGAAGATAATTTAATTTTTTTTGTTATAATTGAGCACTTGCACATACTGGGATGGATGGTTTAGTATTGTTACGGCAAAATCAAACGTTAACAGAGCACATAATGGTAATCAGTATTACGGGAACTTGACCAGTAAACTGAGCTCGTTATGTTAAATGTATGATTAGAACACTTAGTACTGAGGCGATGCATTGTAAGAGTACACAGTGGTTATGCATGAGGTGGGATCAGGGCATGTGGGATCAGGGCAGGCAGTGCATGTGCAGTAATGAGCATCCTTTCTCCAGCTTCCAACAAAGAGTGAACGCGACGCTAGCCATATTCTTGCGTTTTTAAATGTTTAAATTAAATCAGTTCATATACTGCGAAACATAATTACACCAATCGAAATATTACTTCAACTATTGGGATACACCTTCATAATTCTCTACTGAGGATTATTTGTTCATACGCTTACTAACATCCCATGAGCTGTCATGTCAAAAGGATTTCGGAGACTCATTACCGGACATTCATTTGTCAAAAGGATTCAACGATATTTGTATAGTAAAAACAGTACAGTCTGGCCTTGGATCATGTTTATAGCACGTTTTCATTCTTCAGCTTGCCAGGCTGTGGGACCGACAGCCTTCTTAACAGCATGAAATGGCTAGGGGACATTTCAGTAGATGTGGTTCTGATCGACATCGACTCAAACGACCTTTGCAAACCCAACCGATCTCATCTGGATTTCGTGCTTTAAAATGCAGCGTCTGGTACACATTCTACGCTTAATGGGCGTACGAAAGATCATCATCTCGCTCATTAGGTTTCGGAATATTGACCGTTGGCTCAAACCGACACAAAGATCTACACAGGAGTACAATATCACAGCACAAGCGACAAACGAGCAGCTGAAATGTATTTTTTTAACTTCTCCAGCGACTGATACCTTTGCCTACAAAGTCACATTTGGACTAACTACCGGCAGCTTTTGAGTGATGGTGTTCACCCCAACCAGTAAAGTCCGGCGAAATTTTAAAAAATCTACCGAGGAGTATTCCTCTTGTCATCAAACACCTGAGATAAGTTTCCTTGCAATCATGCTAAGACTCAATTCTGAAACGCTTGCAATCTATTTACGTAGCTGCTTCTTCGCCATGTATTTGCATTTGTGCGTTTATACTCAGGCCTTTTATATACCCCCTTTTTCCCGAAGGCACTTGTGGTATTTATAGTTAAACCTCAATTGGCTATCTATTTATTTTCCCAGTATTCGCTTGTTGGCGTTTATGCTTTCCGGGCTTTCCTTTTCTAACAGCAGTTTGTTTTCTACCTGCATCTGTCAATCACAGGTGCATCTCCAGGTATAACAATGGGAAATTCCCTGCTCTCAGCTATTGCCTTCCTCGGTCTATCGTATGCCCCCAAAAAGTGAAGCCAGATCATCACCGACTAATTACATCCTCTTGTAGTATCACGTGCTCTGTTTTCGCCTCAGAAGCCATATAAGATAGCATTTGGAAAAATGAAACAGGGAAAACGTTTCTAAAAATTTATATTTTTAACCCCTTATAGTGAATATCTTGATAGAATTAGAAAACAGCTGTAACTACTGTAATTTTATTACTTTCATCGACAAAAGTTTTCAAGCCATTCGGGTAACTCTTCAAATTTCAGGCTCATTTACAACATTTGGTCCAAATTGACACTAATGTCAATAAACCTTTAAAGTTCACGTGGTACTGCGCACGATATCGATGCTAGATGCTACAGGTGCAATCCTCACTGGGCCTCTCCAGAAAGTCACTTTTAACCAAATAAATAACCAAATAGATAAAGAAAACGGTAACAGCTATCTGGAATACAAACAATGGAATATTATACAATTATAACACATGTAATTGGTAAAAATTTGCCTTTGCAATTTTAGTGCAATTATTGCCTTTGATCACAAGCTCCGAACTGTGGTTCGGGAGTTCCGGGTTCGATCCCCATTCAGGTTACAAAATTTGCCCTCCTTCCATTTTGTTTTTACACGCTAATCAGTGTAAACATTTCTAATAAGGGGAATCCTCCCCTTTTCAGTTTTAATACTAAGTTACTATTGTCAAAATGAACTATGAAATAGACGCCCGTGTTCTAGTCTGATTTTCCATTGATTTAGTTACTGGATGGCAGACAAACACCCCAGATCAAAGCCTTCCTTGAAGGGTAATAACACCAGGAAGACGCACAGTACGGGATTCTTTCAGGATGACAACGCATATCCATGTCCCGTGGATTTCTTCATGAGAAAGGAGCTTCGCGATGAAATCTCACGAGGAGTGTCAGAGCAGCTGTAAAACTTTTTCAAAGGTAAGACGCCGAGTACTCTACCCGGTCAACCTCCACTTCTCAAAAGAGGTCGCGGCCCCGGAACAGAGTGATGCACATTGTGGTACTTCTTCGAGTGCTCCTGTGCAGCTGGAGCTGTCGGTACTTCCACGATGTCGCCTAAGGTATGTCCAAATCTACCAGTCATACATGGGCATTTGATCTCCCTATAACCACAACAGTCCGAAAAAAGTCAGAATTAAAATAAAGAACCGTAAATATGTGAACCTCATGCCACTGCTAGGATCGCAAACCGAACAGCCAACAGTATGACATCATAATTAACCTCCGGCAGCAACAAGCGAAAGGGATTATGTCACCCGAGCAATGGTCGAACGCATTTCTCATTTATGCTGCAGTGTACTTAGAAGCACATCAAAATGAACCAGGATCTATCTTGACTTACGTGTCATTAAGAAGAAACATGGCCTTAAAAACCCATGGTTTCCGGTGGAGGTCATACGGCGAAACATTACGTGTTTCAGCTACACTGGCATGGAATAAGCCGCTTATAAACCGATATATATATCGGTGCACTGATGTCATCTTTTCCAGGCTCCATACCAGGGACAGCGTTAGAACTTTCTTGCAAAACCCAACAATTTAACAACAATTTAAAAACTGCTACACCAGAAGTCGCAAAACCAATTTTTGCAAATACAGCCACATGTGTCCTGCAGTGGGGACCGTCAGTTGCGTGGATGTCAAAAACAGCTTCCCCAACGAAAACCCTGAGGGCACAAACGGAGGACAAAAGCTTCTCAAAAGTGAGCTATGTGACATCAACGTGACACTCCTGGCATCCCTTTTTGAGAACAATGAGCCGAACGGAACAAAATTTCTAATATTAGGTCTCAGTCACGGTTTCATGCTACACTGCAACAAATTCTAGCACCCTCTTAAAATCCACAGCTTGGCATTGCAAAGCACGACATAGTGGAGTAGAAATTGAACAAAGAAGTCTCCTTGGGTCGAATCGCAGGCCGAATCAGGATGACTTTCCATAATTTCCACGTTTTGGCAACTGGGCTACTGTCACAGAAGAAACCAATAAAAAAGTGGACTCTAAAAATAAAAACCAATAACAAATAAAAAATGCAATGCAAAAAATGCATCTTTTGCGACGATATTTATATTTACACATGTATTCGCAACCGCTATTTCCAAACGCAGTCATATAAGTTTCCTTTATGGACGTTGCTGAGAATAACACATGTGATCACGCTTCTAAAATGTTTACATCTTCATTCCTAATTGTGAAATACTTGTTATGCCGTGCGTAATTGACAAACTTTTTCTGATAACAAAGCCGCAGAAAGTTAAACATTCAAGTAAACAACACAAAAATGGAATAATCTTTGTGGAAGAGACTTTGTTAAGTTACACTTTTAACGATTAGTTTTGCCAGATTAAACACAACATCAAAATACAATATCGTATCTTTTTATTGTTATAAATGCTTCAGACGAAGCCACATATTAAAGTTATTATTAGCTGCTACACATGCATATTACAATCTTATTTGCGTCGTAACGTTCTATCAAGTTTTATAAGAAAGTTGTGTTAAAAGAACGTGGCATAATGTCTAACTCCAATCATCACTTTTTCTCATACTCTTTCTCAAAGCCATATGTTCAAATTCTGGTTATGGTGCCCCAGGTCATAAGAAATGCACAATTATAGTATATAACGCCCATATTATATAGCTGTGATTTGAGATGAATATAATTTATGCGGGTGTTTCAAAAAGTACATCTTACAGTGATTAATCCCTTGCTACATGTCTTTCCATAAATAGAACCACGTGATTGCGTTGGCCATGCGACTTTTTGTTCGTTTGAACAATAAAATTATATTTGTATTTTAGATTCTGAATCTTTTTCAACCATGCCGTTTGTTTTTCTTTCTGTAAGAACAAGAATTGGGATTCATCCAAGGTTCCAAACAATTCACTGGGTAAGTGTTGAAAGAAGTTTGCTGACGAAAATAGAACCACCCAGATTGGGTCGGATTTGGAGTCACTTATACTGAAGTGCAAAATTAAATATCGGCGAGGCTTTTTATCACTAGTGCTTTTGTCATAGGGACAACGTAGACATGTTCCTATCTCGGGATCTATTTTAAGCTTACATTTGGGGCACCCAAAGTAAAAATATCCGCTTTCTCTATCTTTTTCGCTGCCTTCATCTTTTCTAAAGCTTTTGATCCTGCCAGAAAAAGAGTAGTAAAGTTCATCCTCACTAGAAGATTTAAGATCAGAAATGGAAGCTAACTCTTTCACCTTTGCTGTCAACAAAGATGCCTCGTCCACCGGAGATATTATGCATTCGGGCATTTTTGCTATGATAGTGGCTTTGGTAGGAGCGAGGAGGGGGATTAAAACTTCCCCATTAGTGACACTGTGACAGACTGTTACATCACGTGCCTCAAACATTTCACCTTCTTTGAAACCAAATGCAGGACAATTACTATCATAAGTATTAATAAAAGTTTTATGTCCATTGGCAATAAACCAAATTTTTGTTACAGATATGGCTTGACTGTTTTCTACGCTTAGAAATATCCCTTGAACATTGACTGATTCAAAAAGCCGCTTGCTGCAGAGTTCATCTAGGGGCGTGTACTTGACAGAACAGTTCTTTCTTATTTCCTTGTTTGATGAATTGTCGTTATAAACATAAACAGTGTGCGGATCAAAGAGCTCATGTGGGCTTTTCTTAATCCTCACGTTAGAAAATACATATTCACTGTTAAATCTCAAACCCATGATGTCATCACATGCTTTCTTTGTATAAGCATAAATTTTTGTTTGGTGAGTTTCAAAGCCGATAACTGCAACAGCGAAGTTGTCGCGTGGCGTGTATTTTGTCACAATAATCCCTCGTAGTTCAAAGCTCTAAATAAACACAATAAAAGGTATACAGATCTAACGGCATTGGTTACATGGTCCTGAAACGGGTAAAAGCTACACGGTAACTGATCGATGAGACACATCGCAGAGCGTTGCAAGAATCTAAATTATCAATATTTACAATTGCACAAGAAATAATTAAATAACAGAACATTTAGAATTTGTCGGATCCAAAAATCCTGCCTTAGCCATGACTATCGTTTACCTCGGTCTGCAGGCTCATGCAGTCGGCGTTATATGGAATATGTGTTATATAACAAACCTGAGGTGAAATCTCAGCAATATATGTTGAATGCGATGGTTGAGCTCCTGAATGACCTTCAGTATCGTCGTTGGCAGAAACGTCCTTTATTCTTTCTTTTTCCCGTAGTCGTTCATTCTGGTCGCCTAACTGCTCATATGTTCGCTTTGTACCACTTCTTTTACCTACATAACAAAAACATTTAAGAACAAGACTTAGTTTGCTACTTGGTAGAGTAAAACTGCCTCCAAACACAAACATTTCGATATTTAAAAATTGTTGGTGTAGCTATCGACAAAAGAAACTGAAGTACAAAAATTAAAAGTTATAATAGGATTACGTAACAAGGTGCTTATTGCCAAAAATTATTCGATTTCCTTATTGTATCCCACCTGTCCAGACGATATCGATCTAACCAATTTAATCCACCTGCCTTAAAACATACGCTCAGCCAGGTTAATAACTCCCATCAAACGGGCTATTTCCCCACATAAAATGTGAGGAATAAAAAGTAACAAGAACAAAAGGGAAAAATCAGACAAGTTGAATTTTGAGGAAGAATAATATATCCTTTCGACTCCTAAAAACATTGTATACTTTGAAAAAAGGCTTTAGTCATTTGTAGGGAAGTTGGATTAGAGTACGGTCTACAAATGGATATTATAGGGAAATTTGGTCAGGATAGGCAGTTGCATATGGTAGGGAACCGATAAGGATGGGTAGTTAGATGAAGCAGCGCAGGTAGGATGGATTAGGGTGGTACTTGGATGTCGAGGAAAAGGGTGGATGTGGGTGGAAAGTTGGATGGATGTGGGTGGGTAGTTGCGTATTGCAGGGAAGGTGGTATTGGTTAGAGTGGGTAATTACAAATTGTACGGAAAGTGGGACTGATTGAGGTGGACAGGTGGATGTGGCAGGGAAAGTTGGATTGAGCACTGTGGGTAGTTGGATGATGAGGGCAAGGTTGGATGGATAAGGATGAGCAGTTGGATGTTTTAAGGCAGCTATGGCAGGAAAAGCTTTAAAATTGTCATGACGTCACAGTAAATAAAGTAGGGGACCAGTGACGAAGAAAGAGACAACGAGAACAGAGAACGAAACAATACAAAAATGTAAAAAAAAAGAATAAAGGAAAACGCACATGAAAAAACTTATTATCGTTTAAAGGGAAATGCGGGTATCTCTGTGCCATCTAGCGACCGAAATGCGCATTACATTGAATATCCCCGAGTGTGAATTCATGTTTACACGGTATAAATAACTACTAAATCCGTCTAGATCGAACAATTCTTTTAAAAGACAAATAGGGTCGTGTCAAGAAATGGTCTGTATTAATATTTTGTTCCTAGAAGGGCCTGTGTTGATAAATTGTCCATTAAAATCATATTACACTGTTTTCACCATTTACCCATTGAGTCAATGGGATTTTGTCAAAAAGATTGAATAATTCTCTTATTGATACGGTGACATATATTTTTTGCTTGCTTAAAACATTTCGTATGACATGTTCTTCAAACAGGGGAAAAATGAGGCAATTGTCAATTGTGATTATGTGTGATTTTTGCATTTTGATTGAAATTTTTTGGGTTTTCCCAATGGTTTCTATAGTAAAAGCACGCGACCTTTCAGTGTCTTTATTTCTCTTATGACATCGGTGACCCCCCCTTTTTCTTTTCAATTTTTGAATGTATACGTTCATAGCATTAAACTGTGAAATTATGAAGGAAATGTCAATTGTAGGTGAGATACCCGCATTTCCCTTTAAGATATCAACTAGCTGTTATTGTAGAACGTTGTAAAACGTTTTAGAATATGAAATATTACTAATTAAATCCTTTTCCCGTTGAAATAATATGTAAATGAAAATAAAGGTTACATAATACAGATCACATAAAACTAATGTTGATCAAAAGATAAACAACAATAATTGTGCAAAAAAAACTTTCAAATTAAAAACAAGATACTAATGTAAAAGAAAATAAATACCAGTTTGCTCTACAAGTTTCTGAATTTCTCCTTTGGATACTTCTGTTGTATCTATCTGAGTAGCAAGGTTAGGGTATTTTTCTTTCAGTATCGCGTAAAAAACTTCATAGGCTTTGGGACCAGCCTTGAGCATCATACGCACCATTGCAGTGGTTTTTTCGCAGCCTTTAACAGCTTTTAATTCATCACTGAAGAAATATAGATCATATTTAACATATATCACGATATGCAATCATTCATGCAGCAAAAGTCTTTCATAAATAATTTTTGCCATTTTTTCATTTTATTGCATTCAAATAAAGTATATATTCGTTACTTCGAATTATTGGATAATTCGAACACAAGTGCCCGGTCCCAACGTTTTTGCTACACATTTACTACACAATTAGAATCCAAAATGTGCCGACGCACCCCTGATAACATCACGCAATTTGTAAGTGAATATGAATCCACATCAATTCCTTTTATCTTTTTAACCAGTGAAATTAAGATTTAGTGTACGGAGTACCCTATTTTAACCAATAAAATCTGTAATTGTGAATTACGCATCATGGGAGTAAATTCAGTTTGGCTAGAAATATGATATGATCTGCCTTAAATTTATGAACATTTTTTAATGCAAAATGGCTAGTAAGCGAAAATACAACAATCATACATTGGAAATGAAATACAAAGCAGTAAAAGAGGTTGAAAGAGGCACCAAAAAGGCTCAGATTGCAAGTGACTTCGACATAAAGCGTAGCACGCTTTCAACCTGGATAAAGGAAAAGGAGAAAATTATTTCAAGCTACGAGAACGAGAACAGTTGAGAAAGAGAGCAAGCTTTTAAAACTTGCAAAGAACAAAGATTCAGAGAATGCCTTGTTTAAGTGTTTTTGCAATGTCCGAGCTCATAATCTGCATATTAACTTTTCTACTTTGGTTCCAAAGGCAGAGGATTTATCACAGGGTTTGGGTCGTGTTTATTTTAAGTGTAGCATAGGTTGGGTACCCGGGTTTCAGACTCGCTGCAACATGGGTGTCGATTACAGCTCACCTCCTAACAACCATACCTTTGCTGATGTAAAAAAATCTATAAAAAAGCCAAATTTTGGTTAGTTCTAATATCGGTTAATTCGAACAATTTCGTCGGTCCCAGCTTATTTGAAGTAACGAATATTTACTGTATATGATTAACTGTAACTATTGTTATTTATATATGTAGCAGATAAAAGACAACTGTGTGTTACATGAAGAAAATTTAAGAAAACGAAATGAAGTGATTAAATACTATTGCTAAAATACTAACTGCAAGGGTCGCGAAGTCTGCAGTGCAGAACTTTTACCTATATGAAAGAATGTCTTGAAGACAAATATACAACTGTTTGAAGTACATATTGCTTTCCATTAGATTTGAGAAAAAATACTTGCCATATTTTGTACTATTGTTTGTAAGATAAATAAAAATATAAATAAACAATTCCTGCTTCTATGAAAATCTTGAAATAACTTACTAGTCTGACCAATTGAAGACGCATTTTTCTATTAGGGAAGCTGTGACATCATCGCCATTAATCGTTTCTATAATAGCTGTTAAATTCTTTGTAATTTTGAGTTGATGAACTGCTTCCATGACTTTGCTTTTATCCTCTGGTGCTATTCAACCTTAAATATGAGCTGAAAAAAGATAAACATTTAAGGTTTTAGTTACTTAGACTGTTGTTTATATGGTTACGCATCGATTTTCCCCATTACATTCTAGTATTTGAGAAAATGCTAAAGTGACTTAGTATTTATGATAAACCCTAATAAAACCACTAGTTTGAAATGCTGTGAGCTAAAATACTTCATACTTTCAAGCTGTTTGAATTGTTATTATTTTTAATGCAAAATCGACCAAATGATAAAGCAAATACGAATGGGCGCAGTAATTCAAGATCCTTTAGGGCTTAAAGCAAATTAATTAATTGATTAATTTCAAACAAATTAGTACAACTGGAGCTTGTAAAATACGATTAACTAAAAATTTAGAGTAAACACTCCGTTTGTGGTCCCTAAGTTAAATAGAACACAAAATTAAGATCACGGGGTAGTTCTCCCTGTTTCTAATTCCAAGTCATGATGCCGGGAAGCCGTACTTGCTGAGCAAACGAAAACACAAATATAATCTTAGCTATAGATTTGATATTTATTTCTTTTGACATAATATAACCAAATATAATCAAGGAGCAAAATAAATTCCACTAACGTTATATACGTTTTCAGATTGAAAGAAGAGAGTATGACGGTACTCTCTTCTTTCAATCTGTACTTTCTTACTTCATTGTTAGACCTTTTGAATTAAAACCATATTGGGGTAAGCGCGGCTTATAAGTGTACATATTACTAGTCTAAACTCAGAGGTTTCACTTCATGAGCTGGTTGGTTTGATTGAATATAATGCCAATGCAATTATGTTTCCCTGAGAAAATGCTCACACCTCACAACAATTTGACAAGCAAAAGTACGATTAGGGCAAAATAAATCACGTATTCTTTGACGTGACTTCGCATTCGAGGGGATCAAGACTCAACCCCAGTCCCCAACCCCCGCCATTAGGATGTTTTAAAAATAACCCATACACTTTACACTTATGGACCTAGTCGGTTGAGTCATGTGAAGTGAACTTTATTTCAGGGAGATTGCTTAACGTGGTGCCTAGATATCCTTCACTTTATTTACCTGTGCTTATTAAAGCTGACATAAATTATTATCGGTATTAAAAAAGTTCAACGTTTTGCTGAGATACTCAAAATTACGCTTCGATATTTTATCAGTCCGTCTATGTCTCTCACCTGTGTGACGTGTGAGAAAAAACTATAGATGCATAAAAACGTCATCGCTAGGGTCAATGTTTTTAATGTTAAGATAATGAAGACAGTTTTAGACCTTGATAACTAAGTGTAAATCATTATGCTGTCAGATAATGGTCCGCTTCTATCTCTTAAAAGTACGAAAAACATTAACAAATTTGTTTAGTAAATTTAAATTTTAAATGAAGAGTTGTGTAATTAATTTTCAATAATTCTTAATTGTTCTGCAAATTATCGGCTTATATAATATATCACAAAAAGTTAAAATAAGAACCAAATGTACCCAAATTCTCCAAATTAAAGTGTACTTAACAAGTGTAAAGAGAACTTTGAAACCTGTAAAATCTATTGTGTGAAAAATAATTAAACCTCAAACTAATTACTTATTCGTAGTAGCTGAAATGTTACTGAAATAAAAAGCAACAATGTTACTCTGAATCAAATATACTCTCTTAATATCGAGCGTGTCCTCCACGAGCGTCATATAAGGCAACTAATTTGCGTCGCATGGATTTCATCAGATTCTGTATTTTTCTGTATTATGTATTTTACAATAGCAAATTACGTCTGCTCTAATGCCAGGCCAAAACAATTTTTCAGCTACTTCGTTGAAAGTTTTCTCTGCACCCAAATGTCCAGCCAACATGGAATTATGATCTAATTCTAAACGACTTTCCTTAACTTATTGGGTGCCAAAAGCTGACGAAACACTTTGTCTGGATATACTTTCGCCGATGTAAAACATCTATACAAGTAACCACTGCGTATTTCAAACCATGTCTCAGTATTGCCTAATTTTCTTCGCTTGTTTGATTAACTATCTTTCCATGCTTTGTCTAAAGACTTGTCACTAAGTTCTTCTGCTTTAAACTCTTCCGGTGGAATATTAAGATTCAAAATACTTTCAATTACCTTCAAAGGTTTGACCGGCTTAAATGAATCTTGGACAATTGATCTTGTTTGAACAAAAGAACAGCATTCACTGAGTTGAATAACTTCCATCACCATTTCACACACTAACGTATCTAAGCATAAAGCTTCTATCTAACCAACAAACTATGAGCATTCCAACTGAACCTTAGCAACCCTAGCTATCGGATGAGCCATTTATCATGAAGTACTTTCTTCTTTCACCTGCCTAGTGATTGTCTGTCACATACCGAGAATGAACAAACACTGTTGTACAACCTGTATCCCGCAAAACTTGTACTGGGATAGTGTTAATTATTTTTAGTTGAATATCTAACCTTTGCATCAACTTTGGATCCATGTCATGATATGCAAGAGACCCTAGTCATTCAAAACGCTCGCCATTTCCAGCACAAGATCTAAGACCATTCTCAGAAACAGCTATGTTTCCCAAACCTTGTTTCCTATTTGGACATCTCTCCTTGATGTACCCTAATTGACCGCAACTATAACATTTTTTTGCTTTCAAAGAACTGACTGGAATTTGACGAATTACTGGTACCTTGATCTGATCTACTTCTTTCAAAGGATCTGTTTCCTGTGATTTATTGTTAAATTTATTTCCTTTATATTTGACTTTCTGAAAGTTTTGACTAGAATTTTGATACGACCGTTTGTGTGCCCGTTCATAAAGATCGGCTACCTCAACCATGCTTTCTACACTTCCAACCTTATGTTCACGAATGAATGTAGCTAACTCCGGAGCTGAGTTTTGCAAACAGTGTTCTCTTACTACAAAGTCTTTCAAGCTTTTAAAGCTTTGTTTGCCTTCAGCAAGCTTCAAGCTCCAATATCCAAAATAATTTAAAACTCTTGCTGCAAACTGAGAAAAACTCTCATCTTCCCTTTGCCTAACGCTGTTAAATTTGGTTTTGAACCCATCTTCGTCTAATTGGAATCTTTGAAGCACAGCCCCTTTCAACTTTGCATAATCGTTTATATGCTCATCAGGGAGTCTAGCATAAACTTCTAGAGTTTTCCCTTCAAGTAAATAAAGAGACACACCACCTATCACGAGACCAACCACGATCTGTAGCATAGCGCTAAAACATGAGAATATACGAGTCCATGTCATCCTTATTGCAATTAAGATAAAGATTAGCCTGCCTAACTAGTTCCATAATTTGATCTAAAGTCATCGTCGAGTCAACTGTTTTCTGACTAAAGCCTTCCTCGGCATCGTCCTTAGGCGTTGTCATACTTAAAATGTCTCACACCACTTAAGCACAAGCTTCGCACAGGCCTAAGCAAAAGCACACTATCACTAGCTAAACCAGCTTACGGCAACAATTAGCCTACGCTTATTAATAGGCTAATGAATAAACCACTGCAGTCCCAGAGTAACTTAAGTCACAGACTAACAGAAAACCACCTGGCTAAACCAGGCAAAACCATGTACCTGACTAGCTAAACCAATCAAGACACCTGCGAAACTAATCACCAGTTGACTATTGCAACGTCCCAGACACGTCAACACGACCACACGTGTCACAACTAAACCCTATGCCAACACCACTAGTTATCAACAGGTCACCGGACAAACCAGTGTTTTAGAGAAAGTCACACACAAGCTCCTGAACTGAAAAAACTAGTCTAATATAAACAAAACGGATGCAATATGCAATTCACCGGCTAGCACACATATATACCTCACATACCGCACTTACATGCATAAACCAAGCTAGTCTACCAATGGCGCACAAAACAAGATTAAACTATAATCCACACACATTTAGTCAACGATATGCACACAACAATGGTTGAACATAACATCCGCCACTAAATATACAATAGATATCAGTACCTGGTCGGTAATGACGGGCAGAGCACGTATGTTCCTCCACTCTAAACTTTTTCAATGCACCTGGTTATTCACGCAATAATTATTTAAACTCTCGTATTGATTTCACCTTTAACTCTAAACAATGTTAAACTAAGAATAACACGCATTTATTTCCGTGGTACTGTTAGCCTGCAACTACCCAAGCATGTACACTTTACCGTGAGACCACTCGTTTTTGTTTCACTTCCGCATAAAGCTACGCGTCACACCTTTCAGAACACATATCATTATAATCGTGACTTAAATCTTTCGTGTATACACTTTATCTTGAACAAACCAAGTTCTGTTTCACTTCCACAAGTAATTACGATTCACTTTCAAAAAGAATAACCGATCAAAAATGTGAGCAGGATTCTGAATAACGATGCACCGCTCCAGTTTCTTTATAATTTGACACCCCAATGTTAAATACTTGCTGCACATTTACTTGCAAAAATACACTCTTTTCACATGGCGTTTTAAACAAGAAAACGAAATCGAAGGAGAAAATAAAAAGTGTCATGCACACGTTTATATCTAGTTCTACCTGAGTCCCAAGTTTCGTGGCCCCAGGGCCCGTAGTATCAGCTGAGTAGATGACACAAAAAATCCGTTCACTGTCAAGAAAAAAAATGCCAATGGCTGTTCGCACAAATTCAGAAACACCTTGCAAGCCAAAGGCTTGTCAAGTATTAAATAGCCGTCACTTAAAAACACAAGCTTTCGAATCGATTTTACTTTGCGATGACTTGTGTTATCAGCCCATTGCTTTGCTCACACAACTATTGATTATTTTCCAGCATACAGTGCTTTGTTTACAAACATTCCCAAATAGGTCACTGTCAGCCTTCTATTTTGGGGCCTGCTTTAAACAGCGCACACACGCAATGGCTAAAAAATCAATCCCGTCTCATTCAACTCTTTTCGTGTGTTTCGGAGGGGGAGAGAGGAAAGAGGAGGGTAAAGGAGGAGAAAAGGAGGGCCGACAGGGAGACACTAAATTAAATCACTGTCCTGCAGATATCACAGAGATATATCTCAAAATATATACCAAAACATACCACTGCCTACACCAAAAAATCTCACTATGCTCCCAGACCACGGATTAAATTTTGCTTATCCTAGCAGGCTCGCCAAGTTGTCACGAATGTGATTTTTAATTTGGGCTAAGTAAGCATTGTATGGCCGGTGGTCAAAGAAACACGGTGCAAAGGTATATATTCGAAAAACAAAACTTTGTTTAGAATATGAAAATTTTCTCACATGAATTTACCCACTTAAACCCACATTATCACAGACATACCCACGGATCATGCTCGATAAAAAATAAATAAATACATACATAAATAAATAAAGCACAGTTTCACGGGCGAAACCCACACAAAACGCCCAATACGCACAGTACCTTGATACGCACCTTCAAAGCTACGAACACGAAGCTTCCAAATGCGTACAATACCTTGGAATACCGCTTCACGGACAAAGAACGCACACGCGTGCCAATCCCTCACAGTACCTTGAGACGCAGACTTGTAGTACGCTTACTTGTTGCGATCACTTCGCTTGGACAGCGACTGCTCTATCTCGATAGCGCATTGCGATATGCGTTGTGACTGTTTTAATGCGACTGACGTTTCATCATGAACAGGCGGACGGACGTCCAGACAAGAAGATTATATCAAGACTCCCACAGCATTGCCTCAGCGGCTTACAGGAACACATGACAATTAATCGAAATTTACTATTAAAATTACATTTCAATATACATGTGTATAAACAATGCTTTTAAGACTATACGGTTATCTCAGTGAATCACTAATTAATTAATTAAAAAACACATACCTCGGAAGCCAGTTTAATGTCCTCAGAAAGTTGATAACAGATATTGTGTTCACACTATGTCTTTTAAACCACATGCCTTTGTATCTCTCATAAACTTGTGCAAGGGTCTCTAACGAGCCAAATTGGTCGGTGAAGAAACCATTTTTAACGAGCTGCCAAACCACGAGTTACCCTATGTTTTGTTTACATTCTATAACCAGTCATTAGCTAATTAATCAACACAGAAGGTAATAAATACCTGGTGTTTTCTTAGAAAGAGTTTATATTTACATCCTTCACTTAACTTTACATATCTCGTGATTCTGTCGAATAATCATTCCATTTCAATGTAAAACCTTTTATAACGACTTCCTTTGACCCGATTCGCCAAAGTTGCATTTGTTTTCCGTTGTCATGAAACATTACAGTGCAACTCGGCATGGCTAGAGGTAAAGTGGCAAGTTACATACATCCCGAATCTCCCGGAGAGTTATCATATTTATACATAATACTAATATAATTACTAATAAATATTTTTTGTCATATTTGACAATCACGCGATCTTCCTGATTTGCGGTCCGTCTTGGCAATATTTTGGCTTACTAGAACAGAGTCCAACCTCGTACAGCGTGCCCATTATGATTTTCGATTTTAACAGTTAAGTTCAATTTTTACTTCAGCATACAAAAGAGTGCCACGATTCAAAGGAGATACTTACGCTTCGCGGCCTTTAATTCCCGGTAATCGAGCATTAGTCACAAAAGTTTAACAGATTCAATTAATCACTTGATTGGGAGTATATTCATATGCACAAAGTGATTGGAATCCGACTGTGTAAAAACATAACGCACAAAAGGTGCGTTACGTCTTTAAATTTGTTGAGTATATTTGAGTGGCGTTAAAAAGCAAAATGAGTACTTTCTACCTCTCAGTTAGTAACTAAGTATGGCAAATATTTAGCATGCCTTATAGTAAAGTGGAAAAAGAGCTGGTGTTTGATTGATTTCTTAGAGTTATTGTGTTTCATATTTAAATTAGATTGTGCTCTGTAATTTACAGCACAGACAGAGAGCGATAACTAGGGTCTGAGTCTTACTTATTCCAACAAATACACACTCTGTTGGTCCAACAACTGGCCTCTGCAACCCTCAGTGTTATCTAAAACCACAAGCAAAGGAACATATGCCATGTAAATAATTCCTAATATTCCAGAATGGTGTGCATGTAATCACCACACTAACAGAGGGTTTCATTAACATTCATGCATTAGATTATTCTCAAATATTAATAAATCCGTAAAATGTTAAGATTATTTTCCGTCCAAAATCATAGTTGTGTTATCTGAAATATGAACAGTACCACATGGTAGAAAATCAAAATAACTAACTTGTCATCCCACAAACTATCTATTTCCGCACAGTTACCTTCGCAGGAAGTGTACAGTCGATAAGTGGATAAATCAATTGATCATGTACACCCCTCGCCTTTTGTCTGGTCAGGTGTTAGGTGTTTCATGTCTAGTACAGAAAATGAAATCAGAAGGATAGATATAATTGGGAATTTTATAATGTAATTGCATGTTTAGTGTGTAGGAACAATTGCAGTTTATTTATATTATATTGAACAATATGTGCGAATTCGCAGAGATGTATACGCCTTTTTTAGAAGATATTTTTACATATGTAACAATAGTCTTATTATTTTTACATAGTTTTTTAATCTTTAGAATGTCCTGATTACAATATTTCTTGGAACCTAAACTTTAAGAAAACTATTTCAAATGTGTTATATATTCAGATATCTCTCTTGCCCTTTAGTATAAACAACTTAATAATTCTACGTTCAACAAAGCAGAATAAGGTGAAAATCTCTCTCTCTCTCTCTCTCTCTCTCACTCTCTCTCTCTCTTTCTCTCTCTCTCTCTCTCTCTCTTTCTCTCTCTCTCTCTCTAGACATCCAGCACAGCATTCGATGATCGTGCGAATTGCATTTTGTGCTACTGGAACGTTTGAATTTGAATTCCTAGAAAAGGAAAAGTATGCCCAGACAGTCACACTTTAGCATAACTTTCCCCTATAAAATTTTGAAATTAAGTTACCTTTAGAAAATGCTTTTTTTGGGAATATTATTATTGACAAAATTACCATCCCTAAAATTGCATAGAGATAATCTACGCCTTCAATTCTCTTGCATTGAGATAATTAACGCCCACCTCCAAGCATGATTTGGGTAAATGATTTGCGATAATATTGCAGTTATTTGAAATTAAAAGGTATTGCAGTTGCAGGTATTTGAAATTAATCATGTAGCAAAGCAAAAATTGACTTATTTTGAGTGAACATGAAAATGTTATTGACCTGTTACCGAGCTGTTGACCTAAAGGTCGACATTTTCTTACCTGTCAATGATACTTCATTTTGACTAAAAATAAGTCAATATTTGCTAATTGTTTTATTGAATTCCAATAGAATTAATCGATTGCTTTGTCAATTTCTGCTAGAATGCTTTTTGCTTAAAAACAGATCACAAAGTGTCCAAAAATGGGCTATCAACTTATTTATTTACCTTTAAATCTTGGGAAGGTGTTTTCAGATTGATGATGCATCCGCACTAAATAGCGTGTCGTCACAATTTTTCAACCTGGTTCTCGGAACGACTATAAGCGAGCGAAAGCGAGGACTAAAGCAAAAATCCTGTGCTCAAGAATTCGTAGACAGTCACGCAAATACTTGCATGGCTTTAATTTGTAGTAAATCTGCAAATTTTCTTTCTAGAATGATGCTGTATAATCTTGTTTAATGTTCAACTTGTTAATCGACAGATTGAAGCGGTCCTAAAATAGCGGAGAGAGAGATAGATAGAGATAGAGAGAGAGAGAGAGAGAGAGAGAGAGAGAGAGAGAGAGAGAGGCGGAGGGAGAGAGGGAAAGAGACTGAGAAACAGAGACAGGGAGAAACAGAGCTACAGAGGTACACAGAGAGAGAAAGAGAGTGAGGGAGAGACCAAAGAATCCGCAGGGAGTTTAGAGGCAGAGTTAAGTGTAATTGAGAACACTAAACTTGTATACACAATGCAGAACCTTGAATAATTAACATCAATGATAGACATAGCTTTAATTATGAATCTATACCTCCAGTAATTAGATCTTTATTTCAGTTCTCTGTATAGTCGTTAAATGCTGGAAGATATAAAAATTGTGTTATTAAACATTTCTTATTTAATATTTCTGGTTCATTATTTAAAACAAGTTTAAATAATTAAGAATATCTGTAATTTACATTGAGGCAGGTGAAAAACATTTTCTGTATGTGTTGATGAATTATCGAGATAAACAAATAAATGTATTAACTCACACAGATATCATCCATAAAGACGGGTTATGCTTAAAACTAAAATAAAATAAATGACAGACAAAATGAAGGAAAAACCCGAGTTTATCATAGAATTGAACCACGTAAACATGGACTTCTTCTGGCCATAACAAGTTTTTGTTATTTTAAAGAAACGTTGCATGTAAGGTGTCATATTGGTTTCCAATTTGAAGTTAAAAAGTGAAATGTGGTAGCTTTGAATCTATTTCGACCCAGTTTTTTAATTAGGTGGGTGATTTTGTGGAATGGATTTCATAGGTATGAGACGCAGTGAGACGCCTCTGTTTGAGCGTTAAATTAATTTAATCTACAACTTATGAAACATTAGACAGGTGAAAGAGATACAAGAGGTAAAGAGAGATACTCAGAGAAAGCCAGAGAGAAAAATAAAGAAAGAAAGAAAAGAAAAGAAAAGAAAGAGAGAGAGAGAGAGAGAGACAGAGAGACACAGACAAAGAATCTTCAGAGAGTTTAGAGGCGTGGTTTAGTGTAATGAAGAAGATTAAACTTGTACACATAATGCAGAACCTTGAATAATTAACATTAATGATAGACATAGCTTTAATTTTAAATCGATAGCTCCAAATAACTATATTTTTTATTCAGTTCTCTGTAGAGTCGTTAAATGCTGGCACATGTGAAAATTGTGTTATTAAACATTTCTGATTTAATTTTTTATGCATTATTTAAAACATCTTTAAATCATTAAGATTATTTTCCGTCCAAAATCATAGTTGTGTTATCTGAAATATGAACAGTACCACGTGGTAGAAAATCAAAATAACTGACTTGTCATCCCACAAACTATCTATTTCCGCACAGTTACCTTCGCAGGAAGTGTACAGTCGATAAGTGGATAAATCAATTGATCATGTACACCCCTCGCCTTTTGTCTGGTCAGGTGTTAGGTGTTTCATGTCTAGTACAGAAAATGAAATCAGAAGGATAGATATAATTGGGAATTTTATAATGTAATTGCATGTTTAGTGTGTAGGAACAATTGCAGTTTATTTATATTATATTGAACAATATGTGCGAATTTGCAGAGATGTATACGCCTTTTTTTAGAAAATATTTTTACATATGTAACAATAGTTTTATTATTTTTACATAGTTTTTTTTTTAATCTTTAAAATGTCCTGATTACAATATTTCTTGAAACCTAAACTTTAAGAAAACTATTTCAAATGTGTTATATATTCAGATATCTCTCTTGCCTTTTAGTATAAACAACTCAATAATTCTACGTTCAACAGAGCAGAATAAGGTAAAAATCTCTCTCTCTCTCTCTCTCTCTCTCTCTCTCTCTCTCTCTCTCTCTCTCTCTCTCTCTCTCTCTCTTTCTCTATAAACATCGAGCACAGCATTCAATGATCGTGCGAATTGCATTTTGTGCTACTGGAACGTTTAAATTTGAATTCCTAGAAAAGTATGCCCAAGCAGTCACACTTTAGCATAATTTTCCCCTATAAAATTTTGAAATTAAGTCGCCTTTAGAAAATGCATTTAGGGGAATATTATTATTGACAAAATCACCATCCCTAAACTTGCAAAGAGATAATCTACGCCTTCAATTCTCCTGCATTGAGATAATTAACGCCTACATTCAAGCATGATTTGGGTAAATGATTTGCGATAATATTGCAGTTATTTGAAATAAAAAGGTATTGCAGTTGCAGGTATTTGAAATTAATCATGTAGCAAAGCAAAAATTGACTTATTTTGAGTGAACATGAAAATGTTATTGAAATGTTACCCAGCTGTTGACCTAAAGGTCAACATTTTCTTACCTGTCAATAATACTTCATGTTTACTAAAAATAAGTCAATATTTGCTAATTGTTTTATTCAATTCCAATACAATTATTCGATTTTTTGTCAATTTCTGTTAGAATCTTTATTGCTTAAAAACAGATCACAAAAGTCTCCAAAAAAAGGGGCTGTGAACTAAATTATTTACCTTTAAATCTTCGGGAAGGTGTTTCCCGATTGATGATGCATCCGCACGAAATAGCTTGTCGTTATAATTTTTCAACCCGGTTCTCGGATGGACTATGAGCGAGCGACAGCGAGGACTAAAGCAAAAATCGTGCTCAAGAATCCGTAGACGGTCACGCAAATACTTGGCTTAATTTGTAGTAAATCGGCAAATTTTTTTCTAGAATGATGCTGTATCATCTTGTTTAATGTCCAATATGTTAATCGACTAATAGCAGCGGTCCTAAAACAGCGAGGAGAGAGAGAGAGAGAGAGACTAAAACAGCGAGGAGAGAGAGAGAGAGAGAGAGAGAGAGAGAGAGAGAGAGAGAGAGAGAGAGAGACGGAGGGAGAGAGAGAGAGAAACAGAGACAGGGAGAGACAGAGGTAAAAGGAGATACAGAGAGGGAGAAAGAGAACGAAGGAGAGAGAGAAAAAGAGAGAGAGAGAGAGAAACAGAGACAGAGACAGGGAGAGACAGAGGTACAGGGATACAGAGAGGGTGAAAGATAGTGAGAGAGAGAGAGAGAGAGGGAGAGAGAGAGAGAGAGAGAGAGAGAGGAGGGATAAGGAGGGAGAGAGGGAGAGAGAGTGAGAAACAACAGAGACAGAGACAAGGAGGGACAGAGGTAAAGAATGATACAGAGAGGGAGAAACAGATTGAGGGGAAAAAGAGAGAGAGAGAGAGAGAGAGAGAGAGAGAGATAGAGGGAGGGAGAGAGAGAGGGAGAGAGGGAGAGGGAAACAGAGACAGAGACAGGGAGAGACAGGGGTAAAAGGAGATACAGAGAGGGAGAAAGAGAGTGAGGGAGAGAGAAAAAAAGGAGAGAGAAAGATAGAGAGAGAGAAAAAGAGAGGAGAGAGAGAGAGAGAGTGAGAAACAGAGACAGAGACAGGGAGAGACAGAAGTACAGGGACCCAGAGAGGATGAAGGAGAGTGAGGGAGAGAGAGAGAGATAGAGATAGAGAGAAAGAGAGAGGAGAGAGAGAGGGTGAGAAACAGAGACAGAGACAGGGAGAGACAGAGGTACAGGGATACAGAGAGGGTGAAGGAGAATGAGAGAGAGAGAGAGAGAGAGAGAGAGAGAGAGAGAGAGAGAGAGAGAGAGAAATAGAAAGAGAGAGAGAAGAGAGAGAGAGTGAGAAACAGAGACAGAGACAGGGAGAAACAGAGGTAGAGGGATACATAGAGGGTGAAGGAGAGTGAGGGAGAGAGATAGAGATAGAGAGAGAGAGAGAGAGAGAGAGAGAGAGAGAGAGAGAGAGAAAGGGAAGGAGGGAGGGAGAGAGAGAGGGAGAGAGGGAGAGAGAATGAGAAACAGAGACAGAGACAGGGAGAGACAGAGGTAAAGAGAGATACAGAGAGGGTGAAAGATAGTGAGAGAGAGAGAGAGAGAGAGAGAGAGAGAGAGAGGTGGGATAGAGAGGGAGAGAGAGAGGAAGAGGGAGAGAGAGAGAAAAAAAACTGAGGGATAGAGAGGGAGAGAGAGAGAGAGAAACAACAGACAGAGACAAGGAGAGACAGAAGTAAAGAAAGATACAGAGAGGGAGAAGGAGAGTGAGGGAGAGAGATAGAAATAGATAGATAGATAGATAGATAGATAGATAGATAGATAGATAGATAGATAAATAGACAGAAAGATAGATAGATAGATAGATAGATAGATAGATAGATAGATAGATATATAGATAGATGATAGAGAGAGAGAGAGAGAGAGAGAGAGAGAGAGACAGAGACAGAGACAGAGACAGAGACAGAAAGAGAGAGAGGGGGGAGAGAGTGAGACACAGAGACAGGGAGAGACAGAGGTACAGAGATACAGAGAGGGAGAAAGAGAGTGAGGAAGAGAGAGAGAGATAGAGAATCCGCAGGGAGTTTAGAGGCAGAGTTAAGTGTAATAAACTTATAAACTTGTATACACAATGCAGAACCTTGAATAATTAACATCAATGATAGACATGGCTTTAATTATGAATCTATACCTTCAGTAATTATATCTTTATTTCAGTTCTCTGTATAGTCGTTAAATGCTGGAACATATAAAATTGTGTTATTAAACATTTCTTATGTAATATTTCTGCTTCATTATTTAAAACATCTACAAAAAAACAATAGTTTTTATAGTAAATTTTGTGTCTTAAACGCTCGGTCGGTTCGAATTAAAGTTGATGACATAACCGAATATTTGATTAGCGAACGAGTCCAAATTGCGACAATAACTGAAACATGGCTACATGCAGATGACGTGCAGCTATGCAAGGAACTTACACCTACCGGATATGAACTCGTACACATTCCCCGCGTTGGGAAGAGAGGAGGGGGTATTGCTTTGATATGCGAATCCCCACTCAAACCAAAACTTTATAGTCATACAAAATACGAATCATTTGAACACATGGCTGTATCGGTTAACTTCCAGTCACGATCTGTATTATTTATAGTTATATACCGACCTCCGGATACACCAGTTTCGCGTTTCCTTGACGAATTCTATCAGATGCTTGAGGATAGCTTAATAGAACCCAACAGTATTGTCATTTCAGGTTACTTTAATTTACACATGTCTGAAACGCCAGATGGGCCAGCCCAGAAATTCATGGAACTATTGGACATTTTTGATCTCACACAGCATGTGCGTTCACCCACCCATACGTCAGGGCACGTCCTAGATCTAATAATAACACGCTCGGGTGATACCTTATCCTTAACCACTCCTTCCTCGCATTACCTGATTTCGGATCACTTCTCAGTACTGTGCTTACTACCCTTAAGAAAATTTCCATACGGCGTGAAAAAAATAGTATGCCGAAACATAAATGAAATAGACTTAGATACATTTCGCGAGGATATTCGGAAATCAAAATTAGTGCAAACTCCCCCGGATGACTTAGATGATTTAGTTAATCAGTACAACTTGCAGCTAAGCAACATTTTGGAAAGTCACGCCCCCTCTACAACAAAGACTGTCAAAATTTGATCTCGCAATGAGTGGTTTGACAACGAGGTGCTTGAGGCGAAAGTAAGGCGTCGTAGAGCAGAACGTAAATGGCTCAAGAAAAAAAATGCAACAGATGCTACTGCACTCAAGTGTGCCAAAGATGACTACGTAAAACTAATCACTGCTAAGAAAACTGCCTATTACAGTTCTCAAGTGCAAGATAATGAACATGACCAAAAATCCCTGTTTAGCATTGTTAGTAAATTGGCTCGAAAAAACAATGCCCAGCCATATTCACAGGACATTCCACAATCGGACCTAGCCAACCAATTTGGTGATTATTTCAAAACAAAAATTGAGAAAATCAACGAGGGCTTTCAAGGATCAAGAAACACTTGCGATTCCACAGTCGGGAATGTCAAACCAAATCCTGCGTATTTCAGTTTCTTCAAACAATTGGCCAAACAGCAGGTCATTACGTTGGTGAGGAAATCACCTAATAAACAGTGCTCGTTGGATCCGATACCCACGTCGCTTCTTAAATCGATAATAGAGGTTCTATCGCCAGTTATAGGTAAAATAGTAAACAAGTCACTGGAACTGGGACAGATGCCGCGCCTTTACAAAAATGCCTTGGTCACACCTTTGAGCAAAACACCAAATTCCGACCCTGCGCAACTTAGTAACTACCGACCAGTCTCAAACTTGCCTTTAGTGTCTAAGGTAATTGAAAAAGCAGTAGCTGAACAAATGAACACACATACAAAATCCGAAAATCTTGAAGAACCTCTCCAGTCTGCATATAAGCAAAATCACTGCACCGAATCCGCGTTAATTAAGGTACAGAATGACATTCTTACGGCAATGGATGACCAGAAAGTTGTATTACTTGCTCTTCTGGATTTAAGTGCCGCATTCGACACTTGTAATCATGACATATTATTGAATCGACTCAAACGCGATTTTCACATATATGGAAAAGCTCTGGGCTGGTTTCGTTCGTACCTTTCTGAACGAACTCAGCAAGTAAAAATTGATGATGCACTATCTGATCCAGTGCCACTAGAAACCGGATTTCCACAAGGATCTGGTATGGGACCTCGCATGTATACATATTACACCTGTGAACTTGGTGACCTATTGCGGCTGCATGGGGTTCTGTTTCATCTGTTTGCTGATGATTCGCAGCTCTATAAAGCTGCGAATCCGAACAGCATCAACTCGCAAAAGCATGCAGTGGCGCATATAGAGGCCACCATCGCACTCGTATCTGACTGGATGACTTCAAATAAGTTAAAATTGAATCAGTCAAAGACTGAGTTCATCATTTTTGGAACAAAACAACAAATTAAGAAGGTGGATGTGAACTCATTACTAGTTGGAGATGATGTGATCCCAGCAAAAAGTCAAGTTCGCAATTTAGGTGCCAAATTCGATGCAGAACTTAAAATGCATTCGCATGTAAATGAAGGAGTAAAATCTGGCTATTTTCATCTCCGCCAGTTGTACAGACTGCGCCTATATTTAACAGACGCTGCAACAAAAACACTTGTACATGCCACGATTTTCTCGCGTATGGATTATGCAAACGCACTTTTGTATGGTATACCAGAGACAAGTTTGGACAAGCTCCAACGTCTACAAAACAGCGCAGCGAGGCTTATTACTGGATTGAAAAGAACTGAAAATATCACGGATACGCTGAAATCGCTACATTGGTTGCCCGTTCGCTCAAGGATTAAGTATAAAATCCTGTTGTGGACATTCAAAGCCAGGCATGACATGGCTCCAGTTTATATACAGGAACTCATGCAGTTGCATAAAGCCGTCAGATCGACTCGCTTTAATGAAAATGGACCTATGTTAGTACAGCCCAAATCAAATCTTAAGTTTGCTGGAGATCGCTCTTTTAGTGTGGTAGCTCCTCGGTTGTGGAAAGTTTACCTAAGTCACTTCGTTGTATAAACTGCTTGGTAACTTTCAAGAAACATCTGAAGACACACCTTTTTATTGAAGTTTACGGATAAATTTTAACATCATCAGTATTATCGAACAGTATTATTATATCGCTTTAGTATTTTAGAACGCTATATTTCTTTTACTGACAGTATTGTAAAGCGCCATGAACACTTGATATGTGCGCTATAAAAGTATTACGTATAATAATAATTATAATAATAATAATAATAATAAATAATTAAGCATATCTGTAATTTACATTGAGGCGGATGGAAAAACATTTTCTGTATGTGTTGATGAATTACCGAGATAAACAAATAAATGTATTAACTCACACAGATATCATCCACAAAGACGCGTTATGCTGAAAACTAAAATAAAATAAATAACAGACAAAATGAAGGAAAAAGCCGAGTTTATCATAGAATTGAACCATGTAAACATGGACTTCTTCAGGCTATAACAAGTTTTTGTTATTTTAAAGAAACCTAGCATGTAAGGGTGTCATATTGGTCTCCAATTTGAAGTCAAAAAGTGAAATGTGGTAGCTTTGAATCTATTTCGACCCTGTTTTTTAATTAGGTGGGTGATTTTGTGGAATGGATTTCAGAGGTATGAGACGCAGTAAGACGCCTCTGTTTGAGCGTTAAATTAATTTAATCTACAACTTATGAAACATTAGACAGGTGAAAGAGATACAAGAGGGAAAGAGAGATACTCAGGGAAAGCCAGAGAGAAAAAGAATGAAAGAAAGAAAGAAAAGAAAAGAAAAGAAAAGAAAGAGAGAGTCAGAGAGACAGAGAGACACAGACAAAGAATCTTCAGAGAGTTTAGAGGCCTGGTTAAGTGTAATGAAGAACAATAAACTTGTACACATAATGCAGAACCTTGAATAATTAACATTAATGACAGACATAGCTTTAATTTTAAATCGATACCTCCAAATAACTATATTTTTTATTCAGTTCTCTGTAGAGTCGTTAAATGCTGGCACATATGAAAATTGTGTTCTTAAACATTTCTGATTTAATTTTTTTATGCATTATTTAAAACATCTTTAAATAATTAAGAATATCTGTAATGTACATTGAGACAGGTGGAAATACCTTTCTGTATGTGTCAATGAATTATCGATATATATATAAATAAATGTATAACCCCACACAGATATCATCCACAAAACCGAGCAAAAATTAAGCTCAAAACCAAAATAAATGACAAACACAAGGAAGAGGATATCCGAATTTATGTCAGAATTGAAACATGTGACCATGGGCTTCCTCAGAACATAGCAAGTCTTTTTTTATTTTAAAGAAACCTAAAATATAAGAACTCATATTAGTTTCCAATTTTAAGTCTAACAGTAGCTTTAAATCTATTTCGACCGTGTTTTTATCATTGGGCGGGTGATTTTATGGAATGTATTTCAAAGGAATGAGACACAGTGAAGTGCCTCTGTTTAGACGTTATTAATTTAATCCATAACTTGATTCTTTCTTCTGAAAAAATGGCACCGGTTGCAAAATGGCAAAAGTAACAAGCCGCCTGCACGAGTGCACAATGTTATAATATGACCGCACGGCTTCCAATCCGTAACCAGCCAAATGTTGAAACCCTTCAAAGTAAAAATTAGACTAGACTAGACATGCCAAGCGGACCGTTTATAACAATGAAATGTTTAAACAATGAATCTGTTACATCCTGGGATAACGGTGAAAGTAAGGCTGACTGTAGTATAAATGAGAATAAGAAACAAACACACAAATTGGCAAGAAATAACATCGTTTTACGGTCACTAAAATAGCTAATAGTCTAAGAAATTTCAAGTAAAGAAAACGAGAAAATGACCAGCCATATGTATAAAATTTACAAGAGATTAAAACGGAAGCCAGAAAAAGTATCGGTAATGGAATTTTACAGAAGGAATTTGTACTCTAGTTTTACGCTCTGGTCTTCAGCCCTCGCATTTTTATAAAATAAAACACATTAAACGCTTTTCTGCGATCGAGTAATCAACTAAATTCAAATTTGAAAAAAAAAATGCCACTGACCACATCTTCCAAACCTGTGTCCCATTTCAGTGTAAATCACTGCCTGATTATGGTCATAAAGAGAAATAGTCGTTTCTCATCCATTTTGCAATTGAATATTGACTTTTTTATTTGTTTGTTTCGAATAATGAAGACCAGAACGAATTGTTATTTTTGAAAATATTGGTGCCGTGGTATTTGACGAGTTTCTTGTTTAGCAAAATATGGTTCAAAACAATATCTATGGCACTTACCAGTTTATAAATTTCTACTTTGAAACGTCTGCGTGTGAAACATGTGTGAAAGCACAAAATTTTAGCACAAATTGCTCTAAAATGCCGCTTACAATACTAGTTTCCGCCTGTCATGTAAATTTTTTACATTTTAAAAGTTTCACTCGAAATAACTCCAAAATTCTTTAAACCAGTTGGAAGAGGGGTTAATTTACTTGTTTTTTTTCTATTTAGTGATGGAGAATGGAAACAAAATTAAGAAAATTTTTCTATCCGATACACTGTGAGAACTCAAAAGCAATGTTTTAGGAAGCCTGTTAGCCAAAGTTGTGGATAATATGTGTTATATAATAATAATAATAATAATAATAATAATAATAATAATAATAATAATAATAATAATAATAATAATAATAATAATAATAATAATAATAATAATAATAATAATAATAATAATAATAATAATGATGATGATGATGATGATGATGATGATGACGATGATGATGATGATGATGATGATGATGATGATGATGATGATGATGATGATGATGATGATGATGATGATGATGATGATGATGATGATGATAAGAAGTGCAAACCCGGTCTAACAAATTAACAACATTAAAACGATGATGTCCAAACGATCTGTCTCCTGCTTTCTTTTCTTTGTTCTACTCTGCTTTTACTCATTCTTCCACTCAGAACCTCATCCAAATACCTCTTTATTTATCGTTACCAGACAAGGGTTGTTTCTCAGTAGAATGAGACATTACGAGACAAATTGGCACATAAAATAGATAAGAACAAATGACTCTAGTGTCTGATAAAGACTAGGCTTATCGTGGTTAACCACTGATTGCAGGACGTACGACTTCCAGTCTACAGAGTGACAACTACCCCTTTTTTACGAGTGTGCCTAATAGTCAAGTTATTCAAAAGGCAAGTGGAGTTAAAAAGGAGAGTTAGAACGTGAAAACGTGACACAGGTATGTATTTATAGAATATCTGTGATGCCGAGTTACACTTATTAAAGGTACTGTTACACTCAACTCACTCAACAGCATCGAGTTATGTTATATTTAACATAAAACGCAAAGGAAAGTTTCATTTGAAAGTAAAGAGAATCTATAAAAATGAAACTTTCGTGTTTAAGTAGAAATATCATTTCTTTTTTACTCTTTATTAACAGTATAGGACTCCTTCATGGAACATGAATGTTCTCCTTTCATAAAAGTACGTAAATTTTAATTTTATAGATTCTTTGAGTTTTACAGAAAATCTATTTAAATGTAGAGAACACGAGATACACCTTTTCTCATAAAAGAGTGCTTTAGAAAATAAAACGTCAGTAGCAATATGTAATAAGGCTTTAATTCGTCTATAGATACTTTGCCATTGCCGGTATTAAATCTTGTTCAATTTAAAATTTAAAAATTTCAGTATTGGAGTGCTGAATATCTTTAACCTTTAGCACATATTTCAAATATATTTTGAAATTCTAAATATTTATAGATAGCACGTAGATAAAAATGGAAAGAAAAAATATATAAGCATAAAAGAATTATTCAATCTTGTACAAATATATTCAGAGCAAAGCCCTTTACTGTAATACTCACATATATTTGTATTTGGTCACAAAGTGACAAAAATGTTAGTCCATCACATATTTCGAAATGAAACAAACAACAGCGTGATAGTTTTCTCCAAATGCAATCATTTTTGTTGTTATTCCTAATCTGTGTTATCCCTGAAACTTTAGAGATACAGCGGTGTTGAACTCATTTCCAGACTGTACTACGTTCGCACTTACGTTAAGCATCATTTCGGAAATTTTACCTTGATTATAAAGGTCAAAGTCACGTCACACGTGTTATCTTGGCAACCATTTCCTCATTCCACTCCCATCTGCGGAGCTAAGTTAGGGGGTAATTTGAGTGTCCTGAACTTGATCTACATTTTCAAAGCCAAAGGTCACATGCCTTTTGTTCTCTTGCAAGCAGAGACAAGGGAACTTTACTGATAATTTAGTGCAAAGTCACAGTACTGATAATTTAGTAATCTGAACTGTGATCGTGATTTTCCAATACCAGAGATTACATGACAATGTGATCTCGAAAACCGTTAGAATTGGAGCGATTTTGACGTCATTTTGAGAGCTCCATCACGTTCTTACGTAACATTGAGGATGTCTCGGTGATCTAAATTTAACCTATAATTTCAAGGTCAAAGGTTATGTGACTTGTATTATCTGGTCTGTCTCTACCTCCTCTATGGAGGTAACTTCGCCATCTAAACTTTGAACCCTGAAGGTGAAAAGTCAGCTAACTTGTGCTATGATGAAAATCATTAGAAACCCACCCTCCAGAGTTTTAATGAAAAGAATAATCCCGTCTAGCGGTTTCCCATGAAATAAATTATCCCGCTCTGCCTCTTCCTTTCTAACCTTTGTCCAGGAATTTCGAGGGATTTTCGACTACCCAGTTATCGTAGAGGTAAAGGCTTAGACTAGAGAAATTGGACTTATATTAAGGTATGTTAGATTCGACAAAACGCATGTATGTGGTGCATGTATGTGGTGCATTATTACATGTTCGCCGAAAGGAGAAATGAACTTTGAATATAATTGTTTTGTTTATCCGTAGAATCTGATTAATCTGCAGTTGAGAGAGAAGGAAAGGAAACACATCACTAAATGACTTTTTGTGATGAAGTAAAATGTGATGAAATGTGTTCTTGGTGCTGATAGTTCCATATGTTTCATATTTGTTTTAATCCTATGTAAAAGCTATGTGGTGATGAGTGTGATGCAAATGATTTTTCAAATTTAAGAAATAAATCGAACTTGCGCAAATTACATTAATTGCATTTGTAGTCCAGTAAATCTGATTGACTCAGGGGTTCCTTTGGATTATTCAAGGTTGTGTGGTGTTGGGTGGGCAAACTAAAGTCCAACGACTCCGGAGATATGTTCTCATTAATTGGATCAACCTTAATTGTACCGACTCCGGAAAATAAAAAACCTATTTTAATTGATGAGACTACCACGGCCTCATACAAAGCCGACATACTCGGGATGGCATAGTAGGGTATAAATAGTAAAACATTGAGAGTACATTGCAAAGGGTACGGGATTACCAATTTAATTGCAACTTGTTGTGTACTACAAAGTCTGTAATCGAGAGTTCAAAGCTTGTACTTTTACATTTGAGAAGTAAATAAAGATGTGAGCAATACTGAGGTGCTTTGAACAATTGCATTTTACTTATTTTACTTTGGAAAAGAAGCAAAAAAAAAAAAAAAACAAAAAAAAAACAAAAAAAAAACACAAAAACAAAAAAGAAAAAAATCATTTGGGTGGCTTTTGTCTCGGTTGTTTTTGTCCTAGGGTGGGTTTTGACCCGGTGGTTTTTGCCCGGTGGCTTTTGTCCCGGGGGCTTTTGTCCTAGACCCGTGTTGCATAGGCCAACAAGCTCTAATAATCCTACCACAAGATTAGTCGACTTCCTTCCCACTTGTAACAAGACTTTAATACTTGTCACACGCCAACTGTAACAGTACTTTATATGTGTTAATATCTAAGTGTAACTGGATTCTAAAAAATGTAACGCAATAACTCATAGGCAATATGTTTTTATGGGGTCTCCATTTAACTCTCCTATTTAACTTGACTCTACACAAAGCTAATAGATAATTAGCTATTTCCCTATGTTACTATTGGAACAGGAAATTCCAAAGAAAAAATAGGTTTTAGGAATTTCTTGGCTATCTTTCGCGATAGAATTTGCTATTGCTTTTGTTTCAATGCTTATTTTACAAATGGCGCTGGAAAGGGATCATAAATACTTGATGCTTAAAATTGTAGAAGAAATAATTTGTTGTATTGACAAGAAGAAATCATTGTCATATGTACATCTGTTTAGCAATGCAGGCAGTTGCTTGAATTAGGCAGACCCTCCAGTCTGGTTGGAGTTTGGCCTGAACAGTAATAAGAGGTAAAAGTCGGGCTTTGGTTGTTCATGGAAGCAGAAACAACGTCTATCCTCCCACGTGGGACAGACGTCCATTACTTAAGGTTTAATCAATTATACGTAAATATTGCGAATGGAAATCACCCACCGTTTTGTAGAGTTTTACAAAATGTTAATCTAGAATGGCCATCAAGGCATCGACAGTCATAGTGTGGTCGCCCTCCGTCAAGGCACCCCCACCCTTGGGTCATCTATTAACGAAGGATACGTATGAAGTTGATTTCCATGAACATTTTTCAAAAGTACGAGGGGGGGGGGGGCGGGGAAACTTTGCGCGCGTTTGAAATTCTCACATTTTAGGTCCTTGTTTCAGTCTACGCTCCAAGTGAACTATCATGGCTGTCATTTCCGCTGAGCGATAACGCAAGGAGATTGTTTTTTGGCTGTGAGATGCCCATACAACGTCGATTTTTCGACATTTATTCACCCAAGGTCTATTCAACGATGAATCGAAAACGTTGTGAACACGTTGATCTATGATCGTGATCAATTACAACTAAAGTGCATCCTTTGGAGTTGATGTTTCGTCAGATCGACGCCGTAACGTCAAATCGACGGTGGATGGACCAAAGAATGTTTACTGTGTAATGACAAACCGTTGTCTATGCGATCGCTGTTTACATGTGTTCTAAGCCTGCTCTGAGCCATGCGAGACAACGCTCGTAAACATCGTAATACACGTGGTTCGTATGTGAGTCACATATAAATCGCATGGCTACATCTTAATCTAAATACTGTTACATGAAAATTTACACGACATCTTACAGCAAATAAAAAAGAAAATGAATATATAGCACATAGCCTAGTCACGGGGGGATATTTCACTGGGACTAGCTTCTTTCCTGGGAGTAGACATTAACATATAAAGACAGAAATTAATAGTGGATAGAAAGTTTAAATAAAGTAAAAAAAAAAAATAAAGAAAAGTATTATTCAGTGACGTTGAGAACGAAAGCCGTAGACCACGTCAAGAGTATACTGATTATGTCGTTCTTGTTGATAGCTCTAAAAGGTGAGCTCTTTGAATGTGGGACGGGTGTGGGGGATGAGTTGAGGGGGGCGGGGCCGGTGGGGAGGCTGGATGCCTGTGAAAGATCTTTCCTCCTGTCTATCAGAACTACACAGCAAAAGAAACACATTTTGAAAATCTTATTGCCGTGGGAATCTCGGTTATGCTAATCACGAACCTGATGGCAACAGCAAACAGGAAATGGACAAAAATTGGCCTGCGCAATTAGAGAAAGCTCCAGTCATCACGCTTTGCTGATTTCCTGGGACACAGCCACACTCTGTTCATGGTCACTTGCCTGTTTTTTTTTTTCTTATTCTTACCCAGATCCTATGTGGTGCTTTTGCTTAATTGTTCAACATTATCGATGTCAGAAATATATATCCTGATATCGTAATGTAACTGGACAAATTTAATGATATTTAATGGCACTAAAAATCAGATATTTACAATAATAATTCAAGTCGTAAATAAAAAGCAGAAATGTCAAATTTGAGTTATTAACACATTATCGAATATAGGAAGTTTCAAATTAGAAATATTTGCCAGTTTTATTCATTTGTCTTGGTGTTAGAAATAAAGAAAAAGGATTTACAAACTCCATTTTTAGAACATTTTAACCAAAATACTGAGCACTATTGGTTAAATTTATTTAAAAAATAATGTAGCAAGAATAGCGTAGGCAAACAAATAAAGGGAGACTTGTTTTCATTTTGCCTCAAAAGTGACATCCATTTGAAACTGTCTGAGAGCAAATCTGGATTAAAGCTGCTATGTACGAATTATGTTGAGTAAACAACAGCTGACCCACACTGTATGTCCCCGTACCACCGCGGCCTCCTGGAAACCTTCCAGGCCTCTCCTCACGCTTCTCTGGCTTCTCCTATCACCACCCAGGTATCTCTCAGTACTTCATGCGGCATCATCCGGCACGGCCAAAGCCTCTCCGGTAGCTCCAGAAACCTGTCTCACACCTCAAACGGCCTCTACTGCACCTGCCTGGTCCTTCGCAGCAAACTCAAGGGTCCATCCCAGCACATGAAACTTCCCCTTTGCATAAACTGTAAAACTGTAAAAAAAAAAAAAAGAAGACGATTTATGGTATATTAAAAGTACAATTTAGCATTTCTACATCTACAAATATCGAAATAAGTGAGGAATTCATTGGTTAACCTATTGAATGATTTTGGATGTTGAAAGCACAATTGCCACGAAATCAGTGCATTTGCAGCTATCATCGCAAATGAAGTAATGCGTGCTTTTAATCTGCCTGCAATTTCTCCATCTGTTTATTTGGTGGAGAACTAGTAAGTGGTATAAATTCTACTATTGCGTGAGAACTTATGGAATAACCGTGACCACACAAAGTACAGTCATTTCAACAAACCATCACATGGTTGTGTTAAATGACAACACAATAATGAAAGCAATCAAAAACACGACAAAGAAAGAAAGCAAGTCATGAACATTTAGTGTATTTAAAATGAACCGCTTAAGATTTTACATCCACGTGTCGTTCAAATAAGGCACACGTCATGTGTGTAATGCATCGTGCGGCTGTTGGGTGATACGAGAGGTGAAGCTTGTAGAAATGTTGCTGCAATCCTTCTTGTATTTCTAACAAAAATTGCTGTTTTTTGCTTCATGTTTTTATCGTGAAAATGAAAACAAAAAACGGAAGGTGCAGAGCTTCAGATCAAGTACACTGTACTACTTATGCACCAAATATGGGAATCCCACGGTCAGTATGATCAGAGCGGTAATGAAGACAAAATTTAAAGAGAAAATAAAACAAGTCCAAAACATTGGCTCAGGGCATCTTCAGTATACCCTGTGCAAGTCTTTGCACTGCCTAAAAGTTGCTTCAAACTATTTGCTATTTCTTATCTACTAATTTTTTTAAAAATAAACCCCATTTTGTTAAATTAAAGTTTTTTTGTATGTTTGTTTTAATAATCACTTAGGTGTTTAGCAAAGCATAACCAGGGTAAACAATGACAAACAATCAAAACAGAATATTGGTTATCAATTATATTCAGGATAAAGTGTGGAGATGCCAAAATATCAACACTTAAAGAGTAAATATCAAACACATTCATTCAGAATAAAAAAATTGATATGCATACGCACACAAAACAGAATAACAATGGAATACATATATGTATTAGAAACAGATTTAATGCATTCGGAATAAAAATTCGAAGTGGAAAATAAACTGCAAAATAAAAATGATAGAATAATTAATGTCAGCTGTTGCGTGCTTTTGTTGTGTCGTGCTTTTCTTGTTCCGTGCAACGGGCCTGTTGCACGGACAAGAAAAGCACGACCTCAGTTGCGTGCCAACAGCCTGTCCGTGCTTTTGTTATTCCGTGCCGAAATTGTTTCTGTATTTTCCAGTCAACCTGTTCTTCTCCCATTAAAAAGTGGAACAAGAGTAATTCTAGTATTGATTAATCATTCACTTCAAACAATAATCGCCGCCTCAACGATTTCAAGATTTGATTAGAAGCACTAAAAATGTGCAATGTAGAAGACATATGTTTATGAATACGAAAACAGGAATTACAAAGCAATGTTAAATTAAGCCATTTTTACTGAAAATCAACAATAATAACAGTAACAATAATCATATTTTCGACAAAAATTAGGTATCCTTTTGTTTTCGTTTTAGATATCAGATAAAGCCATTTTTAGCTAAAATAAACCAATGATAATAAGCATTTCCTTCGGTACTCAGGATCCCCAGGTAGCAGTGAAAACCCGACTTTTTTTTTCTTTTCAATACTAGATTAAGTCATTCTTCACTCAATAACTTATTCATGACAAACTTCGATCAAATAACTTGACGAAAATCATGACTAGGAAAGAGGCTATAAAACTTATATATATAGGATGACAGGGTATTGGCACGGCATTCAGCATGCAAACAGCATCATGCAAAGTTAATATCTTAAAAAATTCTAATATTACTTAAAGGCCAAATAAAGGCTATCTATTTATGTATGACGCTTTTTTGCATGCTGAATGCCGTGCCAATACCCTGTCAGCCTATTTTATTAGTTTTATAGCCTCTTTCCTAGACACAAAATTTGTGGTAGGGTGTTTGCACGCCTTTATTTGCCTTTCAAAGAGTAATCGGAAAAGTAGAAACGATTAAAGTTTGTTCAGACAGGCTAAAAGCACGCAACTGCCGTGATTTTATTATGTCATGTTTTATTAATGTTTTATACAGAAATAATGTTTGCACTGACAGGCTAGAAGCACGTAACATCCGTGCCGCTGTTATGTCGGATTGGTTATCTTTTACATTGAAACAACGTTTGCAGGTTTAAACAGGCTTAAAGCACGGGCATGCTTAAAGCACGCAACTGGCGTGCTGATATTGCGTCGTACTGATAATACTAAACACAGGAACAACGGTTGCACGGACAGGCTAAAAGCAGGAAACATCCGTGCCGCTGTTGTATCTGATTGGTTATCTTTTACATAGAAATAACATATGCAGGCTTGAACAGGCTTAAAGCACGAACAGGCTTAAAGCACGCAACTGGCGTGCAGACGTCGTGTCGTGTTGATTACTGTTTTATATAGAAACAACGTTCGCACGGACACGACAAAAGCACGCAGCTGCCGTGCCGATGTTGTGTCGTGTTCAACAGATATAATAAAAAATGTCCTTGTTTCTGTGAGGAGATACTTAATAAGTGTAAAACAAAGTGAATTGACAGGCTAGAAGTACGGGCAGCCACTTTATCTCCTGAAAAAATAAGCTGTGTGGAAATTGTGTGTGCATGGAAAGGGTGTCTGCACGGCCGTTTGAGAAACAGGGTGTCTGTGCGCATGCACTGGTGCAACAGGCCTGTTGCGCGCCTGTCGCGTGTGCAGAGATTGTTTCTGCACGGACAGGCTAAAAGCATGCAACATCAACCACATTAATTTGACTGCAAAACATACATAAATCTATTTGTGTAACCAAGTCATTAAGGTTTGCGTTTAGCTACAGCATATTTAGATTGCATTATTAATGATTAAATTATTCAGAATAAACAATCTGTGCCAAACAATGAAATATACTTCATTACTCCACATTTGAAACGCACATGAACGCTTATGAAATATGCAGTGTAAATTTTCTGAAAGAAAAAAAAGGGAAACGCCGTTGTGTCCCACAATTCTAACATGTTCCATACCCTGGCCTCGTTTGCAGTGTTTCCACGGCTTCCATTGAAAATGATGATGTTATGGTTTTATAAATATTGTAGGTGAAGCTGCAGTTGCCAACATGTTTATAATATTGACGTTATTGAGTTTTTTTTCATGTTTGAAGGAAAGCAAATATGGTCAATAATTAAAATATAAAAAAATGCAACGAACAAAAAACGAACAAAAAAAAAAATACCAGAAAAGCTTGTAAATGAACGGTAAAGCATAATGGAGGCATCAATTAGGGCGTGATCGCTTGCAATGCGTAAAATACAATAGCGCATAATTTCAAATCAACAGATCTAAAAGAATGGTGGAATGGCGTCCTTAACGAATAAATGGACTTGGCTGTAAAGCATTGAGCGTCAGTGATTGTAGTGTGTTTCTTGCTCGCCTGCACTCTTTTGTCAAGCTAAGCTGTTAATTGCAACAAATTGTAGAACTGTGCCGCGCCAGGGTTTAACGCGAAATTGGTCGTAAAATGTGCAATCACCCTAATAGTGGCAAAAGCCATCTAGCATTTGTCTCCAGCTTCAGTAGTTATTTTTAGTTGGTAAAAGGACGTTGCGCAATAAACCGCTCTACCGCCTAATATTATTCCACTGAACTTCAAACTCTGTAGTGGTGAGGGCGCGGAGGGAGGGGGGGGGTGGGGTTGGGGGAGCAGGGGTTGGGAAAGTGGGTGTAGGGATTGGGGGAAGGAGGTAAGGGGAGGGGACAGAATTTGGATGTGCTTCGATTAAGTCCGTACATTGTTCAAAAGCAAATTCTTAAGGCTATTCCCTCGGAGAGGGAGGGGTGGGAGTTGGTTGGGGGAGGGGGGGGTAACACTTAAAGCACATGTCCCAGAGAAAAATGCGACCTTTCACAGTGTTATGAGAGCTTTTGGTTGATTGCGGAAGTCCAAACAACTTCTACATGCCGTATTTGAATAGGCGTCGGTTATGCGACGCCTAATGAACATTGCTGAAAGACAGTAAATGGAAGTCCAAGCAACGTCTATCTCGCGACGTTGTATAAACGTCGGAAAATACTACTCTGGAATCGGCGTCAAGAAGCGACACCCATACTGTGTTCACCCTTCCGTCACAGTATCGTCACCATGGGTGAGCGATAACACAAGGATATTGTTTTTTTTATTCCAGTTGAACATTTATTGAACGTCGATTTTTTGACGTCTATCAAACGTATTTTTCCAACGTCTATTAAACCTTGCACTACAGACAGGTGGACATGGAAACCTCAGATCGATGTCTATACTCGCTTGGAAGACTAAACATCTGGATAGCACCGGTACATCTCACATCCTGAAAGGTTTATCTGTAAATCCTTTCAAAACAACCGCAGCTTCTCAATCGTGATTCGTCAGCACTCCTTCAGCACAGGGCGTCTACGATGCCCAACACATGCGTCCAGGGGCGCCTACAATCAAGGCTCCCTTCGACACAGGATGCGTTTGACCCAAGACACCGACAAAATCAGGACACGTGCAATCCAAGACGCCTACGCTTGTAACTTATGACACAGGATAACCATGGCGCAGATTGGTCTACGACCCCCGACGCCTACCGCCAAGGATGCCCAGGCGCAGCACGTAGTAGTAGAAAATGCCTTACACACTATTGGTTGTTTGTTATTCTCGTAAACATTCCACATTTCCACAATTTCCTTTGTTACCCTCCAAGAACTTCTCTGAAGATAGTCACTATTTTTATAAAAAGCGAAACTGATCAATGGGGTCTCAAAAACATCACACATCTGTGACTAAAGCAATCACAAGAGACAAAAACTAAAAGCAATCAGTGACTCACTAAAACAAACCAAAAAATGCCTAATAAAGAGAACATTTCTTTTGGTTATCTGTGCTTTAATTCAAAATTCAATAAGATCGTCATTTGCAGAAAAAAATATTTAATAATTGGTATCAAACTGAATAACCCAGTTTTCAATTGTAAAGTTAGAAGTAAATATAAGAAAAGGAATAGGGCTGCAGTAGTTGATATGACTATAAACTGGGACGGATGGCGAGGATGCTGGGCTGTGATACACCACAAATAGGCTCAGTCAACGAGTGAGAAGTTTTTTTTTTTTACACTAACACTTGGAATAGGCTCAGTCGGACTTTCCTGGATTTTTGGCTGGATGATGAAAAATTCAGAAGTGGGATTGGACTTATTTTTGTTTTGAAAGAGACAGAGACGGAGAAAGAGATAGAGAGAGAGAGAGGGAGAGAGAGAGAGATAGATAGAGAGAGGGAGAGAGAGAGAGAGAGAGAGAGAGAGAGAGAGAGAGAGAGAGAGAGAGAGAGGAGGGGAGAGAGAGAGAGAGAGAGACAGAGAGAGACAGAGAGAGAGACAGACAGACAGACGTATATTTTTGACAGCGATATTCTAATAAAGCAACACCACTTTTATAGCAGTAAAAGTGGACTTCATATTAGGCACATTTATATATGTTAAAGCGAGTCGTATCTTAAGTGTTTGTCTTGGGGTTGGATGCATTTGGATACAGGGATATGCCACACCTGTAACAGTTGAAGAGCAACATGACGTCACAAGTGAGGATGTTGGATGGGGTGGGGGGAGGTGCGGAAGTGGTTAGAGACTGCGGCACATGCGCTACTGACTGGGGAGAGTATGTACTTGGGCATAACTTCTCACTTGAGCGTGATTGTCATTTCCCTTCACAAACACCCGCCCTGGGGCAGTATTTACCACTGCCAATTTTAGCCCGTGAACATTGATGCCAGAACAATTTTATAAACCTGCCACGATAAATCCATACACTGTCACTAATATAATACTCAAACACTAAATGGATGAGAAGCAGGAATAGGACCTGGCTGCGAACTAGACAACTCCACAAAAAGACCACATTTCAATTACCACTTTCCAGGTATTGCCTGTTATGAAGAACCTCACAAGTACGACCATCCCCAACTTTCACTATGAAATTGTGTCAGAGCGCATGAAGATCTTTTAGAAGAGAGCCACAGCGAAGTGCTATGAATACCGACCACTTGAGTGAAACAAGCATTACGAGAGAGGCTCTACCGAGTCAACATCATTCTCTGCGTTGGATCTTGAAGTCTTCATTGCCAATTAGCAGGGCAAATTTGATCAGTGGAATTGGAATAGCTCAACTTCAGGCAATGCGCGCGACAAAGCTCTCACTACTGTCGGAAAGGATAATTGTTTTAGAAGTTTTGTCTGCAGAGAAGGGAATAATACACCAAGCAAGAGTATCCTGTCTTAATGTGTTAACTGGCATGGGTAAAAATAAACGCAATTAGAATGGCGTTAAAATAAACAGTTTTTTATTTCTCCTTTCGAATAAATAAATAAATTTATTTCTTTCAGGGCTCCATTTCAGCATTTGAAGATAGCCCAAAGTGAGGCAGAATTTGATTTATATATTATGTCAAAGAGTTTTATTTTTAGCAGTGTTCCGAAACTGTAGCTAGAACGTTGCGGATATTTTTCAGTTGGAATAATATTGAATTGAATTATGACAAACTGGTTGCCTTGTGTCATTCTGATGGGCGTCTCTCACATCGACCTCATGAAAGTCAATTCAGGTAACACAAAAAAGTAAAAAAAAAAAGGTCGTTATAGTCATAAATGTCAGATAAGGCCATCACATGCATGTAATAGTTAAAAATAAGAGTTTTAGATATGCCTAACAAAAGATATAGGTATTTATGAACCACATGAAAGTGTTTTCCTCTTTACCATGCAAATAGTGGTTTCTGTTCAATCTGAAGATTGATAAATTTTGTGTCTTTGTGTCTATGCTCGTTTTCTAAAGATTGTATTTAATAAAACAGTGCAAGTTCTCCTTTTTGTCAAATAGAGTAAATGCATACAAATAAAGATCCAAGTAGTTTTCACTTATTTTTGTGGCTAGCATATGTTTTGTTTTGGTTGCTATATATAAATATTAAAATAACTGCAAACTTTTGTGGAGTGGCTCAAATTTTGCCTTAAAATCGAAGGGTCTTACCATCGCATTTTTTTCGTAAGATGAAGGATAATTTTTGTACCCAGTAAGTTTTTCGATCAAACGTCTATTTGAGGTTGCGACGTCGACCCGATTACACCACAACATTACCTATGGTTCTAATTTAATTGTGATTGGTCGCGACCATAGATCAGCGTCTTTACTAATATCCTTGACACAACGTTGAAACGACGTTGGATAAGCAACGTTGTTTGAAAGTTGCATTTGGTCGCAACCAACACTCAACATTCTCCGACGTCTAATCAATGTCTTTGGTGCAACGCTGAATGGACGTTGGATAACTTACGTTTGATAGATGTAAAAACTTGATGTTGTGCAGACGCCGCCCTCACAACCAAAAGACGTATTATCGCTCACGGGAAACGGTAGTCAAACAGATACTTCTCAAATAGACCAATACAATGACGCACAATATGAGAATTTCAAAAGCGCAAAAGTTTATTTTTAAAACGTCTTTGGAAAATATTCATGGAAGTCAACCTAGCTACATATCTTGCGTGATCGGATGACCCAAAGTTAGGGGTACTGTAATGGATGGATGACCACATTATGGTTGTCGCTATCTAGATGGTGATTCTAGATGAATATTTTCCCGACGTCTATACAACGTCGCTAGGCAGACATTCTTTGATTTCCATTTACAACTTTTTCTTTTGATTAGATGTCGGATAATCGCTATCCAACATCGTACGGCAGATGTTATTTCGACTTCAAGAAAGGACTAATACGTGACGTTGATCCGAACGTCGCCTGCGACGTTTGACCAATGCCGAGCAAACATCGTAACGTTTATTAGTTAAACAGCATCGTGGAGATAGCACCATATTCTGCAGTGGTTACAAAGGTTCGATTGAAAGACGGTGGGTAAAGCTTCTCTAACTTTCACCCAGAACAGAAAATTTAGTGTGTTTGGCCTTTAAAATGATTTGTTTCCCGAAATGGTTGGATTGATAAGGTAATTATTGTGTAGCAGAAACGTGGCTACATAAGGAAAAAAAATCTGTGGTCATGTTTTTGACACATTTCTCGATTTAAAATAAAAATTAGACGCGCACTAAAAATAGGGATGCTTATAAACTGTACATCCTGGCAATTTCTGGAAAGTGCCGTTTCTTTTGTGTAAGCTTAGCGGGGAGGGGGGGGGGGTGTTCTGAATTTGCACCTTATGCCACTTCACTATTACTCCGCCACCACTCAACAAAGCAACCCAGCCAGCCACCCACCCACACTCTCTGAAACGTAGAACGAAACGTGAGTCTGTTACAGGTGCTGTTGAAGAGGTGTGTCAAAGTGAAGTTTTCAAAGCACGCTGTCCCACTGACCACGTGATCACAATGGAAACGGCTCGCTATGGCCGAATGCAGATCAACAGATGTGTAGAAACAGATTTAGGTATGAAAAGCTAGTTTCTATAAAATTATTTTATTATAGGGATAGATCATGGGGCTGGGTGCTATATAACTAATCACAAAGCTTTTGTTAGCGTCACGTTGACTTGTACCTCATATATGACGTTTGAGTGAAAATGGCGAGTGAAGCTTTGTACGCGGTAAGATAATGCAAAATAGAGTTCTCATTTCTTTTCCAGGAGTGCATTGTCACTCCGCGCTTGTTACAATAACATTTCAGGATATTATAAGTATAAATTTTTCTATAGGCATTTTTTATTACAGAAAAAAACTATTAGGGTGCTGTAAAATACAAAGCTACGAGATAATGGAAAGTGATTGGTTCTTTTATGGGTCACCATGGAGACTAAAACGATGTCATTGGCTGTTCAAAAAGCAGTGTCAAAGGGCAAGACAATCAGTTATTTCCAAGGTCCAAGATAAAACAGCAGATCGATCTCAGATGATATCTACCTGTTATGTATAAACACAGAGCGGATAGATAATTTAAGAAGTAGTTCCGCTTTTTCATGAGCACTAGGGGTTTGCCAAGTAAAAAGTTGTTATATACCACAGAAAGAACAGCCGAAGAGGCTGGCTGTTGAAAAACAACCCAGCAAAAAAAAAACCGACTTTATTCCGACGTCGAGGCGACGTCGGTGTTCTGACGTCGTTCCGGCGTTGCAAAAACGACCAAAAAGCGATGAACAGTATTATCGCTCACCGGAAATGGAAGTCATTTTGAAAAAGAGGAAGAAAAAACGTAATTTTTACATGAAAATTTTAGAATTTTGATGGCGCGGAAAATGCTTTCGTATGTATGCTTTCGTATGTATTTCACAACAGCAGTTGAATAATTAATTATCTATTAATTATACAACTCTAGTCAGTTTCAGGTCGGAATCCGACGTCGGTTCCAATTTCATATACAACCTAAAACCGATTTAATTCCGACGTGGGATTTAGGTCGGAACCCGACGTCATTCTGACGTTGAAAACCCGACGTCGGTTCCATTTCATATACAACCAAACCAACGTCGGAAACGTCGGGTCACGACGTCGACCCGACGTCATTCTGACGTCTTAATGTTTGCTGGGAACGAGATCCTCCAACAATTAAGAAAAAAGATTTGCGGACCTTATGTCATTGTTATAAAACTGCTGACTGCTCCATAGGTCTATGCGTTATGTGTAAACACAAAGCGGATGGATGCAAAAAATAGTTCCGCTTTCGCAATTAAAGTAACTATTTTAGTGGAATACCTAGTGGGTAGGCGGAACAAACAGATCAAACACACAACAGAGACCAAACGCCAGTGTTGTGTTTTTTGTTTGTTTGTTTGTTTGTTTTTTTTTTTTTTTGCAGCAGTGGCATCTATCTCCTCAATTTTTGGTTTTTAGAAGATCGACGGGAAATCAGTGTAAGCAAGCAAGTAAGCAATTACACCACCCCGCAAATCGGACATGCCCATAAATCGGGCCATCCCACAAATCGGACCACCCCGCAATTCAGACAACCCTGCAAACAGAACTAATTAAAGGACCACTTTTGCCAGTCCCAAATGCCATTTTGAACCCTGCAAATCGGACCGGCCTCAGAACAAATTAGTCGTCGTAGTCGGCATCCGTCCGTCTACTTGAGACGATGGACATCTGCAGAATTCTGCGGGAGGCTTTTGCATCTCCTCTTCTCTCGTTTCCTGGCCAGCTGGTCGAACCATCTCCTGTCGTGGAGTTTGACACCCTCGTAAACGGTAGAGCGCCAGGTAACTCGATCCTCGGCGATGGTCTCCCACTTGTCAGTTGGCACGCCCATGGCTTGGAGGTCACGTTTGCATACGTCATTGAAACGGAGCTTGGGGCGTCCAATGGGACGTTTTGCATAGGCAGTCTTCCCGAACAGCAGATCTTTTGGAATCCTGACGTCTTGCATGCGACGAACATGGCCGAGCCAAAGTAGACGGCGCTACTTTACAAGCCAAGATACAGCTGGAAGGTTAGCTCTATTAATAACTTCTTGGTTTGAGATTTTGTCTTTCCAACTGATGCCAAACAGGCGGCGCAGGCAGCGGAGATGGAAATTATTTAGTTTCTGTTCCTGGTAGGTGTAATTGGTCCATGTTTCGCTACCGTATAGAAAGGTACTGAGAATGCATGCCTGGTAGATGGTCACCTTTGTCTTGGTTGTGCGTTTTGAGTTCTTCCATGCACGTTTAGTGAATCGGCCGAAGATTGTAGCTGTCTTGCCGATTCTGACGTTGATTTCATCGTCTAGGACTACACTTTCAGTTGTGGGGTTGAGCCCAGATAGCAGAATCTACTCACAACCTTCAGAGGAGTGTTGTTTAGGGTTATCACTGGTGGATTCTCGACCCCTCGTGCAATGACGACAGTTTTCTTCACACTGATGGTGAGAGAAAATTTCTCTCAAGTATCTTGTAGCTTGTCTATTAGGGTTTGCAGCTTTGCCTCACTGTGGGCTACTAAGACAGCATCCTTAGCAAACAGCAGTTCTTTGATCGACATTTTGCGCCGTTTTGTGTTGGTTTGTAGACGACACAGGTCGAACAACTTCCCGATGAACCGAGTGTATAAGTGAATGTCATCCTCAACTCCTTGGAAAGCATAGCTAAGTAACAAAAAGAAAAAGATGCCGAATAGCGTGGCTGCTAAAACACATCCTCGCTTCACACCTCTTTTATCTCGAAGCTGGCAGACGTTTAGCCGTCAAAGTTGACAGTGCTTCTCATGTCTTCATGGAAGGATTTGACTAGACTGAGTAGGCATGGAGACAACCAATTTAGATGGCTTATAAGGATGGCGTATATGCCAGACCTACTCATGGTGTCAAACGCTTTTGTCAGGTCGACCATTGCGCTTCGGGATATGCTCTGAGTAACGAAATGTCTCTATAGTTGTTGCAGTCGCCTTTGTATCCTTTGTTTTTATACAATGTCTGGATATTGGCGTTACGCATATCCTGCAACAGTGAGCCTTCTATCCAGCACTTGAGCAGGAGGTTATGAAGGATGGGTAGTAGATTAGTTTTGCAGCACTTGAGTATCTCAACCGGTATACTGTCGTTCCCCGGAGCCTCGCCACTGCGCAAAAGATCAAGCGCTTTGCTGAGTTCATCAAAGGCTGCGAGTTGTGATATGTCGTTGATTGCTGCGTGCGCAACTTCAGTCTCGTCTGAGCAGAGTTCGAGATAGTGCTCGAACAACCGTTCCATTTGTTTGGTCTTGTCTGTGATGATGTCACCCTCTTTGGGCTTGAGGGGTGCTACCTTTTTTAGAGACGGACCACTGCTTGATTTATGCCGTTGTACACATCCCGCAGGTTGTCCATGTCTCACGCTTTTTGAATACCTTCGCAGAGCGTAGTCCAGTGTTTGCATAGCGCCTTGTATTCCTCTGGACTTCACTTCTGGCAGCTTGCAGGTCCTTCAGCGTTTTAGCTGTTCTGTGATGGATATATTTCTGTCATCAACCTTTCCCTTTTGATTCGCAGGGGTTAGGTTTTTTGTTTTTTGAAAGTGTTAAGTGGAATACATTTCTCAGTATCCTTGGAATATGTGACGTTAATTTTTGGTTTGCAGTTATGTTTAGTACTGAATATTTTCCTATGAATTAGCCTGAATTTGCTACAAGCAAGTGAATGATCTGATCGCAGTTCGAACAAATAGGACCGGTCACAGAACAAATAAAATAAACGTGTGCAGTCGGTGATTCCCAGGTAGAGAGATCGTAAGTTTGCTTTTGTGATGGAGTAAGCATTACTAAAGAAAAACTTGCTTGAATAAAAAGATCGCAGAGAATTAAATTGCAATGGGGAATTTAGGTATCTTGACATATCATCCGACGAATTTCATCCGAAAACTTTTTATCCGAAAACATTTCATCCGACGACATATCGTCCGACGACATTTCATCCGAAGACATTTGATCCGACGATATTTCATCCGTATTTCCAGTTCGAGGTACGATATTTCATGTGTTTTATGCAACACTTCTTAGAATCGCGTATGCGGTTTTCCACAAGACCATTCATTTTATTTGTCCTTTGACTATCTGAAATCAAAGAGATAATTTCCCAGTCCTCTACTTAAGTGATTTACTTAATAAAGCTCTATTTTCCCTTTACTTGTGCGTAAGGAACAAAAAACTTACCAGCGAGAATGAAATCGAAAACATGGAAGCGCAAGAAGAAAGAAAACGAAAAAAGACTGTCACTACAGGATAAGGTAGAAACTATACCGTTTTCGCTACAGAGTAGCAAAAATTGCACTTGGGGTCCACAAAAAATACGATTATAAACTCTTAAAATTCAGAACTGACCATGAACGTGGAGGTGAAGGTCACCAAGATACCTGTTCCCTTATCTTCTGTTTTAGGCCCAAACGATTGAAAATAAACTTAAAATCGCACTACCTCTAACCGTTATTGGAACTTTCGGTTTTTGCCATTGACCATGACCGAAATGGTCATCATCACTGAGGTACTTCTTAAATAACGCTTTTAGGCTGAAAGGGTCGAAATAAGCTCAAACTAGATCTATCTCTACCAGTTTTCGAGATAATGGTCAACTTCCGGTTTTTGACTGTGACCATGACCGAGAAGGTCAGGGTTAATGAGATGCCTATTACATCTAGTCTTTTAAGTCCAAAAGGGTCGAAAATTAGCTCATAATCGCTCTATCTCTAACCGTTGTCGATATCATGGCCAACTTCCGGTTTTAAACTTCGACCATGGCCGAGCAGGTCACGGTCACCGAGATGTCTCTTACATATCGTCTATAAAGCCCAATGCATCGAAAATTATCTCAAAACCGATTTTGAGATAATGGGTAACTTCCAGTTTTTTACCTTGACCGTGATTGAGGCGGTCAAGGTCACCGAGGTACCTCTATGATATAGTCTCTTAGACCCAACCGGTGCAAAATAAGTTCAAAATCGCTCTATTTCTAACCATTTTCGAGATAATGGTCAACTTCCGGTTTATAACTTCAACCATGGCCGAGGAGGTCAAATCACAGCGATACCTCTTACATATAGGACTATCGGAGTGAAAGATGACCAAATCCATTTGGGAAATAGTTGTCTTTTTTTCGTAAACTGCACCTTCTGATCTCAGGCTCTTTAAAAAGAAAATACCATGTACATGATCTACGACAAGAATACCGCTCCAAGAATGCCGCCACAGTGGGAAAATCAGTGCCGTCTTACGTGGCAAATGACTGACTACTTTAATATTTTGGCCTGTCCCGGGAGATAGCTGGAAGAGTATAGCTTCATTTTCACAGGCTTTAGAGTCCGCGGTGGTAATTAGTCAACAACTGTAATTTTATACTTAGAAGTGACAGTAGGACCAGTGGGGATTCATTTAAACATCTCCCAATCAACACTTCTCCTCCCCCTCCCTTCACAAGAGCTTGAAAGGATTTCAGGGAACAAAATCGATAATTCAATGCAATTTGCAACAAGTAAATTGAGGCATAACTTCCTGGTGAGGGGTGGGGGGAGCAATCACATACCAGCTGTTTATCAATTCATGGCTTTTTAAAACGATCCTTACCGCGTAGTGCTTACTTAAAAATATCACCCTCTTTTTAACCAAATGTGATGCACAGTTCTGAAAGAACCCTCCTTTTATGAGAAATGTGTAGTAATGACAATTACCTCTCATTTTAATTACCCTAAATTCCCCACCCCATCCCCTCTTCTCCACGTTTTTTTTCTGAACAAGCATGGTAACACATATAACAGTAAACGGCTCCCGGGATAACTTTTCAAGTTGATTTTCATGGCTAAATATAACCAGTAATTAAACTTATTGTTCAAGCTCATAGAATTTATCATTTGATTTGTTGATAAGCCGAAGCACATCGTCATCACTCATGAGATCAAATTCTACAAACGGGTTGAGTGTGGTATCATTACCTTCATACTCTATTGGATGCGATGCTGGATTATTGGGAGAATCTTTCCGAATATTTTCGATTTTTGCTTGGAAAAAGTCGTAGCTAACAAACAAGTTCACAAACATGTTCAGGCATCAGATTCACTTTCGTTTTGTTCATAAGTTTAGCCAAAGACCCAAAAACCTGTTTTTTTTTTTTTGTTTTTTTTTTTTTGCTTATGAATTGCGAATAATATTCCGTTTTTGACTGAAATAGTTTGCGATCATATGTTTTCCTACTATCTACAAACGTTGCCTTTTTTATGCATCTTGTTTGTTTTTCCTGTACATCCGTTCTGCTTTGCGATTTATACGCAACATCACGAATAAGACCACATCACAAACAGGACCACGCCATAAATCGAACCACACCACAAACAGGACCACATCACAAATAGGGCCACTTTTCCATGCTCCCGCTGCAGCCTTTTAATGCGGAGAACCCCAAAACAGGAATAGCCGGAAATTCGTCTCTTTATTGTTGGTCCATTTACTGGACATGTAGGCATTGGGATGTTGCATCAACGTTTGATAAACGTCACAGCCACCGTTTAACAAACGGTGGGTTTTTGGTTGTTTATGGAAATTGAAACAGCGTCTACCTCCCGACGTTGGATATACGTCAATTATCCGACGTTCTAAGCAGCGTTGCAAATGGAAGTCGAAACCCAAGATGTAGACGTCGGGAAAGCGACATTTTAGGGAAATATTAAAAGAGAATCGCCATTACGACCACGGCAATCATAGTGTGGCCACACTTTCGTCACAGTACCCCTACCCTTGAGTCATCCGGGCACGCGGGATACGTATGAAGTCAATTTCGATGAATATGTTTCAAAAGCAGGTGGGAATAAACTTGCGCGCGCTTGAAATTATCATGTTTTTTTGTCTATTTTGCTATAAGACAAGGGGGTTGTTTTTTTGCCTGTTATGAGTCCAACGTCTACACGAAGTCGATTTTTCTACGTTTATTCAACGTTTCACCAGAAACGCTGATTAGACGTCGGAGAAAGTTGCATTTTGGTGGCGACCACAATCAACGTCTATTCAACTTTGTGTCAAAGACGTTGCGAAGACGTTTATCTATGGTCGAGACCAATCACAACCAAAGTAACTCCAGAGTTAATGTTGTGATTTCATCGGTTCGGCGTCGCAACCTTAAATCGAAGTTGGATCAGCTTTAGCATTGAACTAGAGGGCAGCTTCACTGGTTTTTTTTTAAATGTTTCTTGCATCTATTGCATCAAAAATTCACCAGAAAACTACGTTGTATACAAATAAACAAAGTTAGCTCATTTACAAAATGATATGAGCTAGACCACTGTTTGTAAAGGTTACCTGGAATGTAGAGCAGATGTGCTGTCAATCACCGACCGCGGTTGCTCTGGTAACCAAGTATGTGACATCCGGGTTCCTAATGCGGAAATGGACAGCTTGTTAGAATCAGGAAATGAAGGCAAAGTGCCCAAAAGATGCCCGAAAGATGTCAGTCGCTATTTGGAAGCAAGCTACAGCTGTCACAAGGGTAAAAATAAAATTTTCGGTACACTCTCGCAATATTTATACATAAAGCAAGTTTATACCCCACCCCCTTCCTCCACTCCCAAAATCTAATTTGTGTGTGCTTGTGTGTGTGTGTCTGTACGTGCGTGTGTGTGTGTGTGGGCGTAAATGACACTCAGTCCCACAAGCACTCTTGAAACGGGCATGGCACCACAATTCCGGGCCTCTGGGTTTGAAAGGGGGGAGGGACAGGGGGGGGGGGGGGTCGCTTAAGGCTCTGCTACCTTGTTTGTAAACATCTAAGAAAATAATTCATTTTGGGAATTTCTTCAAAATTTCTTCAAAACATTTTTTTTGAAAACAACTTAGGTTAAACAAATATACTTTCCATTCCATAGTTCTCTATTGATCACAACACAAAATATCTCTGGGTGGAGGGTTGGTGGGCGGGGGGCAGGGGGTGGAGGATTCAATCATTTGAATTTTCAACGAAACGCGGTCGGTTTTCAAAATCTGATCTTAATATAAGTCTAAATAGCAAATCTATTTTCAAATAACAGGATAATATTGAGGAGAGGTGATTGTTTGTTTATTTGTCTTAAATTTCAGCTCTCAGGTTGAACACCGTAGAGTGTAATTCTCCGAGGACTATCCACACGACCTCGATACCCAGTGTTCTCTCCAGCAAGGTCATTAATGACACTGGATGCGGAAGCAACAGCCTGCCATGGATACTTGAGGCGCAAAAAGGACAGCGCATTAATATAAATCTTGTTGATTTTTGGTGGACAAATAATAGTGGAAATTTCCGCGATTGTCGCATCATATATGGTCAGGTGACCGATGTGACGTCAGGGAAAAGAACAACGATATGTGGTGGTGGAGAAAGAATAAGAAATGTGATGATGAGCACAGGACATAAAGTAGAGATTAACTTAAATGCAGATCCACTCAGACAGAGAAACTTCTTACTGCGTTATGAAGGTAAGAATTATTTATATAATCACCGCAAAATTCATAATTAAAAAAATATATTTTAATTTGATTAAAGATACAAATTTTTATCTTCTTCTCTTTAATTGGGACCGTTAACATTAAAAATAAATTGATAAAAACGTGGGGAAATCGTATTTTTATGTAAAAGTACTGAGTTATTGCTTTCCTCATTGTGGTGTCGGCTTACTTCTTTTCGGTGAGAAAAATGGTTTTTAGCAGGATGTCGCGTGTAGAAGAAAGTTTCTATTTACACTTAATCAGATTAATGTATCTGTTCCACAGAACTATCTTTCAGCATGCACTTTTTTCGGACATTACTCTTAATAAAGCAATCATAGACCGTGTTTCTATGGTGTAACATATTTAATTAAAACAGCTGAAAAAGCGGCGACTTCTTTTTGTTTCTTTTAATGTTGAACACCACGGTGTATGTTGGTTGACAATTATTTCTCCATTATTGACACTCATTGCTTTCAGTACAAGGTTGTCCGGATCTCCTCGCCCCTGCCCAGGGATGGATCCGGCGCCATGGAAACGAGACAACAGCTGGTTGCCAGTCATCCAAACACACGTGGCATTTGTATTGCCATGGCAACAAGTGGATAGGCGTCATAGGGAATTGTACCCAGTGTGAGAATAGATGTTTTGTTTCCACACAAGGGATCTGAAAACGAGTCCACATCCGGAAATGGTCGTGTTTTCGGGGGTTGCGTGGGGGGGGGGGGGGAGGGGGTGGAGGATTACTTTCTGTTCTTTTAAAACATGAAACAGAGCAGTTTTAGCATAATCTTTGTGAAATAAAAGAAAATCATGACATCGTTTTTTCTGCAGTTCAACAAAAATTCGGAATTTTTCTGTTATAGAGCCTCAGCCAGTAACGTAGAAGGCAAAATCTATTTGTGAAAAGCCTGTCCTGCAATTACAATATACTTTTCCGGAATTAGCATTAAATTTCCAATATTCTCCGTAATTTGTTTTCGAGATATTCTACATCGACGTTTATTTTTTCATTGTTCATGATTGACATTTGCTGATATTGCAACATAAGCAGATTATAGCCATGAAAAATGAAACATAAATTTTAATGCAGTCTATTTTTAGAGGGAGTCCGGAAGGTAGTGAAAACTAATGAGAAATCTTTTAAATGATTGTTCCGCTGTGATGAAGTGGGGAGGAGGGGGGTGTGGGAGGGGAGTGCGGGGGGGGGGCGTCGCCGGGGCTGCACGATTTTCTTGTTTCTTTCAAGTTTGTTTTATGCTTATGATCTCGTCGATCACGTGAGAGCGGTGTGGCGCTGTTCTTGTACGAAGGCACCATAATGCTCCCATGTGTGTTCCTGAACCTTGTACGAAGTTACCACAATGCTCTCGTGTCTGCTTGAACGTTCTGCAGCCGCAGTCTGCACCAATGTTGTGTGGATATTCTGTTTGACTACGTTTTAATTTTGGAGAATATTTATGAGAACAAAGTTGACAAGTTGACCTTAGCTCAGATCTGGATCCTCTTGAATACAAATCAAAATTCTTAATTTGATCAACTGAAATGTTTATGTATTTCTGTTTGGGTTGCAAATAGATAAAAAATATAAAAGATAATGGGACCATACGCCTTCTTTCTGTTGTAATATTATTTATTATCATTGTCTTCGTTACAGATGAGGTTATGTTGCACAGACTCATTATGGAAGACGACAGTTATAGCAGCGTCCCCAGCGGTAGGTCACCATAGTTACCCTTAAGTCCAAGTTCATTAGGCTTGAGATGTATTGTTCATTACTGCACAATACACAAAGCAAATAAAAATAAAAATAAAATAAATCGATACATAAATAAGTCAACAGCTCGGTAATATCTCACTGGATCTGCTATTCAGGGAATATTCTGCGATTTTCCACTATTTACAATCATAAAATATGCCCAGTTGATCTGTGATTTTACCTTTAGTTTTTGAATGAGCCATCATATGTTGTTTGCACAGGGGCTATTATCTTCATCGTTCTTGTGGTGGCCATTATACTTTGCGGATCCATTTTATTCCTGGGTTTCTTCTGCTTCCAGCGGTGAGGGTTTTTATAATCTTTTTAGCTAACCGGATATAAAAAGGGGCTATACAGTATAAAGCTATATAAAGATGTTGAATTCAAGCAACCTGCGGGTAATGAAAATTGTTAGTCATGATTATTTTTTTGATGTTTTTGATGTTTACCCAGGTAATGAAATTTGACGATTTATTCCAAATAGGAATAGCTAGAATGAATTCTATTAATGATATTGACAGGGGAGAATTATGGGTGGTTTTTTTATAGGCTTGCGTCCAGAGATTATATAACATCAGGTGGGGATTGCGATTCTCAAGAATGCTTCTTCACTCTCCCGAAAAGCAACACCTGTATGGAGAGTAAGCGGGATTCTATTCCAAAGACCACGTCATCTGCATACAACAAAAGCATGTACTCTCAACACTTTGAAATCTATCCAGCCTCTAGCGATGGTATATCCTCAGCGTACGAGCGATGTTTAACACCCTGCTTCGATAGGTCAGAGGGGAGACAAACTGTTCACCTTCCGGTAAAGCCCGTCTGTCAGTTGCATGGGGTGGTTACGTAAAAAGAAACTGAAAATAGCTCCACAGGGATAAGTGTGGGATATAAACTTGGCTCATAAATTGCTTAAAAGACGAAAATGTGATTTTTTGTATTAGATGTTAAGCGTATTTCTTCTTTTTGAGTACAATCTGCATCACAATTGAAGGGGTCCATGCATAAACCTGATAACTGCAGTTATCAGCAGTGGAGAAAAACGCTTTTAAAGTTTGAAATTTTAGTAACAAACATTGGTTTTTCCCATCGCATTTTCCTAAAAAATGCCCACTTCTAATCGGTTTTGAGGTGTAAGACTTACATATGTGATAGAACAGAGGCCAAGAAATACCGTGGTGGTAATAGTGCATTTTCCTGATAAGTGGAGTTATCAAGTTTATGCATGGACCCCTTCGATTATTTTCTTTGAAGAGCGCCCAACATACATCACGGCAGATCAATCGTCAGTGACGAGGAATATCTCTTACAGGTATAGTACTCCTTGCGTCTTTACAATGTTGCTCTGCTCTTTCTCCCAATGGCCAAATTAGAGATGGGCAAAAAATTGTCAGCCGAGAATCGTCGTCAAAACAGCGACAATAAGTGTGGTCACTGCTTCACAGCACCGGCCCCCGCCCCCCCCCCCACCCCCCAACCATCGGTAATCAGGCCATGTTGAATTTGCACTCTCTTCACATTCCTTTATTTTACATTTTATCTATTTCCAAAGTGACCTGTTATGCCTAAGACTTCCGGTGAACGATAGCACAAGGAGGTTGTTTTATTTATTTATTTATTTTTTCGGGGGGGGGGGGGGGGGGGGAGGTACTAAGACGTCTTTACAACATCGATTTAGCGAAGTCTGAACAACGTTAATTTTCCAACGTCTCTTCAACGTTACACAAAAGAAGTTGCATTAGGGTCGTCGGAGAAAGTTGCCTTTTGGTTGCAACAGAGGAGCGTTTAAGCAATGTTGCTTACCCGAAGTCTATTCACCATTGTGTCAATACCGATGGTAAGATGTTGATCTGTGGCTGCGACTAATCGCAACCAAAATACAAGCAGAGTTCTGGCCTGTTCGGGTGAACGACGCAACCTCAAATTCTACCTTAGAATTTTTAATTGGTTAGATTGTCCTTCGGAATCATAAAGAAATTGAAGACAAAAATAGGCTAAAAAGTTTGTTATAAATAGAAACACTTGTGTTTTTTTTCATTTATAATGAACACAAAATACATTTAGTTATGAGATGTGGATTTTCTATGTGCTGGTGCCATTAGAACTACCCAAGTACCCAAAGTACTACAGCTCTAGTGGCCAATCTGAATATGACTCTACTTGCTTGGAATCAGCGTCAAATGTTTTGGAAAAAGTGTCAGATAATATTACAATTTTGTAAATGAATAAAAACAGGAAACATACATCTGCCATGCGCCAAAATATCCGATACAGCCGAGATATTTTATGGTTTTCTTTTCGAGCGTGTGACCCTTTTCTTTTCAAGGTCATGACCCTTTTAGATGACGCCTTTTTGCTGAATTATTTTGGTTTGTTGTCACATTTTTTCTGCTATTTTTCAATTTTTGCTCTGGAATAACACATGGGTATTGTCACTTACTTGGGGTCATGTTTAGCATGTAACAGGTGCATATAATTATTCAGCATTTTTTTTTACAGTGCTTTACATACTGGCATCTGTGTAAAAGTATACAAAATTCGGTACCGTCGAAAAATCAGCAGTCTAGTCAGGGTGTTAATTATTGTCAATTTCAAAGATATTTTTAGCTCTCAAAGTTCTTAACTATTAAAGGCTAGTTCAACAACAGCTGACTGAACGGACATCTGTGGCGACATATAGCAAACTGAGAAGGGTGCATCGTCGGTTGTTTAAGCCGCTTCTGTAAATAACCCGATGTTGTTGGGCGGTTACAAAAAGGCCTGGCGTTCTGCTTTAGACGCAGCCTAACAAGATATGTAATGGCAAAACAATTATTCGTTCAATCGAAACGATACCACCATATCGACAAGGCTTTAAGTCGTTTTTGCGCGACTGAATAACGCCGCTGATTAGTGGTATAATACAATAGAACGCCAGCGTTACTTCGCAAAAATATCCCCTCACTTATCTCAAATATCCCCTCAAGATGTGACTGAAACCCGGAACAGGGGAAGCCTGCATTTAAGTGCTGCGTTGAGAAAAGCTTCTGCGAAATCAGCTTTTGATCGTTAAAGGTAACTGGAATATGGTAAAAGAAGGCAAAAATAAATACCATAAAACACAGTTTGATTTGCCAGAGGGAATTCGCAGGATGCATCCGTTGGTTCACTCTTTAGGCAAAATAAGGTCCTACTTGCAAGATCCTACTTGCTAACAATATACTCCTGCAACCTGCTACCGCATGGTAGTCCAACTTCAAGCAAGAGGGCGATTAACAGAAACACCCTAATACCCTAAAAGTACCACTAAAGCGATCGTGTTTTCAAGATCAACGAACTCAATTATACGGCGACACACTAAAAGTCTCTGCTTGCCGAAAGTCAGTAGTGTGGACAGCGCTTGTGCTTAGTGCAGCCCAAGAGAGTAAAGTCTGTAAAAGAGTACATATTGGACCACCATGCCACATAAATTTAATTCAGCTTAAGTACCATCAAGCTTTATTTTTGCCAAAAAGCTTTCAATAATTTATTAACTAATATAATAAAAAACTGAATTAAAAGCAAGATTACATTATATAGAGCCTACCAAAATACTCAGAAAATGTTTGATCAGTGGTGAAATTCCGGGTTGTTTTTCCAAAACGTTGTACGCATTTTATCTTAGCATCCTAGCAGCTTTATATATAGGGGATGCATGTATGGTTTGTCTGGTGCACTTGTTTAATCTATTCAATTTGTCAATGTTTTAGTGTGACATTACCTGACAAAACACTTTAGTGTCTATATGAAGTGTAAATCAATAGGGATTGCTAGAAAAGAATAAATCAATGTTTAACGTTCTAGATGCCATAATTTCAAATGACAAAAAATCATTGAATTCATATTTTTATGATTTAATCATAAAACAACTTTACTCATCTATTACTGCATAAAAATTTCTTCATGATTTAAAAGAGCAAGAATGTAAATAAATCAAGACCAAGTATTTAAGTTATTTTTTTACCTATTCAGCATAAATAAATAAAAAATACATAATATGACAAGACACGTAGTTAATCACCATACTAAGTTACCAATGGATAAAAATCAAGTTACAAAAATACAAATAAAATTCCATAATGGAATCCATTGTTCAATTCATCAAGACATGTTTACACCTGACCGTGTTCATCCACGCACCACCACACACGAACATGTATTGTTTATAGGACCAGCGTAACATTACAGCGATAATCCTAAATGTCACGTGACCATACTCACCATAACTTCGCGGCACAAACATGAATCCTTACACAATTAATAATTGCTATATGGAACAAAATAGAAGTGTTGCTTGTTAGTCTGAACCGGATATAAAACGCATTTACTAAATCACTGACAAACAAATGTGCCAAAATGAGTCAAAACAGTTGATTTTTGTTTATCAGTGTCTTCTTTATATTGGTGTAATGTTGCATCCCAAAATATTATGCTTGCTTAATCAGCACAAGATGATGATTTGTCTGCAAAATTTTAGCCAAAGAACTGTTTTTCGAAGAGGAATCAAGTCTATTTTATGACCCTTAGACGCACTGAAACAAAAAGTTATTTTCACTCAAATCAGTAAATATCTTCATTGGTAAATTATAAAGGAATTTATCGTTCTCTTTTGGACAGTAGGCAGTGGCCACTTTAAATTGTTTACGAACTTCTGCAGGTGCAGAGCATAGATCTCTGTACATGTGAGTAGCCACTGCTGGTTTCCAAACCTTAGTGTTCAACATCAGCAATATGCAATCAGAACCACTTACTGAAAATTCTGAATGAAACTCACTTGACTCTAGAGTTATAAATATTTCCTGTAGACTTCGCACAAAATCTGGCATGTTTGACATGTGCATATGATGCATTTGGACACAAATTTCCGAACAAAACAAGCGAATTTTGTTCAGTAAATCTCTAAAATGTTGAAGCTCCCGCTCAAAATCATCGCCCAATGCATTAACCTCTGTCTCATGTTCATCCAGAAACATATCATAGATTTTATAATCTAAATCAGACCACTTTTTATGAGCAGCTGTGTATCTTGAATACTGACTACTTGCGGAAATAGAACTAACGGCTTGCGTTGACACCCGAAGAGGGAGGTATATGATATCTTTATATGCCCAAGACAATTTCTTTCTCAAGAGTAGTAATGAGGCTTCGTATTTTTCGGTAATTATGACACTAGTGAATGTGTTTCTCAAGTATTTCAAGTAAGATTTTACATACGTTTTATTGTCTCTCTTCTGCAGTTCGAAACCAAAGTCATACGCTATTCTGTTTTTTGTGTAGGAGAAATTCTCTTTGGATTCTTTCAGGAAGTAACTATTGGGATGAAAGTTACGAAATGGTTTGTCGTATTTACTCATATTAGATAAAAATAACTCCAAGGGATCATTCACATGTGGTAACTCATATTTCTCTTCTAAATTGTAATGAAAAAATGACGATTTCAAGTGATTCAGTGGATGGCGACATGTGGCAATAAATTTAGTGTCAGCGTGCATAAATTTCCGTATCTCCGATTCCACGAATACACTATGTACATGCATGATGTCACGGGGGGATTGTTCTGATTTGTTGTTTTGTTCTGATTGTAATCTTGATGGATATGGCAATAAATAGCGTGTCAGTTTTCTTGTTGGGTAGGGATCGAAAGGCTTAAAAGCTGCATGTATTAAGTTGTATTTCATGATAGCACGGTCTAGTATCACAGAAAATGTGGTGCTTCCTGTTTTGTGAACTTTCAGATAATACACATGCCAGTTTGAAGGCGTAGAACTTCTTCCACTATCAACAACCTTTGAGTATTGCTCATTTATATCGCTAATTGCGCTAGTTTGTTCAACAACCTCTACGTTACCGTGATATAGCATAATTATCCTGGTAGCCAAAGCTAACAGCATGGTCACCGTGAACATCCATATCAGTGTTTTATTCTGAAAATAAAGTGATATGCATAAATTTAGAAATTGATATAATTCACACGAATTATCTAACTTTTATGTGATATTTGTTGCATGAACCTTTCCCATGTTTTGTATAAAGAGCAATTACAGAAATGACCTCGTAGAATGTATATAGCCTAAGACAAACATTCATAAATAAACCAGCAAATGATACCGCGTTCACAAACAGAACGACGTCACATACCGACTCGCGGGATTAGTTCGCGGTTAAAATTGTCCCATTTTTAAATGGATTTTCATTAGAAAAGCTCTGAACGAACTTATTATATGGAAATTCTCTTCAAATAATTAATGACCAAGCAATAAATAAATAAAATATATAAATGAATTTCCCATTGGATTTCAATAATTTTTCGCAAGCCAAGCAGTCAGTAGCTAAGGAATATATATATATATATATATATATATATATATATATATATATATATATATATATATATATATATATATATATATATATATATATACATACATATATATATATATATATATATGGTTTTGCAAACATACGCATTCTGTCTTATCCTGGAGACCTTTTACAGGAACGAATTGAAAAGTGAAATTAGCTAAACGCCATATTTATCACCTCTGGAAAAACTGATAAAATAAATAGTTTTGAGACCTTTTGTGTTGAGTTTACACGGTGTGACAGTTGCATACAGTCCCCAGAAGACTACCTCTTTTCTCCACTAGTGTATAGCACCCTCAATCATAAGCTGAATGCAGGTTTTAAAGCCTAGGTGTCAATTCAAGCCATCGTTACCTGTTTTGACATCAGGCTATATCAAGCAATCTAGAACCTTCGTTTCGTCAAATTTTTCTCAGCTTATGCACTCCAAAAGTATGAAATATTCTTAACTGTTTGGGCTATATAGAGATGCCTTTAGTGCTTTTTGCGGTCGGGTGACTCACAGTTCTATTCTAGTATGCGTTTCGTCATGACGATCCAGCAATTGGAATTGGCGAGAAGTCAAACCTTACGCTTTATTCTCGTTCTAGTGCGTAAAAGACATGAAACTTAGCGAGCGTCAACCTGGTCAATACACTAACTGTATATTTGAATTTCGAACATTTTATATGCGTGTTTTCTCTGGTAATATTTGCAGTTGTTTCAATCTATGTTTCGTCTGCGTACAGGATCCGAAAATATGAAAACATATGTCAAATACAGCAGTCAACCAGTATCTAAAAACCGCGCAGCTAATTGCCAAGGTTAAGCCAGGCCTTTCTAAAATCTCTGCGCCTTGCAAAAAAAGATCCTTTCTTGACATTCAAGTAACTTTTAAGTACTGACTCAGCATCTTCGACGTCGTGTACTTGATACACCGTGACAGGTCAATACAGTCTAGCCACAATGGCTCAGTAATCTACACAGCACTGCAGAATTTCCTTTCAGCCTGTATATGGTTTCAGATCCTTGTAACGATACGAATCGATACAGTATCGTATGAATGTACATGCAGCTTTCTGCTCTAGGGCAGAGTCGGACGCCTCTACCGACTGGATATTTCTATATATGTTGGCTTCTTGGTCCTACAAATGAAATGAGCAGAGCTTCATCAGCATAAGCTCAAGTCGGCCTCAGAGGCAGGTTCAAGATCCTAGTGATTGTGTATTTACCACCAATAAAGCACCAAATGCAAGACTTACATAAAGTAGTACATTCCAAGGAATTTGTGTCCTAGCCCAAAAGAAACCATAACTCCGCCGTCATCTAAGTGGACATCAGCTACGTCAGTCGGATAACGAAGAGTTCCCATCCCCCTAACTGTAATTTCCGTGAATGTTAAACGTTATACAAGGAAATCCAACGTCTTTGGAAAGACATACGGGTGGTATGGAGACGTCTATCATCATTCCTATCCACCTGACTCCGGTTAGTCACCGGACAGACCTCGCCTTCTCTAGCCTCATCAGTTATATCCCCAAAGGACGTTTATTAACGCTATTAAAAAGATCTCGCGTGGATCCAACTAAAGGACAGGAACCACACCCCGAATTTAAAAGAACGGACACAAGAAAGGGACTTAGGTGGCCTCGTTTCCACCAATCTTAACATTGTCATGTCTGTCTTGGCCCATATTGCACCTGTGACAAACCAGTCCATTAGAAGTATTGGAGCGGCCGAGGAGCAAGGGAGCGTAGATGCCCTCCGTTCCCTCGGATCAAGATATACTTTTAGTCGGCCCTCCACACTGAGTGTTTAGCATGGAGCAATTCGACTGAGCAACCCAGTGATCGCAAAACCTTGGAATTGACTCGCCTTGGTGACGAGGATTGTGGCCAAACAATCGACGTATCTGATGACATCAATGATTTTGCTACACCTGGATGCTTTCCTGCCGCACGACTGGGCTAGTTTAAATGGACCGATAGAGTTTTGCCACACCACTATTGCAACATTTCGACAATCGCTACATCAACTGGTTAGAGCTGAGGGTATTCTGTTCAGACCAAAGCAGTGTTCCAGTTATGTCTGGAGAAAGACAGTATTAACATCTCTGTACAACTTTACCGCTTTGGTCTACTTCTAGAAGCAGTGAGACACTTGGTTGGGCCAGCTGACATCAGGATCGCACTCAATATCTTAACCAACTTGGCAGGCCATGGCATTGAAACATAGCGGTACCTAGCCCCATTATCCTGCAATGCTACAATAAATAAATAATTAAATAAATAGGTCAATTATTGAATTGAAAATAATAATAGAACCTGACTTGTTTTGGGGGTGTTGATATTCTTTTCATGGTTCCAGTATTGTTATCCATATAATGTCAATTCCCGTCTCAGCCAGCCAGATTATAGCCTTCACAACTAAGCAATTTACACAAGTTTTTGCAGTAGTGTTCCCAAGCATTTGTTGATATGTTCTAAATGTTATTTTACAATTAAAAACATATTTCAAAATTTGTCAAAGACTGATTTTATTACAATAGTGTGATTTCAGAGTTACGTTAATAATGACATGATCTTAGTTTTATGAAGTTGTATTGAGCAGGTTCCGATTTATGAAAAAGCGATGGCCTGATTTTTTTCTATAATTGAGTCTAATCTATGTAGAAGTAATGATAATTTTTCTGACAACGATTTATTTTTTGGTCAGTGCAAAGAAACATTAAGTAACTAGTGTTGAAGTTATGGCGTTGACAATGTGATAGCTTCTGTCCTTTCATTTCAAGTATAATTAATAGTGCTCGTGTACGTGTGTGTGTGAGAGAGAGAGAGAGAGAGAAAGAGAGAGAGAGAGAGAGAGAGAGAGAGAGAGAGAGAGAGAGAGAGAGAGAGAGAGAGAGAGAGAGAGAGAGAGAGAATGCGTATGTTAACCCTGCTCGAAATATTGAAACGAAATTTAAAAATTGTAATAAAAGCAAAAGCAATGTATTGAACAAACCATTTTGCTTATTTATCTTACTTGTTTTACGCTCTAGCAACAAAGTACGGGGCAACATATTTAAGTGCTTAACCACTGTTCTTGCTTGATAGGTATCGGTAATATTAAACGGAGAGAAAATCAAACAGAAAGACAAAATAAATTTCCGATGTTTGATTCAGTGATGAAATTGTCATATTGCTATACATTAATGGTTCAATATTATCTAGAGAACAACAGTCTTAGAAATTGCATTGTTCAAGAAATCACATATAAAGTGGCTGCAATTTTCTATATCGGGAGGAAAAGAAAAATCTTTGTGTAGTCAAATTTACCGGAAAATATATTTACTTAGTAAAAATTTAGTTGTTCTCTGAGACAATGGGGGATCTGTGAAACACTGTGTATCTCTACATGATTTCTAAACTATTAAAGTTACCATTTAGTTTGTCATATGTAGGAAGAAGTCCAAAAAATGAGATCAATAGTGCTTTATTTCTACACTCGTGATATTTAATCTCTAAATTCAAGATATTACATTTCAAATCATAAAGTGATGCCTTAGGCTACGCAATGAGGTTGGTACAGAAGAAACATTAAAAATTGCTCTAATAGTATCGGATATAAACAAGTCATGTAACCTTTGATTTCGAAATTCAAGGTCAAAGGTCAGATTGTGAATTAACCCCTTATCAAAAGCGTTGGGATCAAGCATTGAGGTTAGAATTGCTCTAACTTTTAAAATTTCTTATGTGATCTTTGACATTAAAAATCAAAATCAAAGTTTAGATGAACGCGATGGAACCTTACCATGAGGTTAAATTTGTAATATCTGTAGCGGTTTTAGGGACAACACAGGACAACATGTATCATATTAAGGTTAATGTCAAAAAGTCACCATCCTTTGCTCTCTCTCTCTCTCTCTCTTTCTCTCTCTCTCTCTCTCTCTCTCTCCTCTTTCTCTCTCTCTCTCTCTCTCTCTCTCTCTCTCTCTCTCATTCTTCTAGATTCGTGAAGTTGAAACACATGCAGAATTCCTTTTGAAAATATTTTATTTAGAAAATCATATTGGTGCTTTAAACTTTAAGTGTCCTAGTCGACTTTCACGTCATAGACGATATTCATGGTCTGCTGACAGACTTTACAAAACATTGCTTTTTATACAGAATTTAAAATTTGGAACAAAGGGTCCACAGGAATACATTTAGATCCTGATGCGCAGATCAAAATGCATGAATATTAGCGAGACATGCACGTCACGTGGAGTATAAGGCTGAGGCACAGAATTATTTAATGTGGATCTTATTGTTGCGTGTATTGTACCGGGTTGATCCGCGTTTGACAGTAGAGCGGGTTCTATTGTCACATGCACTAGGATAAACAAGATTTTTACCAGTTCAATGGTTTTACATGTACAACAAAGTAAAAACAAATTGTAAATAAGGTATGCATATAAAACGACAACATAGATTTAGATATTGATGAAATTAAAAATATATTTGCATAAATGAACAAATGAAATACATTTACACGATGGCGTTATATTGAAATATACACTAAAATATATTGTAAAAACAAAATATATTTATAAAATAAAGCAATAAAAGTTTTATGTTTATTTAAACATAAACATTGACTAGTAAAAGGAAAGCTTCTCTTAAAGTTCTTAGTTAAGAGACAGCCGGTTTAATTAAGTATCAAGACGTTTAAGAATAGCTATATATATATATATATATATATATATATATATATATATATATATATATATATATATATATATATATATATATATATATATATATATATATATATATATATATATATATAATGTGGATGCATAGCTATTTTTGCAATGCTTGTCGTCATATTTTTTCTGCGGGTCCTCTCTTCGATTTATCAAGAACGACGAGATAAAAGTAACAATTGTGCGTCAAAATATCGGCGTTGTGATATCACATTGCTGGATATCGCATAGGCAGTCACCTCTCATACAGGAAGACTCCACCACCAACAGATCTCCGTCCTTCCCTCAGCTTAAGTTTCGCAGCGAAGAATCTTTTTATTTTCAAATGCATGTGGAAGGAAGATATCAGACCATCTCTGTCATTAGACGTTTTATCATTGAGTTTCAAACATCAAGCATAAGTTATTAGGCTAGAAACCTAAAATATTATTTGACTTCAAAGTTAGAAAATCGTAAAATCGCTTAAGAGCATGATCATTACTTCTATCACGTAATGATGGCATCTATGGCTAATTAGTCAGTTATCAATTTCCAGTCACGCTCCTACTCTCTTGCACTTTGACTATTGATAATTTAAAGAATTGTTGAGATTTGAGAAAAGCATTTTTTTGCAAATATTGGTTTATAGATTGGCTGAAATGCATCATAGCAGATGTTGCATCTTAAAATGTAAATCAGTCGTTAGATCAGCTGCTCTGGTGATTTTATGCTAACTATGCTCACTGAATAACCCCAGGTGTTTGCGAAAGAATGTGGTTAACCAATCGTCCCTGGACATCGAAACAATGACAAGTTTTTTAACAGAAAATAGGCATATATAAACATGTGAAGTATTTTATTTTAGAAGCGGGCATTTACGCAAAGATTTTGAAGATGTACAAAATTTTATCTCACACTCCCGTTGTCACTATGAATATTAGGCCACACTTTATGGAATGGAAAACATATCTTCTTTTGATATGTTCGTCCAGATGATATAATACCCTGGATATTAACCGCTCACCTACATCATGTAAGGGTAGCGAGCTACAAAGAACTGAAGAAGATTAAGTAAGTACATAGGTGTCAGGTAACGTCTAATTCGGGAAATATTTCGCAAATAGAACAGAGCACATTTAATTTTTGAGCTAACAAATGATCGCATGGACATCTGCTGATCAAATGTCGCACCGAATTTTTTCACACTACTGGCAGATTCAATATTTGAATCACTAACTAAGATGGAAACATGAGACAACTTTGAGAGAGTTTACTTCGAACCTTTCAAAATGAGTTCGGTTTTGTCATCATTCATTTTTAGCATATTTTTGGCCATTCATGAACTGAAAATTTTAACATATCCTTCTAATCTACTCAAATCTGGGTTGTTGTTTTTAAAGGCAACGTACAACTGACTGCAATCAGCATAAAAGTGAGACAAAACGTTATCCTGATCGGCAATGTCGGCCAGCGGACTAACATAGAGAGTAAAGAGAATCGGTCTTAAGACCGATCCCTGTGGTACGCCGAACTTAAGCTCCGATGCATCTGAGCGAACACCGTTTATCAAAACTGATTGATGTCTGTTTGATATATATGACTTAATCCAAAGCAGTACCGACCCTTGTATATGGAAACGTGACTGCAATCGCGCAAATAAAATATTATGATCCAGAGTGTCAAACGCAGCGCTTAGATCTAGCAGTGCTAGTGCTACCATTTTCTTGTTGTTGAAAGATTGCATAATATTGTTCTTTCCACATAATAGTGCCGTTTCCGTACTGTGAAAAATTCGGTAGGCCGGTTGATATTTTATGTGCAAATTTTTAGAAATAATATGATCATTTATGCGTTTGGATACAACTCTCTCTATTAGTTTTGACAGGAAACTCAAATTCGATACGGGTCTAACATTTTTCAAAACATCTTTATCTAAACTAGCCTTTTTCAGCAGAGGTAGTATGAGCGTTTTGAAAATTGGCACTGGACGTAGCGTATATACGGCAGTCTCACGCGCCTACAGGCCACAAAAATGGATGGATTCGTTTCAAATTCTGCACACAAGTTATCTGAGACCTTCCGCAGTGCAGTGATCAAGCATTTTCCGGCTAGGACTTGGCGGATTTTTCAAAATCGGCGCTGTACTTAGTGTACCTACGACATTCTCACGCGCCTACTGGTTAATGGATTGATTCGTCTAAAGGTTAGACACTGCGTCTGCCTATCCTTCCACTTTTAAATTTTGCGTAGTCAACACGCAACAGCCTTACACAAACCATATCCCCCACGGGGAATAGACGTACTCCTCGAGACGTAGTCAAGTTTTTTACGCTATTGTTATCTATGGGTATTGAGTACATTATATTGAACACAGTGCATGTAAAGACAATAGGGCTATTACAAAAGATGTGTGCTTAAGGGAGAAGCTAAATACGACTGAACCCTATTGACATGTGCTCTGTCTTTTAAAATGCGTATAAATAAAACAATTAATTCATTGTCTTATACTCAGTTAAGATGCTATACAACGTGTTAAGTCTGAATATCGGTGATGTGAAAAGAAAACGGAACGACCTCTCGCTATCTGATAAAGTTAAATTAATCAAAGCTAGTGATGGAAAAAGTGTAAGTAAAATAGGCGAAGATTTTAGTTGTAGTTGTCAGATAGAACAGGACCTCGAAATTAGGGACACCCCGCCATTAGGGGCAAAATTATTCAGTCACTTTTTGTCCCTAATAGCGGGGTTTCACTGTATATGCACACAGAATATGCCAACATAAGGAAACCTTTTGTATATGTTAAAAAACACTAAAGGTGTCACTTAAGAGAGACCATACATAAAAAATAGCAAATAGGGAGACCAAAGTACACACACAGACGCAGCTGACCCTCCAGCTTCCGATATCGAAAAGTTAACCGTCAACAGGCGGCGCGGTTTTTTTTTATTTTCAGTTTTTTCTAATCAATTTTGCATTAATAAATTTAGCTTTTGATTTTTTTTAATTGTCAAAAAACTAAAAGCAGACAAATAAGTCAAATAATGACCGATTTCTGAACGAAATCAAAACCACCGTCAACTTGGAGCTCGGATTTTGCTCAAGTTATCTGCCAACACGCGACATGAGCGAAGCCTCTTTTGTTTCGCTTTACTTCATTTAAATATAAAAATAAACGTTGTAAAATGTAAAGAAACGCACGTGATTAACACTGTGCTTTTGTTATTATTCTTACTCACCGTCAAGACAAAACGAGAAGATAATTGTTACGTGTAAAAAGCAGGTACGATACATAACCTTATCAACATATATTACTCAATAAAGCTTAGTCAAAGTCAAATGGCGAGCGGCGCACTTTGGTTATGGTAATTAGGGTTGACCTCACCATTATAAAAGTTTTATTTCCTATTGTAAACAAAATTGAAAAAAAAACGCCCACGTCATGGTTGATGACTTTGTTCACGCTTTCAAATGATATATGAAGAAAAAATCTACGTGTCAAATTGTAGAAATTATTGTGGCGAAACTTCGACTGAAATACAAGATAAACATTAAAATTGGAAAATTTGAGAAACTGCCTTATAGAAATAAAAATATCGAAAAAATTAACAAACAGGTCAGGTTCTGTCACACACTTTTCTTTCATCTTTCTAGAGAGATATGGATGGAATTTCTACGTGGTTAATTACAGAAAATATTGTAGCGAAACTTTGTCAGTGGTACAGTTTAAATATGACTAGTGCGCTTGTATTCATGTTTAACAGATGTTTAATAGATGAAAATGGCTTTGGTAACAATTGAGCCATATCACTACAACGGAGATGATGTCTTAGTTGGGAACTCTCAAGATGATGGTCTCATTATGTTCATTCAAAATTACTTGGTCAGATATCGCAACTTGATTGGACCGCTAGCAAAAGCTTTACGTGGTCCTGCAGTGGTAGTGAACCATCATCGCCAGCCTCAGCGCAAGCATCATGACGAGAAGAGAATTGTTACGTGTAAAAAGCAACTGACGACAAAAATGTGTGAAGTCAGAAGTCATCTGGCGACACAGTTTCTCAATCGGCGACAAAACCTTATGTCGTCAGTTACTTAAACCATCTTTTTGCATATATGTTATTGTTTACTTTGAATAATAAATTTAAAAAATATACAAATGTGTGTAAAGCAACTATGAAAAAATAAAATTACCCAAAGCTTACAGTTTGTTTATTTTAGTGCACTTGTACATAGAAGCAAACAACAAGAAAATAGTACAATTAAGCACTTATTTATTAAACAAGTGTGTAAGTAGTTCAGTGAAGACAAAAATGTGTGAAAAACGTAAGTCAGAAGTCATCTGGCGACACCATTTCTGACCTGGCAACAAAACCTTATGTCGTTAGTTACTTACACCATCTTTTTGCATATATACATTGATATATAATATTGCGTCATAAGATCGATAAATAACCGCTGAAAAACACATTTGGTTCATTACTCGGTTTTGTATTTTAATTCGCTAGCGGCAGTATTACAAGCAGTAAATTAATTTAGTGCATTTGGTAACTAATTCCAGTAGACCATGCCTATAAGTACATCAGGGTATAGCGACATTGCGCTAACGGCGACGTTTTTTAAATCCAATTCTTTTTTTTTTTTTTTGCTATTTTTTTAAGTGCTATTGTCCAAATTTTTTCCCAAAATTGTCTAAAAACTATCGAGAACTTTAATGTAATTTTTTTTTCTTTCTGGAGTCAATCACATTTTTAATTCTGTATTTTACCGCTTTTTTAAAACTTATACTCCCATTAGCAGCCATCTATATATTAGCTAAGTTAAATGCTAATTTTGCATATTGAAAGCATGGCATTAAAAATCCCACATACGGAAAACAAATGGATATAGTTGCACAATATTTTTTTCTTAAATGAAATGTAATAGTATGGTATTGCAGTTCAAAATAAATATAAATAAAATATATAAAATTAAGAATATTCTCGGGATTCTAGGTATGCTTTGTATTTACTTATTGAATGGCCTGCGACGGCGTCGCAAACAGTCGAAACACATATATTGCGGAAGAATTTGCGGGAGTACAAATTTCTGACTGTTTCGAATAAAAAAGAGTTCGGGCGTATAAATTTATGTATGATGCTGGATATAATATGTAGCAATATATGGATACTTACTTGCCACCACCTCTTTTCTATAATTTTTGTGTTTTAGCAGAAATGTGATGGAATATAATTATTTTTATATGCTATAGTAACGTATTGCTTGAAACATTTTGCACTATTTTATCAGTGGATGTGCACTACAACGACCGTGAAGAGTCTGCTTGTAAATATGGAAGTACAGAGCTGCTGACATTGATTTCTTATACGTATGTATCTAGCGATTTACGAGATAATGGGGATGACGGTTAGCTCAGTCGATAGAGCCTTGGTCCTGTAATCCTAAAGTCCCTGGTTCGAAACTGGACAGGGATGGAAAGCAGGGGATTGACTTTCGCCCAAGTTGCCTCAGCTAAACAACTGCACTAGCTAGATTTTTTAGTCCCAGCGGACCTTTTCTATCTTCCTAGGACAGACAGGGTCACAGTTCCTGCAATAGAAATGGCCATTGATCTCAATTTTCGAGGCTCGGGATCTTTAGGCGCACGTTCAAGGACACCGAGGCTGGAACTGGCAGGCTTTCTCTTTAAAAGCACACTGAGAAGTACCCTGGCGCATTATTTTCGACGTCAGCGAAACTCCCAAACTAGAGTAAAACGTGGTTTTGCAACTGTGGATTCACTGTTGTTGTGGGCGATAATGAGGGATTCAATGTCCTGATCTCAAGAAAACACATATTTTTCTCAGTAAAAAATTGCTATCTGACCATAAAACTTAATTTATAATTGGGCCATTTATGTGATGCACCCTTTCTAAAATGACGCCGTTGGCCCCAGTCGTGCGCCGAGATTTGAAAATTGACATCAATGGCATTTCCTATTATAGGAACTATGACTCTTGCTGTCGTATGAAGACTGCAAGAGTCATCTAGGACTATAGATTATTTACCACCACGGAATTCAAAATTAGCACAAATGAGTATTGCGGCCGTCCCTTACAAAAAGGCCTCACCAACAAAGCAGTTATACGTACAGCGAAACTCATAGCTTCAACTAGGAACTGAAGAAAAACACACAAACACGCTTTTACGCATCTCCAAGTAAGAACTGACATCTATAAACATACCAGTAACCTAAGTCAAATCCGCCTGTACCTGTACCGTCGCCACCTCCCGAAAACAACAATTATCCCGGAAACGATTTTTTTGCCGAACTTCCCGGCAACTGCCACTGGTTCTCCAATGCAAAATACTGAGCTGCTATAAGTAAACCGTCAGTATACGCATATCAAGTAAGATTTGTGTTCATGTGTAACCATTTTAGCTCTTAGCAGTCATTTTGAAAAGCGAGTGATAGTCTTACAGTTTACACTTAAAATTTATATTTCGGGATGATAGAATAAAGTGGCGAGTTACAGCTGGAAAATCCTGCCCGAAAAAAATACACCGGCCTTGCATTTTTCTTAATCATGACATTTTACTTCACAAAACTTGTGTAAAATACTGAATTTGCTACATATAAGAGCATCTCCGGATCGCGTCCAAAAGATGAGAGTTATTGAAACCATTGAAAAGTGGCGAACAGTCCTAGGTTACTGGTAGTTTTATTGCGGCCACAATAGCAGATTGGAATAGTCTCCCCAGTAGCGTATTCCAAAAACATAGCCCAGCTTCAGAGCACGTTGAGGAATTTAACAATTACATTAGAAGTTCAGTCGTCTAGGATCCTTGGCGCATGTGCGGTGTAGTAACGTCGTGAGATGTCACACATTCAATACTGCGAAGATTGCGAATCTGAAATCTATAAAAAAAACTTGTGCTGAAACGGTAGATAAACAGTAAAACATTAATATATTTCGTTCTTTTTTACCGGAAAAGCCTGGAAAAAACCTGTGTTGTTAGCCCAAGCTTTGTCATTGACTGAAAGTGTGTCATTTTCTGCCGTATATTGTTATAATCTCCTAGGTACAGAACCAGGATTTCCATGATTTTGAAAGGGTTACAGCGATGTGCCAATTGCAAGGAGCCACGTTCAAATGCAGATTGCTCCTTTATCAACTTTAGAAGGTAAATAAAATTGCGATTCGGCGATAGATATTAAAGTTTTTATTCATGGAAATACAGGTTCTACGGCATCTACGGTTTAGATGCCGTAGAACCTGGTGACTGACTAGTGCTACTACTTGAGTGATAGTTATAACATAGAGCACAAAAGTTTTGAATAAACCAATTCGTAATTTTATACTTTTTAAAATCCACGAGGTGAGGAAGAATCCATGAGAGGAAGAAAAGAAGTGAATTTGACCCAGATAGGCCAAAAGTCAACTTCAGTTGCTGCATGCAAATTTACGGTGCACTATCAGCAACTTGTTTTTCATAATATTCCAAAATAATATTGCCCATATCCATTAACTAGAAGATTGGAACTACAGAGTATTTGTTTTTGTTATTGTTGATGTTAGTTAAGGTCCCTACATGTTACAGATATGACGCTGTGGCCCACTCAAATGTAGGGGAAATAGTACTCGTACTGATTAAAAGGTTGTCACTCGCTTCATTTAATATGTTGAAAATTATCGAACGTTTATTGGATATATTTGTTGCAGGATAAATTCAGTCAAACCTGGCATACACGCGACCCGAGTATTTACAAGAATAAAAACCGGACTCCGCAGAATACAAGTGACAAGAAAGCTTTAACAGATGGTGTCGTGATCTCAGGAGAAGCTAAAGATGTACTTTTCCATTTGCTTGTGCTAGTATTGAATGTTGTTAACAGGTATGGGATATTATATCTTTGTCAAGGTTAAAGTGCTCAAAATGTTAGAATTAATGATTGACACGAAACCTTATTTCAGTACACCTAATAGGAATTTAAATTGCGACGAAGGATATGGACTTGACGTGGCTTCTCATGTGATATTTTATTTCTGAAGCATATAGAGATGTATGGTATTATACTTTCATTTGTTTTAGAATTACTTTAAAAGCGGTACGATAATGAAGTACATGAATATATAAGAGATTTAAATGAGCATATTTCGTAATTTCAGGGATGGCTTCTTCCTTAAGCACAAGAAAGCAAATGATGACGTCATTGCCAGACTAGAAACGCCACAAAATACCGGTGTCTGCAACAAGTGCGACTTGGGCATCTTCAATGCACACCAACTGTGTACCCAATGTGGAAGAAGCCTCCATTCAAACTGCTGCCTTTTTAGAAGGTATCTGAAGTGAAAAAATACTGAGAAGAGTGCGTGAACAAAACAGGTCTTTTCTGACTTCTTTATTAAAATAATACATTATGCGGATGCATCAGATCAATGGTGGGCAGATCGGGCTTGCTTATTAAAGAAGAACTACTTGAGAGCTGAGCAGAGCGCCCCCTGCAGGAATGCGAAATAAACAAATGATTGCGACGGAGGTGCAGGAAGTAAAACAATAGCCAGTGCTAGAAGATATGTTTATATGAAGATATGTTTATATGAAAGCGATCGAGCGGCTCAAATGTTTTATTGAGGAGTGAGGGGTATTGATGGGATAGTGCATATATTTTATCACTATATTACTAAAGTTTGATGTGCCACCACCGGAGAGCGCAGTAATTCCGCATAAAAAATCGTTATGCCTGCACCCCGAAGGAGTTGATCCTACAATGACACTAAAAAAAGTTTAAAATATATGCACACATTTGATAATATATGCACACAGAATATGCCAACATAGGTAGACCTTTTGAACATGTTAAAAGACACTAAAGGTGTCAATAAGAGAGACCATAGATGAAAAAAATAGTATTTAGGGAGACAAAGGTATGGTCTCCCAAAGTTGTATTTTTTTGTTATATATCATTGATTATTATATATGATGCGCATTTGGTCCCCCTATTTACAATATTACTAGTTTGGTGTGATACCACCGGAGAGCGCAGTAACTCCGCATAAGAAATCGCACCCTGTAGGAGTTGAACCTACAATGACACTAAAAATATTATATGATAATATATGCACACATTTGATAATATATGCACACAGAATATGCCAACATAAGGAGACCTTTTGTATATGTTAAAAGACACTAAAGGTGTCACTTAGAGAGACCATAGATAAAAAATAGTAAATAGGGAGACGAAAGCATGGTCTCCCAAAGTTGTATTTTGGGCTATATATCATTGATTATTATATATGATGCACACTTGGTCCCTCTATTTACTATTTTCATGCATGCTCTCTGATAAAATAATAATTAAAAATCCTTTACTATTACCTCAGTTACACTAACTTACTGGTAATAAAAGAAAAAGTAATAATATAAATAAAAACAAAAACAACAAAACGCGATTTTAGTTCTAAAAATTGTAAGGATTTTAAAATAATTATTTTGATACAATAAAGTTTGTCATTTTTAGTAGTTCTTCAAAGAAATAGTCGTGTAGTAATCTCAAAGTAAATTTAGATTGAGAAATGAAATGACGCGATGGATCTCCCATTGTTTTCCTGTGTATGTGCCCGTACATTTTGTTATTTGGTATGTGATGCTTGGGCGGAAAACGATTTAAATAAGCTATATGGCATCAACTTGATGTTTATTCAATAAAGATTGAAAAACCAAAAAAAATGCTTGTTTGTATTTATTTTCCCCTTCTCCCCTTCCCCGTTCCTTGGGTGCAGAAAATATATTAAAGCTCCGCCATTTCCCTCCCTCTCAAAAAGGATGGCAAATTGTAGTTACTTCGAATTTAAGATTTCCAAGTCTGGCCATCAATGCGGCCGTACTTGATATACATTCATAAGTTACTATATCGTTTCATGTGTAAACATCCGGTGGCCTGGAGGGGTCAGCTGGGGTAGTATCTCGGGACAATTATCAGAAACGGAAAAATGAAATTTCACTGTTTAATATGGTATGACAGCCTGTCTCAAAAACCAGTTTCACATGCTGTTATGGCATAGTTCGGTTCTTATCTTGCTGTGCTTCGCCCGGAGATTGCCAGTTCGTTGCAAAAAATGTTAGGCAAGCATTCTGTGGCAGTCGAACCAAAAAAAGCATACATGCAAAGAAAAATTCACTGTTGTTGTGGGCGATAGTGATGGATTCGATGTCCTATCTCAAGAAAACACATATTTTTCTCAGTAAAAGATTGCTATCTGACCATAAAACTTGTGCGCCATAATTTATAATTGGGCCATTTATGTGATGCACCCTTTTTAAAATGACGCCGTTGGCCCCAGTCGTGCGCCGAGATTTGAAAATTGACATCAATGGCATTTCCTGTTATAGGAACTATGACTCGTGCTGTCGTATGAAGACTGCAAGAGTCATCTAGGACTATAGATTTTTCACCACCACGGAATTCAAAATTAGCACAAATGAGTATTGCTTCCTTCCCTTAAAAAAGACCTCACCAACAAAGCAGTTATACGTACAGCGAAACTCGTAGCTTCAACTAGGAACTGAAGAAAAACACACAAACAAACTTTTACGCATCTCCAAGTAAGAACTGACATCTATAAACATACCAGTAACCTAAGTCAAATCCGCCTGTACCTGTACCGTCGCCACCTCCCGAAAACAACAATTATCCCGAAAATGATTTTTTTGCCGAACTTCCCGGCAACTGCCACTGGTTCTCCAATGCAAAATACAGTCATTTTGAAAAGCGAGTTGATAGTCTTACAGTTTGCACTTAAAATTTATATTTCGCTATGAAAGAATAAAGTGGCGAGTTGCAGCTGGAAAATCCTGCCCGAAAAAAATACACCGGCCTTGCATTTTTGTAAATCATGACATTTTACTTCACAAAACTTGTGTAAAATTCTGAATTTGCTACATATAAGAGCATCTCCGGATCGCGTCCAAAAGATGAGAGTTATTGAAACCATTGAAAAGTGGCGAACGGTCCTAGGTTACTGGTAGTTTTATTGCGGCCACAATAGCAGATTGGAATAGTCTCCCCAGTAGCGTATTCCAAAAACATAGCCCAGCTTCAGAGCACGTTGAGGAATTTAACAATTACATTAGAAGTTCAGTCGTCTAGGATCCTTGGCGTGTGTGCGGTGTAGTAACGTCGTGAGATGTCACACCTTCAATATTGCGAAGATTGCGAATCTGAAATCTATAAGAAAAACTTGTGCTGAAACGGTAGATAAACAGTAAAACATTAATATATTTCGTTCTTTTTTACCGGAAAAGCCTGGAAAAAACCTGTGTTGTTAGCCCAAGCTTTGCCATTGACTGAAAGTGTGTCATTTTCTGCCGCATATTGTTATAATCTCCTAGGTACAGAGCCAGGATTTCCATGATTTTGAAAGGGTTGCAGAGATGTGCCAATTGCAAGGAGCCACGTTCAAATGCAGATTGCTCCTTTATCAACTTTAGAAGGTAAATAAAATTGCGATTCGGCGATAGATATTAAAGTTTTTATTCATGGAAATACTGATCCCTGGCAGGGTTCAGATGCCGTAGAACCTGGTGACTGATTAGTGCTACTACTTGAGTGATAGTTATAACATAGAGCACAAAAGTTTTGAATAAACCAATTCGTAATTTCATACTTTTTAAAATCCACGAGGTGAGGAAGAATCCATGAGAGGAAGAAAAGAAGTGAATTTGACCCAGATAGGCCAAAAGTCAACTTCAGTTGCTGCATGCAAATTTACGTTCACGGTGCACTATCAGCAACTTGTTTTTCATAATATTCCAAAATAATATTGCCCATATCCATTAACTAGAAGATTGGAACTACAGAGCATATGTTTTTGTTATTGTTGATGTCAGTTAAGGTCCCTACATGTTACCGATATGACGCTGTGGCCCACTCAAATGTAGGGGAAATAGTACTCGTACTGATTAAAAGGTTGTCACTTGCTTCATTTAATATGTTGAAAATTATCGAACGTTTATTGGATATATTTGTTGCAGGATAAATTCAGTAGAACCTGGCATATACGCGACCCGAGGATTTACAAGAATAAAAACCGGACTCCGCAGAACACAAGTGACAAGAAAGCTTCAACAGAGAGTGTCATGTCCTCAGGAGAAGCTACAGATGTACTTTTCCATTTGCTTGTGCTAGTATTGAATGTTGGTAACAGGTGTGGGATATTATATCTTTGTCAAGGTTAAAGTGTTCAAAATGTTAGAATTAATGATTGACACGAAACCTTATTTCAGTACACCTAATAGGAATTTAAATTGTGACGAAGGATATGGACTTGACGTGGCTTGTTATGGAATATTTCATTTTTGAAGCATATAAAGATGTATGGTATTGTACTTTCATTTGTTTTAGAATTACTTTAAAAGCGGTACGATAATGAAGTACATGAATTAATATATAAGAAATTTAAATGAGCATATTTCGTAATTTCAGGGATGGCTTCTTCCTTAAGCACAAGAAAGCAAATGATGGCGTCATTGCCAGACTAGAAACGCCACAAAATACCGGTGTCTGCAACAAGTGCGACTTGGGCATCTTCAATGCACACCAACTGTGTGCCCAATGAGGAAGAAGTCTCCATTCAAACTGCTGCCTTTTCTGAAGGTATCTGAAGTGACAAAATACTGAGAAGAGTGCGTGAACAAAACAGGTCTTTTCTGACTTCTTTATTGAAATACTACATTATGCGGATGCATCAGGTCAATGGTGGGCAGATCGGGCTTGCTTATTAAAGAAGAACTACTTGAGAGCTGAGCAGTAACTCCGCATAAAAATCGTTATGCCTGCACCCCGAAGGAGTTGATCCTACAATGACACTAACAAAAAACTTTTAAAATATATGCACACATTTGATAATATATGCACACAGAATATGCCAACATAGGTAGACCTATTGAACATGTTAAAAGACACTAAAGGTGTCACTAAGAGAGACGATAGATGAAAAAATAGTATATAGGGAGACCAAGGTATGGTCTCCCAAAGTTGTATTTTTGGGTTATATATATCATTGATTATTATATATGATGCGCATTTGGTCCCCCTATTTACAATATTACTAAAGTTTGGTGTGCCACCACCGGAGAGCGCAGTAACTCCGCATAAGAAATCGTTATGCGTGCACCCTGTAGGAGTTGAACCTACAGTGACACTAAAAAATATTATATGATAATATATGCACACATTTGATAACATATGCACACAGAATATGCCAACATAGGGAGACCTTTTGTATATGTTAAAAGACACTAAAGGTGTCACTTAGAGAGACCATAGATAAAAACAGTAAATAGGAAGACCAAAGCATGGTCTCCCAAAGTTGTATTTTTTTGTTATATATCATTGATTATTATATATGATGCACACTTGGTCCCTCTATTTACTATTTTCATGCATGCTCTCTGTAAAATAATAATTAAAAATCCTTTACTATTATCTCAGTTACACCAACTTACTGGTAGGAAAAGAAAAAGTAATAATAGAAATAAAACAAAAACAACAAAACGCGATTTTAGTTCTAAAAATTGTAAAGATTTAAAAAAATTATTTTGATACAATAAAGTTTGTCATTTTTAGTAGTTCTTCAAAGAAATAGTCGTGTAGTAATCTCAAAGTAAATTTAGATTGAGAAATGAAATGACGCGATGGATCTCCCATTGTTTTCCTGTGTATGTGCCCGTACATTTTGTTATTTGGTATGTGATCCTTGAGTGGAAAACGATTTAAATAAGCTATATGGCATCAACTTGATATTTATTCAATAAAGATTGAAAAGCCAAAAAAAAATGCTTGTTTGTATTTAGTTTCTCCCTTCTCCCCTTCCCCGTTCCCATGGTGCAGAAAATATATTACAGCTCCCCCATTTCCCTCCCTCTCAAAAAGGATGGCAAATTGTAGTTACTTCGAATTTAAGATTTCCAAGTCTGGCCTTCAATGCGGCCGTAGGTGATAAACATTCATAAATTACTATATCGTTTCATGTGTAAACATCCGGTGGCCTGGAGGGGTCAGCTGGGGTAGTATCTCGGGAAAATATCAGAAACGGAAAAATGAACCATCACTGTTTAATATGGTATGACAGCCTGTCTAAAAAACCAGTTTCACATGCTGTTGTGGCATAGTTCGGTAATTATCTTGCTGTGCTTCGCCCGGAGATTGCCAGTTCACTGCATAAAAATTGTTAGGCAAGCAACCTGTGGCAGTCGAACCCAAAAAAAGCATGCATACAAAGAAAAATTCTCATCTCTGCCCTTGTTCTTATTCTGTGTTAATAAGTGTTTGAATAAAAACTTAAGGAAATGTTTTATTTTGTAAAATAGATGTTTTGATACGGGATGAAATTAACTTTTCGGGAGTGGCGGTCGTGAGGTACAGTTGACGACAGGTACATTCTCTTGTATCTGTGGCCGTATTCACGAACATCTGAGTTTATTTACTTAGATATTAAACTTAGATATCAAGATTAAGCTTACGTAAGTTTACTTACTTACGTCATATTCATTACGTAAGTTTATCAACTTACATTCTAAGTCAATATTGACAAATTTTCATAAAGAGTGCGACTAATCGTAATCGTATAAAGTGGTTGTCAATGTAAATATCGGAGGCCGATGACAACTTTTAGATGTTTCGGAGCGTTAAAGCTTCTTCTTGTTTCCTACTCAAATTTTCGAGATTTTCCACCAAAAAATGAATATGTTCTCTTGAAAATCCATATCGAGTTAAAAGTTCATCGTCATTGTAAACTTCAAACGGATTACTCCTATCTCGAAACACTTTCCCTCCTAAAAACCCTTTCATATTCTTCATTTAATCTCAATAAATTGATTGTTGCGAAGGTAAACAAAGCACTCCAGGTATTTAAATATCGCGTGGGATTGAGCTTAGAATCTAAGTGTAGTCCGAAGTAAACTTAGAATTTTGAACTTATACTTGAGTGGAAGCTTAAACTTACATTTTGTGAATACCGCTAAGTTACTTCAACGGGAAAGTTAACTCTTACATTTTTGCACTTAGATTGACTAAGTTTACACTTACACATTCGCGAAGCCGCAACTGGTTTACGGGTGAATATACCAGGTTGGCTATGGTTACGGCCTGTCCCTAAACAAAAATTGTTGCCAATATCTGCAGGCAATAACCGAATTGTGTCAGTGTAATTACGGAAAATTTGGTGCCATGATTATTGGTTTTAACTTAGTCCTAGATGACTCTTGCCGTCTTCCTATGACAGCAATAGTGATAGTTCCTATAACAGCACGTGTCGTTGATGTCAATTTTGTTAATCTCGGCGCATGACTCAGGCCACTGGCGTTATTTTAGAAAGAGTGCATCACACAAATGACCCAATTATAAATACAACGCACAGTTTCTATGGTTAAACAACAATTTTGTACTGAGAAAAATGTTTTCTTGGGATCAGGATACAAAATCTCCCATTATCTCCCACAGCATCAATAAGTCAATTCACACTTTGACTTTTGCCGAAAAGTTTGTGCGTTTCGGCTGAATTTAGGTGGGATAAGGATATAAAGAGATGATAAAAAAACGGCAAAAATCAACAAAATTCCATTTTGTCAGCAACGTGTTCTCATGTTGGTTATTAAAGGGACTGAATAATATGTAAAATACTTTTTAGAAGATCATATGATGGCTTTATAAATTTGAAAGTGTGCATGTTGAAAGAAAATTAGAATTTTGATGTTTTCCCTTATCATTTCTTCATAATTTATCTCCCAACATTTGCAGTCAAAACAACACCTCCACCGGAGATCCCAAAGTGCGAATTGGCTTATGGCTCTACGATAAGCCAATTCGCACTTTGACTTTTTCAGAAAAGTTTTTACGTTTCGGCTGAATTCAGGTGTGATAAGGATATAAAGAAATGAAAGAAAAAAAACGAAAAGAAAAATCAACAAAATTCCATTTTGTCAGCAACATGTGCTCATGGGACCAAAAAAAATGAAAGAAATGACAGAAAAATATGGAAGAAATATCGCAAAAACAGTTTATACTCGAAACATAAAAGAAATTGAAACTTGAAACTATTTGTTAAAACTTATAATACATTTTAAAATAGCACAGGAGTTGTTAAAAACCTGACTGCTCTTTGGTGCAAGAGAAATTTGACATTTAGGTGAAATCTCTCTATCATTTCTTTCATTTTTTACCCGGTTACTTTAATTCGAAACGCAGAACTTTTGCACATTTTTATTGGGAGCGCCCTAAGTGTGATTTGGCTTGTGGGTAACTGGGGGCATAATGAGCGATATTTCGAGTTTATAGCAGTTTTATACCAATACAAATTCTTGGATAATTAAGCTAAGTATTAACACTTTTCTAAACGGTAAAAATTATTCAAAGAGCTAGCTTCCTAGCATGTGACAAATAGGCCAAAATGTATGCAGTCGGCCTACAACAAGAAAAATACACTGTTATATTTGGTATTAAAACAACTGCGTTTTTCGTTGTTTTATCATTAGTAACTGTAAACAAGTGGGCGATAATATAGGTTTTGTGCTAAAACATAAGATAAGAGCTTACTTTGCACGACAGTAATATGTCAAGTAGTCTTCAGGCTGCATGTAATAGTTTCAAGTATTTTGTTATTTAGTTTAACTCCTTTCTTTCAAGTTATTTTCATTAGTTACTTCTCTTCGTCTCTGTCGGGTAGATGTAAACAATACAAACAAAATTACCTGAAGTTTGTAACCACATCTCTAGCGGAAATAGACGAAACTGTGAAATTGCTTTTATTCCGAATAACTCCCCTCTAAAACTTGTATAAAGTGCAAGAAAATTATAAAATTACAAAAATTAAAAAAAAGATTTAGCGAGTCCACTGACTCTGCTAAAAGTGATCATTTGGAGACGGTGATCATTTACAAAATTAAGGAGACGGTCTCTTTTAGTGGGTGTGTTTCTGGCCAAAAAATTGGTCGAATAAAGGAGACCTCGAATTTTTGTTTATTCGTTATTGTTGTGTTTTTTTTTCAAAACAACCACAACAGATAATAACAATAATATTAATTTAAGATATCTATGCGATAACAAAAGAAAAAATGTGGAAGAGAAAGGATGTACATTTGGTCTCCCCATCTATTATTTATAAGCATGGTCTCCCCAGGTCGCAAGGGGTAGGTATATATGTATATATATATATATATATATATATATATATATATATATATATATATATATATATATATATATATATATATATATATATATATATATATATATATATATAAGTATTAAAAATAAGTTCCATGAAATAATTATTGCACAACATTGGTAAAAGCGACAATAAACCTACAATGACCATTCGAAAAGACAAAAAAATGATCGAATTAAATATTAAAAATAGCGAAAAAGACAGGATAAATATTAAAGTTGCGTTTTTCTTTTTTCTTTTTAACTTAGTGTTTTATTTAAAATGTAATCTACACAGTGAAAATTCGTTAAATCTTCCTGAGGTTAAACTATGACAACAAGAATATTAGGAAAATAGATAGAACCCGTCTTATATACATACAGACAAAAATTTGACAAGAATAGCCTAATCTAACATTGAAAGACCGGTTAACGGGGATCGACTGACTAATCTCTGAAAGTGTGTTGGATAAAAATAAATTGCTAGATAAGAATGTTGAAAAGTTGCTAAATTATTTCAATGTTTTGAATTGAAATACAAGCAGTGTTTTCGTCGACTCACATCAATCGACATTATTCTTACTCATCAAGTCATGTCATAATATGGGTTTATAAGGCAATGAATAATGCATTATTTAATAGACGTGTTTGATTTTTCAAGCTCTTCGAAGATATGACCAAGTAATTCCAGGCCGTACACTTGCAAACATTGACTGAGCAGTGTTGTGACCCATCCCAATGTATTCTTCCAGTTCAGACAATCGTTGGAAAAGTCAATCCCCCATTCAAAATTCCGTGCTGGGGGCCAGCTTCGGACCATAGAACCGTACTAGACCAACGTTCTAATTAGGTGAATATCAAACCCTGATTCTTATTCACCCACATCTGGACATAAATTACAAACAGGTAGTTCTAGATACTTTACTGAAGCAATAAAAAATATAGTTCATTCAAAAACAAATTTTAGTCGAGGAAACAACAAGTCACTGACTAATTGTGACCACTTTATTCCTATTACTGATTTCCTTATTCCTATTTCTGACTCTTTCATTTCTTATTTTTATTTCTATTTTTAATTTCCAAATTCCGATTATCCACTTTGTAATTCCCAGAAACAATTTTGACTCTTATGATTGAAGAATATTTATAATATTAAGAATATATCCTTCGGTGTGGCATAATATGGAGTGATTTTAATTGCATACAATATTTATACATATAAATAACTGGATAACGTCAATAAATTTAAGGCTGTAAGTCCAATAAATGTGTTATGGATCCAGCTACTGTATTAACTTTTGTTTCAAGTACTGCATTTGCGTCTTAACGGACCGCGGATGCGTATAACAGTAAGCTCATGCCTTGTCAATTTCCAATGAAAAAAGTTAGGAATCCATAAATATGAGGTGAAACCTAAAAATGAGGTATTACTTCAGGTGCAGATTGCTTTCTCAAGATTATTCACTCTCCTGCTGTTATAAAACAGTTGGCCTCTGATGAGATCTGTCTGTTATGTATAAACACAGACGGATATTTTAAAAAGTAAGACGCTCTTTTATGAATATTATTTTTGAGGAATCCCCAGGGAGTATGCGGAGTAAAAAGGTGTTAAAACCAAAGACCGAACCGCCTTATGTTGAACATATTTTAAAAAGTATGTGCTCTCCTTTATGAGTAGTATTTTCATGGAATCCCCAGTGGGCATGCGAAGGAAAAAGATGTTATACAAAACAGACCTAAACACCAAACAGGTTGGCTTTTGATCAACAATGTCACTTCCCCTAAAAACAACACCTGCATGGACAGCAAGCGGGAATTGAATCCAAAGGCCACACCATCCGCATACAACACAAGCATTTACTCCCAACACTTTGAAATTAATCCAACCCCAAGTGATGATATATCTTCATAGTACGAGCAATGTTTATCACCCTACGATGATAGATCAGAGATGATCAGAAGTGACCTATGAAAGCAAAAAAAAATGGTTGTCATGCAAATGTGTTTGGAATTAAATTAGCCCGTAAATTGTTGCAACCGATAAATATTTATGCTCAAAATTTTAGCCAAAGAACTTTTGCTCAATATCTCATTGGTAAACTTTAAAGAAATTCATCGCTTTTTTTTAGACAGAAGGCAATACCGGTATGAGGCAGTACTCTACAAACATGGTTCTGTTATATTCATACTACTTTGGGCATGCACAGCTTGTAGTGCCTTTCGTTTTCGGATAACTCATAGTTCCCTTCCCGCTCCCGCCCAGTGATGACAGTATCACAATCTGAAGTGACGATAATTTAAGCCTGAAAGCCTTTTCCTCGGTCTAGCGTAAAACACTCATGAAATAAAACTAGTACATGGCATTTGCACACATATATTGCTGCAGAAAGTATTTGTACAGCTATTTTTGATGACCGAGAAATGTTGAGTCCTGTAAAACAAAAGCTTCGAGATAATGGTTCTTTGGTGGGTAGCCATGCAGAATGCAAAATGATGTCATTGACTTAACAAATAGTAAAGCACTAGACAATCAGTTACTTCCAAGATCCTTCAACCAGGTTGTTAAAAACGGTTTTCGGACCTTATGTTGTCGTTATAAAACTGCTGACCGCAGAATAGATCTATGTGTTAAATACAAAGACAAAGCAAAAGCTTTCGCAAAAAAGTATGATTTTACTCGAATACATAGTGGATGGGAGTGACAAAAACAGATTAAATGCACGCACGCTGTTTCACAACATTTATCTTCGACGTTTTGGTTTTAGACTATCGATGGGAAATCGATGTTGAAGTAAACAGTTATCTGCCTATTCTAAATATATGATACATAAAGAAATAATTTAAGTACACCAATTGGATTTAATAATAAAACATGATTGTTAGAAACGGAATTGACTCGTTGTAGAATTAGACACAACAACTCGACTTGGAAAATAGCTAGTAGTCATTCATAAAAACATTTTAAAATTAGTTTTCCCTTATTAGATGCAATGGATTCTTTAAAATATGCCCAAGTATTTTTATGTGTAAAAATTTATATTTTCTCTGTTGAATTTCTAATGTGGCACTCCTTCAAAGTGAAATTTCGTTCACATTTGCATATTGCTCCTTGAAAATATTATAAAAAATAGGGTAGAATTTCCAAAGTGTTATATTGGATTAAGGGACTATTGGATTAAAGGATTATTGGGTTAAAATAGAACTAAAATCAATTTGGGAAAATAGATTTCTGTAGCAAAGTCACTTTCTGATCTCAGGTTCCGCAGTCAAAAGAGAACAATAATGAAGTGATCTGCAAGGACAGTGTTGCTCTAAAATCGCTTCCTTCTCAAGTCAGCATTAATCAGCTTAAAAATATTTCTCAATAGGAATCCCGAAAATAGGACCAGCAGGAAATTAAATTTCATTGGTTGTCTTTTATCAGGAACCCTTTGTATTTTAACATTCCTTTTGTATCTATGTAAAGTAGAGTCACTTTTGACTTAATAATAATAAGTGTTCCTTCGTTTCAAACTGCTTTATTTTCTAAACTATTTCTATATAGTTTTATTTTGCAAGAATTCGAATAATTCTTCTAATTTTTTCTTGAATGATTTTTAAAGATGACAAATTAAATGGTGTAAAAATGGTGTTTCAAAAAGTGTCCAAAAACCAGTCGGTATCTTAAAGCTAGGCTGTGGGCTTATACGAAATATGTAGAATACCATTAGTTCCACGGGCGTGCCCTCAAAATTTAGGATTTTTTTGTTTAATAATGCGTCATTTCATGAAATTTAACTGGAGTTTCATAGATGATTTTTCGAGCTGTAAATGGCATATAGGTGTTCGCATGAGATTTTAATTCCTTCAATTTTGGCATTTCACTTTCAACCTCAGGCTATTTCGTTTTGCTAAGTAGTAATGAAATGATGACGCACCGTTTTTAATGTTTCTAAATCAAGGCATCTGGGAAATTAGGGATTTAATATCTTCGTGAAAACACCATTAAATCAACTAAAGAATTTGTGTGTTTTAACGGCCGGCTCGCACGTAAATCTCATTAAATATATTTACACATTTAAGCTTGACTTGAAGTCAACGGTCACACCCTTTTGAATGTCTAATTTTTAGAAAACTTACTAATTACAGAGACTACGTAATTATATCAATTAATACAAAGACAGCCTTTGTTACATATGCAACAAAATGTCGACAGCAAACTACATTATTGATAGTTAAATGTTAATTTAAATTTAGCTAAGTTTAAAATATGACATAAACTAGGTTAATGTTTGCAAAGAGTGACTGATGGAATGTACACAAATCATATGAAATAGATAATATCGATGAGAGGACTATTGTCTAAGTATGCATTTAAAATTTTAGCTCTAAGGTTGAATAAAATACTATTTTGATGCCAGGACTCCCCTCCACTTATAGGATAACACAAAATTTATTTCTGAAAAATGAATTTCAGTTCAGTTGAAGATATTAATTTTCATCTCCTTTTCCCTAATTGGAGCCATTGACAATAAAATAAATTGGTTTTAAGGTGAGGAAATCATATTTTATGGAAAAGATACTGAATCACAGCTTATTATTTTTGTGTCGAGTTATTCCCACTTGGCATTGATAATGCCAAATGGGGATGGATTGTCACGAATTCTTCACCTATTTTTTTATTTTTCTCGCTTTTTTTAAAATTTTTATTCTTCTTCCGCCGAATCGGTTTCCAGATATCTCCTCCGAGACCGCTGAAGCTAGACCAACCAAACTTGGCACATGTACGGAGGATCATCTGGAGTGGTGCACCTGATAAAAACTTTTGACCTTGACCTTACTGGTCAAGGTCAAATCGCGAAAAAGGTCAAACGGTTTTCAGACAATTGCTGCAAGGCCATTGAAGCTAGAAAAGCCAAACTTGGCACATATATAAAGAGCGATGTGATCTAAAGCAACCGATAAAAATTTTTGACCTTGACCTTGACCATGACCTTGAAATCGCAAAAACGTTATTTAAGAAAAACAATAAGTTATCTCGAAAATGGAAAGAGATTCTGACCTCATTTTCGACCTCCATCCTCTATACGACGATACGTAAGGTATAACTTCCGGTGTCCTTGACCTCCAGGTCACGTTCGAACCTCAAACCGGAAGTTGGCCTTTATCTGGAAAAGGGTAAGAGATAGAGCAATTCTGACCTCATTTTCGACCTCTACTCCCTATAAGACGATACGTAAGGTATAAATTCCGGTGTTCTTGACCTCCATGTCACTTTCGAGCCCCAAACCAGAAGTTGGCGGGGGATGTGCGTATGATTTTATTATCGCACTTCTCTATAATTCAGAGACGGCTACATATATATCATATTGCTGTCATCGTAGGTAAGTCCTTTTCTATACTGTACTGATTCGGAAATATATATATATATATATATATATATATATATATATATATATATATATATATATCTCGCTAACGTAATTATGAAGTTTCACAATGTTATCAAATCGTTTATGATCCCAAGCATTGAGGGAAATCAAAACACCTTTCCTCTCTTTATCTCAGTGTGACATTATTTATGGAGGCTTTTAGTACATTTCTTCGACATTCATTGCCACAATGCAACAAATATTGGATGGTGATGATGGTTGTTAGAAGGGGGTGGGAGGTTGGTGTGTTAGATTTCTTTTCCCTTATCGTCCTTCAAGTTTTACATATCCTGTGTGTGTGTGTGTTTTATTTTTTCGTATGTTTCTGCTGCATTTTTTGGAGTAGTCGTGCTTTTCCTATGCGCTATTTGATGTACAGTATCAAGCCTACATCGTCCAGGTTTGGATCTCTCTCTCTCTCTCTCTCTCTCTCTCTCTCTCTATATATATATATATATATATATATATATATATATATATATATATATATACATATATATATATATATATATATATATATATATATATGTAAATAGATATTAATCACAGGATGCACACACACACACACACACACACATATATATATATATATATATATATATATATATATATGTGTGTGTGTGTGTGTGTGTGTGTGTGTGGCTGCATCCTGTGATTAAGTGATTTATTCTACTATATGATAAACATTTTTTGTGTGCGTATGATTTTATTCCCACTTGGTATTGAAAATACCAAATGTGGATGGATTGCCTTGAATTCTTCACCTATTTTTTCCTCCCTTTTTTTTTTCTTTTTCCGCCGATTCGGTTTCCAGACATCTCCTCCGAGACCGCTGGAGCTAGACGAACCAAACTTGGCACATGTATGGAGGGTCATCTGAAGTGGTGCACCTGATAAAAATTTTTGACCTTGACTTTACTGGTCAAGGTCAAATCGCGAAAAAGGTCAAACGGTTTTCAGACAATTGCTGCAAGGCCATTGAAGCTAGAAAAGCCAAACTTGGCACATATATAAATGGCGATGTGATTTGAAGTAACCGATAAAAATTTTTGACCTTGACCTTGAAATCGCAAAAAACGTTATTTAAGAAAAACAATGATTTATCTCGAAAACGGTAAGAGCAATTCTGACCTCATTTTAGACCTCCACCCCCTATACGACGATACGTAAGGTATAACTTCCGGTGTACTTGAACTCCAGATCACTTGCGAGCCCCAAACCGGAAGTTGGCCTTTATCTCGAAAACGGTAAGAGATAGAAGTAGGATAAAAGTGGGGTTTCTAAAACATATATAGTGGGGGTTCTAAAACATATATAGTGGGGGTTCTAAAACAGGAAGTGACGTCATAATGACATCACGAGGTGTTTTAGAAGCCCCATGGGGTTTCTAAAACAGTGACGTTATTGTTTTAGAATCCCCATGGGACTAGTAAAACAGTGACGTCATATGGACGTGATATGGACGTGATATGGATGTCATATGAACGTCATATGAACGTCATAATGACGTGATAGGGATAGTGAGCAGCCATTCTAACGGGCAGCCATTCAAACGGGCAGCTATTCAAACGGACAGCCATTCAAACGGGCAGCGGGTTGAACGGGCAGCCGGGGCAAACGGGCCTTCGTAAAAAAGGCTCAACCGGGCCATCGCTAAAGCAATTAAAAGTGAGCAAGCAATGTTTCCTTAAGCCAAGCTATTCTTTAACCACAGAGAGCTCTCTCCACACATCACGGCAGACGTGGGCAGACGGACTGATGGGACACCTCCCCAAACGTACAAGTTCTCCATTTTATAAATAGAGTACTCATAGCTACATGGTTAGAGCTCACCTATAAGGCCCCCTTAAAGTCAAAAGGGGGTATAAAAAGGGGTATAAAAAATAGTCCCCTTTTTTATTTTTTATTTTATTTAAAAAATTTTTTAAGCATTTCCCACACTCTCATGCATACACATACATACTAACACCATGACACGATTAGCGCTTATTCCGTATTAGTGGGTGGCTCTTAAAAGAGCCTGGAGGTGTTGGTTTTCTCCTGTTGGTGCTGCTGCTGCCGGTCCCCGGTTTAATACAACTCTACAATATCTTGGATGGGTCTTGCGCAGTGGGTCAATTGTTGACTGTTGAATACAAAATGGTCCGTTTTAAGCCCACAGGTAAAACATCCTGTTGTGTACTCATCATGAAGTCCAGAGTGCAGCACAATTAATGCAGGATTGATGTCCGCAGTCAACAGCAATGACACGAATCTTGCCCACGCTGGATACTCCTCCTCTTCAAGTCTTGACGGGATCGACTCTCCCAGTATGGTGCATCGGAAATACGCTTCGACGTTATGTCCCTCTTCGATGTTACGCAACCGCTTTCCAAGCGTCACCGTCCTGTTGTAGAAAACCGGAACGCAGAGGACCTGGGCGTTGGCCGGGTCCGGCAGCAGCTGATAGAAAAAGAATCTCACAGGCTGGTTGACTGGTAGAGTCACCGGCACATGCACCTCCCGTACTTCCCTAAGCGTTAGGGCACCGTTTAAAGCGAAGAACAGCTCCATCGTAGTGAAAGTTCAAAGCGGTTGTGAGCCTGAACTGAAATGGCTAGCAGTTATATACCACCTCAAGTGAGGACCCCCCCCCCCAGAGATAGAGGCAGACTGACTGCATTGAGTGTGAGGACCTCCCCCCAGGGATAGAAGCAGACTGACTGCATAGAGTGTGAGGATCTCCCCCTCCAGAGATAGAAGGAGACTGACTGCATAGAGTGTGAGGACCTCCCCCCCCCCCCCCTCGTTGTCAGCATATAATGCGAGGATGGCCGCCAGTATTTAGTGGTATATAAGTGGGGGTTAAAGGCCATATTTCCCACAACAAGCAGCAAGATGTCTACAACTCGTACAATCACAGTGATGCGAAACGGCAAGGCAGTGACGCTGACGACAGAATGCTTCAAGTGTTGGGTGTGGTTAGAATATCCAGGACAACCACACAACTGCCCGGTACACCACAATGCACCACGCCGGTACTGTTGCAAAACCCGTGGTGGCTTGCTATGGTACAAGTTTACGGCAACATTACCTGGACCAGAGCCATGCACAAACTGCTGGTGGTGCGGTGAGACACTGAGAAACATCAAATATTACAATTTTCATCCTTTCAAGTGCTCAAGAAGACCTTTCACGATGAAGCAGTTTTACAGATACCAGTGTAGTTGCGGAAACCCGACTTTTTGGCGAAGAGCCAACTTACTAACATCTTTCGGCCCTTCTAAGGGCCATCCTCTCTTGTGAAATGAAAACGCAAATTCTGTCTATGTATGAGGGTGTATAAAAGGGAATGTCTGAGATTACATTTCAGCATTTCAGTTTCAGCAGTTAACGTAACAACAACAACCAGCTAAGATGAAACGTGAAGAGCATGGGAAAGGAGCAACGAGACAAAAGGTGGGAGAAGATGACTTTTGGCCATACGGTCCAGTTCAGTGTACGGAATGCAATTGGGATTTCCATCTATGGATACTTATGAGGCACATACATGTAGTAAAGCTGAGATGAAAACTTTAGTGAAACATGCTCATGGAGAGCATGGAAAAGGAGCAAAGAGACAAAAGAGACAAAAGATGGAAGAAGATGAATTTCCATCTGTGGATACTTATGAGGCACATGCATGCATACCAGCTGAGATGGAAAATGTGTCTCATGAAGAACATGTTTCAAAGAAACAAAAGACAGGACAAGTAGGGAGAGGTAGACGGGTTAGTCTTGGTGAAAACGCGCAGGAAAACGGTTTGAGTCTGAGGATGGATCGGATTTACTGCTTGAAATGCGAGAGCAAGAGAACCATATCAAGACACATTTGTTGGAGACCTTAAACCATGGAATGAAATGGTACATTGTAGTGCATGCACGTTTCAAGAAACTGACAGTAAATGCTGAAGATGTTATGGTAGAACAAGTGGATAATGCATTTATCAGCAGTCCAACATACGCAGCATACAATCCAGCAGATATTGAACAGGACTTGCCAGAAGCCTATAAAGAATTATTTACCAAGTTTGACGAACATGATCGACAAGGCTCTGGCTGGGTATTGGATAACATACTGTACATTGAAGTCATACAGCTACGTTAATGGCTCTGGAAGCAAGCAGTTTTATTCCACTACCGAAGAAAGTGAAGCAAACAAAGGGTGTGATAAACATTGAGAATGATGACAACAAGTGTTTGTTATGGTCAGTATTGGCTTACCTTCACCCTTCAAAAAGCAACCCAAGTCGCGTGAAACTATACAAACCATTTGGGAAGGAATTAAAAGTAGAGGGTATGACATTTCCGACACCAATAAATGACATTCCAAAGTTTGAAAAGGAGAACGATGTAGCCATCAACGTGTTTGGATATGAAAAAGATGTAGTTGTTCCAATACAACTTAGTCGAAACGTGAGTGCGGGAGAAATCAACTTACTTCTGATTAGCAATGACAAGACGAGGCATTACTGCCTCATCAAGAATTTTAGCAGACTTATGTCTTATCGATCAAAGCATAAGTGTGCATATTTTTATTGCTTCAACTGTCTTCACGGGTTTGTACGCCAAGATCTTTTAGATAAGCATCGTGAAGTGTGCGACAAGAATAGAGCGCAACGTTTATCATTTCCCAAGCAACCCTTCATCAAGTTAAAGAATGTAGCTAAACAGCAGCGAGCACCGTTTGTGATTTATGCCGACTTTGAATGTTTCACGCAATAGCATGAAGAAGGGGAAAAGTACCAACATCATCATCCAAACAGCTTTGCCTATGTGGTTGTGAGCCAGTACGACACACGTGCACCAGTTGTGCATCGAGGAGACAATGCTGTGAAAGTCTTTTTAGACCATATGGTGAATGAACGTGATCGTATTTTACGTGGTTTAGAGCAACCGAAGGAAATGGTGATGACTCGTGAAGAGAATTTCAAGAACGCTGTCGATTGCTACATTTCTCATTAGCCTCTAGGAGCAGATCGTGTGAGAGATCATGACCACATCAATGGCAAATATCGTGAAGCAGCGCATAGTGAATGCAACTTCGACTTAGAAAGGATAAGCAAGGGTAGAAAGGATAGAAAGGACTTAGAAAGGATAAGCAAGGGGATAAAGATTCTTTTACCATTCCTGTGTTTTTCCACAATTTGCGACGCTATGACAGTCATCTAGTCATGGAGGAAATTGGGAAATTCAAAGATGAAACGATTACAGTCATTCCCAACACCATTGAGAAATATATTGCATTCACCATGAGCAATCTGAAATTTACAGACAGCTTTCAGTTCATGAGTACCTCTCTACAGAAGTTGGTATCCAACCTTGCAGCAGAAGGGAAAGATAACTTCTACAACATGACCTCTTACATTCACGACAGTGACCAACAAGATTTGTTGCTGAGAAAGGTAGTGTACCCCTACGATTACGTGGACGAATCATCCAAGTTTGCTGAAACACAGCTACCAGCAAAGGACAAGTTTTATAGTCAGCTTAGCGAAGAGGACATTAGCGATGAGGACTATGCGCATGCGCAGAAGTTGTGGGATACATTCAACTGTACCACATTTGGCGAATATCACGATCTGTACCTGAAGTCAGATGTGCTACTGCTAGCTGACGTGTTTGAAAATTTTCGTCAAGTATGCCTCAACAGGTATGAATTGGATCCTGCTCACTACTATACAGCACCAGGACTGTCGTGGGATGCTATGTTAAAAGCTACAAAGGTGACGTTGGAATTAATCAATGACTTTGACATGTACCAAATGGTTGAGCAAGGCATATGTGGAGGATAACTGTGATTACACACAAGTATGCGAAAGCAAATAACCCCTACATAGCAGATTACAATTCTGAGATACCAAACAACTATCTGATGTACCTCGACGCAAACAACTTGTATGGCTGGGCCATGTCACAAAGCATGCCACAAAGAGGATTTATGCGGGTGAGCGAGCCAGAATCCCTCGACTTCATGGATGTTCTTGAAGATGATAACATTGGATTCATTTTGGAAGTGGATTTAGAATACCCCCATTCAATCCATGATCGTCATAATCACTACCCAGAGAAGATGAGGAAAGTAGCCCTCTCCCCATATGACGACAAGCGATATGTATTGGATCATGCCTATTCCACCTTAGCTCATGGACATTACAAGGCTGTAGTATAAAAGAGGGGAGGTCCTCCAACGTAAGAGTTATTTGAGGTGTGAACATTGAAGCGTAAACATGGAACTTGGAAGTCGTAAGAGATCTGCAACTGATATGGATACTCTTGCAGATACAGTTAAAGACTTAAAAGTTAAAAATCCTACCACCACCATCAAGAAATTGAAAGTGGAGACGGCACCAACACCACAGTCGTGGGATGGAATGATTTCTCTAGGAAATGGAAAGTATATCAAGATTATGAAACAAAGCAATGAAGGAGTGGTAAACATTCGCAAGTACCTCAGAGATGAGGGGACTGGAAAAAACCGTCCTACGAAAAAGGGTATTTTGCTGACAATACCTGAATGGAAAATGCTGAAGAAGCAAGTGAAAGAAGTGGATAAAAGGCTTCGAAGGCAAGAAGACGGCTCATAACAAGGTATTCTCATCATGAATGCACTCATGTTTAACGGTGGTGCTTAGCTTACTGTAAATGAGAGGAATGAAGTGATAATAGGTTCTCGGATAAGTTCTGATTATCGCTTTAAACCTGAAGTGTGGAAAGACTTTAAAAACATACCGCTTAAACCTGGGTTTGAACGCAGACTTGAAAATAAAGTTGAAGTGTTTGTGATTGAACATGATTCTAACATACGTGTTAGATTCTGGAGAAATCTTTTACAGGATTATCCAGTGGATTATCATGGAGTTGTGCCAGATAATCCATATGCAGATATGATTCACTTTGATATGAAGAATTGGCAATTAACAATTACCAACAACTTAACTAATACAACTTAACTAATACAGCATCAATAAAATAATGGTTTATAATGTCTATATACAAAATCCTTTACAACAAAATCACCATCACTTCTTCTTAATACATCAATGATTTCAAAAGGACTATGTCCTCGAGCTCTTTGAATTATATAATACACACAATAAAATCCACATGTAGATGATATCGGTGTTTGTAATGGAACTGAATTATACATGAAATTAAACTTTAAAAACGCATTCAAACGACTGTCTATAGGTAAAAGTCCATAAGAGTCAAAATATTCTGCAGGGTCTTTTTCATAATATACTGCCACCCAATGCTCTCCTGGCTTATCATGATCGTCTGTGTTGATGACATAGGCACCACGTTGTAAAGATGGTAACTGGTCTATGGAAAACACAGCTTGAAACAAGTCTTTTGTCGCGGCATCATGGGATAGGATGGCTTCTATCTGCTTCGTATTCATGACTTGTAGTCGAATTGAATGCTACGATTTGCACTTATTTCAACAATGTTATCAAATTCAGCATACACTATAACATTGACTGTATTTTGCAAGGCACCAGCAAAATTCATTTCTAATCGCAAATTCCCATGCTTGATAAGGGCATAATGATCATCACCATCATAATCAGGTGTTAAGTCAACGAAAATAAAGCATAACCTCTAGGCCAATCTTCCCGTTTTATAATGGAACTTTTCTCACCATTCAATCTATCAAAAGATTTGTAAAGCGTTTCAAAAGCATCAAGGTATTTGCCTCGATTTATATCAAGCTTGAGAGGTTTGGATAGGACTGGTTCACTATCAGAGTAAAGCTGCATAAAGTTAAGATTAAAATGTTCAAAATTGTATGGATTTCTCAATACTGTTCCAGCAAAGGATTATTATGAACCAGTCCAATGACAATACGTTTTGGTAATTGGCCTAAAAAGATGCTATCTTTCACAAAAGATTGAAATCCAGTTGGAATAGCTAAAATTTTACATTCTTTTCTATAAATAATAAATTTAGCATGACTTTTCATCAATGCATCTGCATGTTTCAACTGAATACCTAGACTAACCTCACTTTGCGAATGGTTAACTGTCACTTTTACTTTAAAACTATTATTTGCAGCCATTAATACATATTCATCTTTTTGTCTATGTAAACGTAAGTTCATACTAACACCATTAGGAAGATAACGATCCTGCTCAAACAAATCTACCCTTAAACCACCTGTTATCACAAACTCACGGCTTAGACGTGTATACAAATAACGATTATGCAAACCATTTTTTCCTGTTTCAGCTATATCACCACCTTCAACATTTACATGAAAACTTGATACATATCTTTCATGATTAGGTCTTTTCACCTCATGAGTATTCATTGACCCGGCAATATCTTTATATAGATGAGACGCATAGAGCGCTCAGAATGGAGACTTTCTTCCGAGTCATGAATGAATGAGATATGATGCTGGTATAACCATGGGTATTGTTACTATGTGCTATTAAACGATCATTTAGAAATAGTTCAATATTGGACCACAATCCATTAAACAAATCATTGATACATGACACGTTATCATCTACAACACACAGTGTTCCATCAGCCTTTACAATGCGACATACAATATGGAGTTTACTGTTCTTTAAATCTAGATATTCTTCTGTAATCGCAGGAATGTAGAATTCTATTGTAGCACCCTCTCTAATGGTAGTCATTGGTTGATAGTCAACATTATAACTTTTTTCTACTTTTTTCTTTGAAATCATTGAAACCATTCTAATGGAGAAAGACTACATTCACAAGAATGATTATGAATTAAAGACAGGATTAAAAAATATCTTTCTTATATTTTGTTGATGTTATCCGTTTAGCTGTCTTTCGCCTTCTGACACGTTTTGCTCGTTTCGCTCTCTTTTGTCCTCATAACCCACCACCAAACATACGTTGTGCTACTCGACCTGTAACATCTTTCGCGACATCTTTTGCAGCCTTTTTAAGATGTAGTGTAACGATTTTTGCCCCTGCCTTAAGCAGTGGAATAGCTTTGCGAGCCAATGATCCCAGTATTGAACCAATACCATCTCCATATTGTTTTCGCGCTCCTTTAAATCCTGGTAATTCTCCACCCACTTGACGAAGAAAATGGTTGCGAAATATAGATGGAATGTGTGTGTATGCTTTCATAATAGTTTTGGTCGAAAATGAAGTTTACAGATCACCTTTCCAGTTTGAAATGGAACATTATGACCTGTGTCGTCCTTAGTATTCATTTCTATCACGTCAAATTTGGATGTGTTTACAGGAACATAATGAGGTTCTCCATAACTTTTCATGATAATGTCTCCATCATGTCTTTGTATTCCAACAAAACGTAGCAAGGGAACATAATAATCACCAACAACTTGTGGCTCACAAATACTACAGTACACATAAAGTGTATAAAATCCCTGTTTCGCATCGGCTTTATATTCAGCTGTACATGTTTCAGTATACCATTGATCTGATATAAATCCTAAAATCTCGGCTAATCCAGCGGAGAATGACACTTCAAAGTTATAATTTAGAAATAGGAAAACGCGTCGTCTAATTTTATCATACTTTAACATACGCTTCTTCATTGACTGCATGACATATCTCTTGTATGGATCTGTAGTAACCATAAGGAATATTGATTGTGTCAAGAACAGAATCTATAAGTGGTTGTTGTCGATACTGAATAGAATAGTCCATTCCATGTCTCATGGTTGTCCATGTATGTGGATATTGAATTTCAGCTAATGCTACTTCATATTTTCCGTTCAGATAGATGGTTCGAGGCATACGAATTTGATAATTCGAAGTCTTGTTGTTGGGATAATAATTCATACTAGCATTGCTGGGTAAAGTAATGTAAAAACTTGTTGACTCCATGACAGCTAAATCGTTTATGTGATGTAGATAGACTAGATGTGTATATACATTACTTTATGTTTGACACTGTTCATCCTCACTCTCTACATTGCTGTCTACATTGTTGTCTAAATTGCTATCTACATGATCTACATTGGTATCTACTACTTCTCCCTGACAACAAGCACTAACACACATAATTTTTACAGGAATAGTATTTTTATTTCCATTTTCTTTACAACAACAACAACACCATAACTCTTTAATCCATGTTAAAAAGTTTCCCATACTTCTGGAAACAACCTTTGTTGACGTTGTTGTATCTCTTTTGTAATATCTTCACGAGTTGTCTTTTTGCCAAAAACAGTTTTTGGAATATTAGCGTCTACAATTTCCTCAATAAACTGCTTCCAACCAAGTGGTGGTTCTCGTCGTTCTTTTCTTTTTGTAGCAACCAATGCTTCTTTCAACAAATCAATAATGTTAGAATTTGTAATGACAGTACCCGTTTTTAAAACAAGTTCATTTTTATCTGTCCATCTCGTACCATATTTCTTAAGTTCTGCCAGAAGTTTTACATGATAAATAGGTTGAAAATGGCTTAGAAACTGTTGGGACTTTTCTTATTTTTCTGCATTAGATGCTGTAACAGACTTTTGTCGTTGTTGTTGTGACTGAATTGTTCGTAAATGACGTCCAAGAACTTGAGACATTTCTATTGCTTTTTCACGAGTTCGTTTCCCACGTAAAAGTTTATTCACTTTCACTTTTGATTTCACCATCTTTTCCCTTCTTTTCCAACAACATTTTATATTCATATTCAGAAATGAGAACCATTTTCAAAGTATGTTTCATTTTAACAGCAACTGAACTAACAAGGGTAATGCAAATTTAGCAATAGCTCCAATAAATCCTCCTTTCTGATTAACCAACTTCTTTTTTCTAGGGTATGACGTTCACGCTTGAATATCTCGCTTGAATATCTTATACCTTTTTGAGCTTAAGGGCAAATGTCCTCGCAATATATTCAAACAAATTTCAAACAAGCTAGTTAATTCCTCCTTAGAAGCTTGTTGTAGCAAGGATTTACGTCGTTTAGGCCCGATGCGTGCGAGGAAGTAAAAAAAGGTTGATTCGCTTGAATACGTTTAGACATCTTGGCTGCGAATGGTTAAGTGACTTGGTTCTTGTTCATACGCTACCTTGTCAACATATACGTAATGTGTTTCTTTTGGTAAAATGCCTGTACGAACACGTAGTTGATCATTCTTCTTCGGCTTCAAATCAATGAATAAATAGCCATGAGGTTTGCTGGTAGCATCTTGATAGGCTTCTATGAGAAATTGAGATTTTCCAGGATACATTTGTCGCGCTAATGTACTTATTTGTTGACTGTCTCTAGGATTTTTAAACAGAATGATGTAATGTGTATTAAAACTAATATTTCGCATTTCTCTACCAAGATGGAACAAATTATGCACAATAAAATCGAATGGCTCTGTCAGCAAAGTTGGCTTTGGTTTCATTCTTTGTCGTATAGGCATGTATTCCCTCCTTCTTCAAAAATGCTTTTACCCATCTGTTTTTAAATTCAGTTCCTTTATCCGACCTTAGAGTTCGTGGTCTTCGTTGTGTTTCATGAAAAATCATTTGAAAGGCTTCTATGATGCTGGTATGTGATTTATTAGGTATTAGTTGAACCCATAAATATTTGGAAAACACATCAATGACAACCAATAAAAAGTGGGTGTCATCATTATAGGAAGCTATGTTTTCCATGTCAGCTAAATCAATATCCCACATGTCACCAATTCCACGTGTAATGACACGTTGCCTTTTAAACCTGTATTTGACAGGTTGTAGTAAACTGAAGGCATCTTGATCCTGTAACCATTTCTTCACTTGTGAATGAGTGACTGGTTGATCATGTTTTTTTAATATGTGATAAAGTTTGTAAGGACCAGCAAATGCCCCGGGTTGACCAGGTTTAAAGTAAATATTCGTTAAGTAGTCTTTCCACGTCGACATGTTAACACTAAATGATTAACAATTGTTAGCATATCTTGCATTTTATTTTGTCAACATATCTTGCATTTTATTTGATCAACATATCTTGCATTTTATCAACACATCTTAAATTTTATTTTATCAACTCAATCAACATATGTTACAAATCAAGTATTGATACAATGGTGTGAATAATTGGAGTGCATTGATCTTCAATGTATATTAACCAACTACTTAATTCATCAAATGTGATAGCATCTACACCATATTTTTCACAACGTTGATTTGCATTATCTAACATTTTATCTAAATGAATGTAATATTTATCTTCATTCCAATATGTATAGACACATGTAGAATGACACATATGTTATAAACACTCTTCATTTTGACAAGCAGGACATAATAAACATGCAAACTTTTTTACAGCTAATAACATTTCTTCACAATATGTTTTTTGCACAATATATTGTCTCAATGTAATGTCGGCCATTATACTGCAATATAGATTAACCACTCTCTCACTTCATCAAACAGTCTTGGATCAAATCGAGCGAAGTGATATGCTGCTTCCACATCAAACCCCTCAGCTCCGTCAATGTTTGAAAGCACACACTCTTTGATGAAAACCTCGCGTAAGTTTGGTACGTTTAACGTGGAATGGGGAAGTTCCCAATAAATGTCAAAGTGCTGCAGTTGTTCTTGAATAGATCCAAAACGTGCCAGTTCACTTATCATGTAGTCCACATACTTGTCCTTGAAACACGTTTCTGCTTCCATCTTTCACATGTCCATATAACACGTCTGCACACTATGACGTCTGGTAAGCAAATGACTCTCAGTCTAACTCCGCAGAAACAGTTAGTGGGCCGCACTTGTTGCAGAAGTTGTCTGGTTCACACAACTTGCAATTGTACTTGTGGCAGTGACAATCATAATCCTCAGCATATCCGTAAGCATCACAATATTCACAGGTAAGTCCAAGTTGATTTTGCACATCCATATTCTCCAATTGAACTTCAGCCAGTCTTTTCTGGGATAACTTTGACACTTTCATTCGATTGTCCTTTTGCACCTTGAGTTTTCTTGCCATGACATTCCGTACATGGCAATAAGGTTGAGTTGATGCTATCCACCTCCTGAAGCAGTGTCTCCCATTCACCATCATTCATGTTGATGTAATACTTGTATTCTTTCCCTTCAAACAGTGATGTTTGCACAAAACTCACATAGCGCATATCCAAGTATGAAATGACTTCAAGCCACTTCGTTTGCGTTAAGTACAGTTTGAAGCCAATGTCGCGTAATCTTGTTAAGTTCAGACACACAATCGCCCACAAAGATGGTGATAAAGCAAGCCATCTCTGTCCACGTTTGATTCGAATAAATAACCCAAATCGTCCATGCTCCACAGTAATGGTTAAGGTTGCACTAATTTTAAAGTTACTTGTCTTCTCCATGGCTGCGCGTTGAATGATGAATGCACTTGGCACCTCACTCCTTTTATATGGACATTACACGTATGTTTTCATGAGATGCTTGCAAAATCGCGGAGTGATCTCGTTGAAACCATCAAGAAAGGCTGTTGGCAAACCGTCTGTTAGAGATTGTCTCATGACAATCACTAAAAAGTCTCCTCGTTTACAACTCCCAATTATCCATTGAAAGAGCATTGGCATGGTGAAATGTCCTTTTTCATAGAGGTAGACCATCATATCATACACCTTAATACGTTCTTCAAGGTACATGAAGCCATGTAGCATGACCTTTGCACATTTGGAATCGCGATCCTCATCAACACACCTTGGCACCGGTTGACATAAAGTCTAAAAAAAAGTTCCTCATGAAGACTTCTAATAAGTTGAACGAAACGTCGGGTCATGGCTCCGGAGAACTGTGGCTCTGATGCGGGAAGATGCTCTATATTTCCTTCTAGCATGTAGATAAGCTGAATGACAGTGTTCACTTCTTCCGTTAGGTAGATGTATGTGTGTTGATCGAAAAAGCCTTCTTCACATAAGCGCCATAAAATATTGCAATCGATCAGAGGAATCACTGCTTGAAAGTTTCGTTTCAACAGCGTGACGTCTTCTTCAGTAACAGGAATAGTTTTGCTCAATTCAAATTTAGATTTGCGCTGCTTGTCATCGTCGTCGCTGTCGTCATTGTCGTCATCGCCGTCTTTGTCGCCGTCGTTGTCGTCGTTGTTGTCACCGTCGTTGTTGTCATCGCTTGACATGACTACTTCTTCTTCCTCAAGATGCTCTAGATGTGCCTTTAACTTTGTGCTAAGTGGCTTGGCGCTACCATTTACAAGCGCATTTGCAACCCAGAACGGGTAGTCAGATCCCTCAGGATCTGGCATTGCTTGCTGCACTGGCGGAGCACCTAACGCTTCCTCAGGCTTTCTTTGCTGTACTGTAGACACGTACGACGGAGCCCCTAATGCTTCCTCCAAGGCTTTTTCAGCTTCTGCCAGTGTACTTAGGAAGGCAGCAGTCTCCTCAGCAGTTAAAACTGCATCTGTAAAAGCCACTGTTTCGTTGCTGAACAGGCTATCAATTTCCATGTTGCTAGCCGTTGTTGCTTTTCGAGACGTCTCCATGATGTCTTAGCAATGCAATGATCACAGAGGCGTCGAAGTGACCTTTTTATACTACTGTCGACTTGCCCCAAGGGGCCTAAAGGTCGATTGGCCGAAGGTGGGGGGCTGTCGACCAGGTCGGCTGGCGGGGGGGGGGGGCTGTCGACCAGCTCATAGATACAGTGGCTATCCTCGCAGTGTATGGCTAAAGGTCGATTGGCGGGGGGGGGGGGCTGAAAGTCGGCTGGCCGGGGGGGAGGTCACTTTATGAAATAGCAGCCTCGCACTCTATGCAGTCAGTTTGCTTTTGACCGTTGATGAGTTCACAACTCTCAAAAATGCAGTACAAAGAGGAGTTCTTCTCTGTTCAACGCCGGCAGAAATATTATCTGACGGATAAGGACATCAATCTTATTTGAAGAGATCTATATAGATTACCAGATGTTCTTATTCAAGAAGTGGAGGGATTTTCAGACAGCCAGACCGCAGCAGGAGTACAACCGGTTTGGCAGGGCGGCGGAGGAAAGCCACAAGAGACTGAGGCAGCAGTCGCCTGAGAGGTTCCGGGACCCGTCGCCCTGCCAGGCAGCAACGCCAGCCAAAGCCAGAGCGGCGACGACGACAGCGACTCCTCCTGCCAAAGCGACTCCTGCCAAAGCCACAGCGTCGACGATGACGACTCCGCTGAAAGCAAGTCCGAGGGAAGTTGATGTGACTGTCCGGCGGAACCAGTTACAGTGAGGCGACGGCGCATGCCCAGCGCCACCGTTACAAGGCCGGACAGTCCGCCACCTGAAAGTCGTCTTGCCAAGGGGTGCCTGTCGTGCAACTGGCCCCGGGGGGCCTGAAGGTCGTGTGGCCCCGGGGGGCCTGTCAATTAGTTGACCACATGCAGGCTTAAGTCGATCTGTGTGACGTCATTGATGGGACGAAATACCTAATAGGCCAGCACTAACCATGCCTCTATGAGTCCTCTGCTTAAAAAAAAACAGCTGGAGAGCTGTCTACCCGTTTGTCCGGCTGTCCATTTGTCCGGCAGTCCGTTTGACCGGCTGCCCGTTTGTGCGGCTGCCCGTTTGCCCGGTTGCCGTAGGTGTTATGTGTGTTTGGAGAGTGAGAAAGGTAAAAAAGAGTATTTGGAGAGAGAGCTCTCATCTCAGTGCTTGCTCGGTTTTTATTGCTTTCGCAATGGCTTGATTGGAGAGCGAGAAAGCAAAAAAAAACAGTTGTTGTCTGTGTATGCGTCTGGAGAGAGAGATTAAAAAATAAAAAAATGACTGTCCGTTTGTCCGGCAGCCCATTTGTCCGGGTGTCCGTTTGTCCGGGTGTCTGTTTGTCCGGTTGCCGTAGGTGTTATGTGTGTTTGGAGAGTGAGAAAGCCAAAAAAAGAGTTGTTGCCTGTGTATCCCATAATGTGTATGGATAGAGAGAATCGGCTGGCCCCGGGGAGTCGGAATGTCGGCTGGCCCCGGGGGGCCTGTCGTGCAACTGGCCCCGTGGGCCTGAAGGTCGTCTGGCCCCAGGGGGCCTGAAAGTCCTGTGGTCCGCGGGGCCTGTCGATTAGTTGGTCGCATGCAGAGTTGTTACCTGTGTATCCCGTAATGTGTATGGATAGAGAGAATCGGCTGGCCCCGGGGAGTCGGAATGTCGGCTGGCCCCGGGGGGCCTGTCGTGCAACTGGCCCCGTGGGCCTGAAGGTCGTCTGGCCCCGGGGGGCCTGAAAGTCCTGTGGTCCGCGGGGCCTGTCGATTAGTTCGTAGCATGCAGGCTTAAGTCGATCTGTGAGACGTCATTGATGGGTCGAAATACCTAATAGGCCAGCTCTGACCATGTCTCTATGAGTCCCTCTGCTTAAAACACAGTTGGGGAGCTATGTGTGTGGAGAGAGAGAGGAAAAAAATACTGTCCATTTGTCCGGCAGTCCGTTTGTCCGGCTGCCCATTTGTCCGGCTGCCCGTTTGTTCGGCTGCCGTAGGTGTTATGTGTGTTTGGAGAGCGAGAAAGCCAAAAAAAGAGTTGTTGCCTGCCGTAATGCATGGAGAGAGAGCTCTCTGGGTTAAAAATAGCTTGCCTTAAGGAAACACTGGTTGCTCATTTTTAATTACTTTTACGGAAATCCATTAGTGATGGCATATGCATGTGAAGAGCGAGAAAGCAAAAAAAGGCTGCCCGTTTACCCGGCTGCCGTGATGTTATGTGTTTGTGTGTAGAGAGAGTGACAGAGCAAACGAGAAAGTGAGGGGGAAAAGACTACCCGTTTGTAGAGCTACCCGTTTGTCTGGCTGCCCGTTTGTCTGACTGACCTTTTACCAGTCTGCTGTTGTGTGTGTTTGTGGAGAGAGAAAGCTAAAAAAAGAGTTGTTGCTTGTATACATAGATTGGTCTGCGGTGCGGCTGGCCCGGGGAGTCGGAAAGTCGGCTGGCCCCGGGGGGGGGGGCTGAAGGTCGATTGGCGGGGCGGGGCCTGAAGGTCGACTGGCGAGGTGGGGGTGCCTGTCGACCAGCTCATAGATACAGTGGCTATCCTCGCAGTGTATGCTTAAAGGTCGATTGGCAGGGGGGGGGTGCCTGTCGACCTGCTGTACGGCTGGCCCTGGGGGGCCTGAAGGTCGTCTGGCCCCGGGGGGGGGCCTGTCGATCACCTCTCTCATAGCATAGATAGAGTGTTTATCCTTGCAGTGTATGCTGGTCGTGCGGCTGGCCCCGGGGGGGGCCTGAAAGTCGTCTGGCCCCGGGGTCCTGTCGTGCAACTGGCCCCGGGGGGCCTGAAGGTCGTGTGGTCCCGGGGGGCCTGTCAATTAGTTGACCACATGCAAGCTTAAGTCGATCTGTGTGACGTCATTGATGAGACGAAATACCTAATAGGCCAGCACTAACCATGCCTCTATGAGTCCTCTGCTTAAAAAAAAACAGCTGGAGAGCTGTCTACCCGTTTGTCCGGCTGTCCATTTGTCCGGCAGTCCGTTTGACCGGCTGCCCGTTTGTGCGGCTGCCCGTTTGCCCGGTTGCCGTAGGTGTTATGTGTGTTTGGAGAGTGAGAAAGGTAAAAAAAAGGGTTGTTGTTGCCTGTATATACCGTAATGTGTATGGAGAGAGAGAGAGAGTTCTCTGCGGTTAAAAAATAGCTTGGCTTAATGAAACTCATTGATTGATTAGTTCATTTACTTTTGCGATGGCCCGGTTGATCCTTTTTTTACGAAGGCCCGTTTGCCCTGGCTGCCCGTTTAACCCGCTGCCCGTTTGAGTGGCTGCCGGTTTGAATAGCTGCCCGTTTGAATGGCTGCCCGTTTGAATGGCTGCCCACTATCCCTATCACGTCATTTTGACGTTCATATGACGTTCATATGACGTCCATATCACGTCCATATCACGTCCATAGGACGTCACTGTTTTACTATCCCATGAGGATTCTAAAACAATGACGTCACTGTTTTAGAAACCCCATGGGGGTTCTAAAACACCTCGTTATGTCATTTTGACGTCACTTCCTGTTTTAGAACCCCCACTATATATGTTTTAGAAACCCAACTTTTATCCTACTGATAGAGCAAATTTTTGGCCTTGACCTTACCGGTATAGTTAGTAGTATTTAGAAGGATATTCTACATTCAGACATGTGAAAATTGTTAACAAACTGCAATATCATCTACCTTCCGTTTTAAGTTATCATTCCAAGTGGGGCTAAATCGCTGTGCGAATTTCGGTCTAGTTTCTTTTGTTGTTAAAAATATTTTAGCCCGATGTCGAGTGCAGAATACACTTTCTGTTTGCGCTTAATCAGATTAATGCATTTGTACGGAAAGTCTTTCTTTTTTCCACGTTATTTTATGTCACTCTTAAATAAATCAGTCGTATTTGGTGTTTCTATGATAAAACAATCAATTAAAACATCTGAAGAAAGTGGTCACCTTTTTTTGTTCTTTTAAAGCTGTATATTGTTTCTCCATTATGGACACAAGAGAGTATACAGTTTGGCGATAATTTCAACATTGTGGAGACTCTTTAGTTTCAGCGCAAGTCTGTCCGGATCTCTTCGACACTGTCCAAGAATGCATCAGGCATTTTGACGGGGTTTTGACAATAAAATTCCGGAACCCTTTTTTGTGATCCTTAAAAAATCACCATTTCTGACATCAATTTAAGACAATTGATCATTCAAACAACACTACAACACACCAACCTGCAACTAAACATTCGTACTTACCTGGGATTGAACCTGGGTCCTCTGGCATCCTACGCGTCGACCTTATCTCTGCGCCACCGATTAATTGTTGACTATTCGGCTACCAATATCTTGTTTCTATGCGATCCCCAACAGTTAATTTAAACATTTTTCTGGTTTTTACTGGTCCTTTTAAAATTATTTGCTTAATAAAAACATGTGTTTTGCTTTCATAGTGGTTATTTGCTTAGGATTAGTTGATCGAGGCAAATAATATTCTTAGCTAGCGATATAGAAAGAACGTATTACTATCATTATATTACTATATCATTTTATATATTAATATAATAACTAAAATCAAACAAATTATACCTAAAAATCAAAATTAGATTTTAAAATTATATATTTCATCTTATAAGTATCTAAAAGTTGCCAATTTATTTGAAAATGGTATTCAGTACATATGGTTTCCCATGATGCTCCAATACACGACACCCAATAATATTGATTTTTCATAATGCCCCAGTATAAAGCGTTTGATTTTGGTTTAAAAATAGTTCCACCCTGAAACGTTTCGAAAAGGTTCTACAAAAAACGTTTTATTTTGGTATCCGAGAACACAAAGGTTTTATAAACGTCAATAAAACGTTTCAACCAAAAACGAACCTTAAAAAACGTTTCCATGTTTACCGGGGAAGGAAGACATCCGGGGACTATTGGCATTCGCAATGACGTAGTTCACCGTAAAATGCGAAAACTGGACGGCTGGCAAGCTTCTGTTTCACTCAACAAATTCATCAACAGTACTCCAGAGGTATGTTGACTTCGCGTGTCATTCGAAGACATTTCACAGTCATGATATAGAAATATCCAAGGTTCATTATTGGGTGTCTAATCTGTCATCATGTACGACTTAATTTGGGAAGCCCGGAGTATGTTAATAAGAAAATATCGGGTTATTTTGAGTCAACATGGTCTGCGACAGTAATTTTGTTGGGCATTAATTTGGGCGCCATCCAGACTTCATTTTCCAACAAGTGTATTCTTTATGGGGCGTGGACATTCTATAATCATCGAGCTCATAACCAAATAATGTCGCCATTTTATCGCTCACCGAAAATGGTAGCCAAGACAAACAGGTTTTCCCCTACTTTCGAAAAATATTCATGAAAATTGATTTTGAGATCAGAGTATCTAAGAAGGGTAGCGAATCTGGATTACTATATTTCCAATATTTACAGGCGTTTTCTTTCACTTCCATTTGCAATTTTCCCATAAAGTAATAGACGTATAGCTAACGTCGGCAGATAGACCTTTCGATTTTCATATCAATCAAAACTCGGAGTTTATTTGACGTCGGATGTGGCGTCTATCAAATTTTAATCTGACGTCACAATGTTTATTTGGAACTTATTTACCATGCAAACAATTTTTCGATGCCTTTTGGTGCATCATTCAATATACGTGTTATGAATAACTTAGTATACACTTCTAGACCAAAACATGACGCTTAGTTGAAATTATATGAGTAGTACAGTACTGTTTTTTCGTTACGTATTTTTGAATAGAAAAGTGGAAACTATTCATAAAATGGAAATCTTTTGTTAAATTGCGCAACGCTATTGCGATGCTGTCAAGTTTGATGACTGTGGAATGAACATTAACAAAAGAAAAGGGGTTCGTCGTAGTGGTTAAGAATAAAATAGGCATAAGAAGGAATTTATTCATCTTTCGTGGCAGCTAATGGCTGACTTTTTTTATAGTTACTGGTTAAGAATAAAGGAGGTGTATTTATACAAGTTTAGTGACATCCAATGGCTGTCTTGTTTTGTCCCCTCCCTCTTCTGTATCATTTTAATACACATGAAGGCTACTGAAAACATTTAAATAATTGTCACAGAGAGTGGCATAAAGCTTGATGCCTAGTTTTTTGTCTTGTTTTTTTTTCTTGCTTGCCAAGTTATTTTCTTCAACATATAGTACACGGGGTCACCCCCCAACGCCCACTCCCCTCCCCTCCCCTCCCCCTTCCCCCTTCCCTCTAAGACTTTTATTTATTTATTTATTTATTTATTTATTTATAATAAAAGCTGCTTTGTTTTGCTGTGATGCGTATTTACCCATGCACATAACTTGTGTGGTAGCGTCTTTTTCGTGGTGTAAAATCAATTTCCCTCCTGCCTACAACTCCCCTCACTCCCTCCCCTCCCCTCCCTCCCCTTTGAAATTCCCCGAACCCTGCTAGAAGGGTAAAGAAGGTAAACATGCGTGAATAATCATCATTATGTGTTTAGAAGCAGCAACATCTCAAGGGCTTCCTACTAAAAGAATATCTCAGCTTTCAAAGGATAAAATTAAGTATGTGTATTTGCATATCGCCATTATGAATTACCTCACAGCTTTTTTTTTGCTAGTCTTTAAACTTAACCCCCGTATAAGGGGAGTTGACATTATAAATACCTCTGCAGTGTATTGACTAGCTAGACTCTACCAGACAAAGAATACTAATGTCTAATTTTCAACCCCACTGAGGTAATGTTATTGTCACGTGTTCCTGTAATACAGGGTTTTCAGAGCCGCATCTAGAACATTCTATTAAGACAACCCGTTTTTCAGTTTGCAGAAAACAATGTTTTCCAAGCCAATGCCCAACGCCTTTGTGTGTCACGTTTGTAATAAAACGTTTGGCAGGAAAGATACACTAAACTGACATATGCTGAAACATGTTGATTTCAACTTTCACCATTGCAATGATTGCGGGGTGTCATTTACCGGCAAAGACAGCCTTTTACGTCATAGACGTATGCACCATCAAACAGGGGGTAAACGACCTCCAGAGGACGAACAAATGCCTGCTCCTAAAAAGCTTAAAGAATCTCCCCAGGAATTTTATGACCTCACTAAAATACGGGAATGGAGAAGTGTCAAATTCAATACCTACAACACGGTTTACAAAGCCACTGTGAAACACCTAGAAGTGAGAGATGTTAAAGAAATCGTCAAAGGTTTGAAGACGCTTTTTACATCAATTATAGAAGAAGTGACCAAACATGCTGCTGGCAACGACCTAATTCGAATGGCTGTTCAGAGCTCCGAATTGGATTTTCCCATACAACTCCCATTTAAAAAGAAAAAAGAATTGACAGTTGACCATTTCCTGGGGGAAATACAAAGAGTTTTGCAGTCGTTTGAACAATTTGTTCTTGATGGCAGTTTTGAAATTGATATTTTACACGCAAAAGTACCAAGAGGTAGTGGGCCAACGCCAGGAGTTATCGATTTAGAGAAATTTTTGCAAGGGAAAAGGTGTATTTTGCGAATTCAAAATGATGACGACCTTTGCTGTGCTCGTGCTATTGTCACTGCAAAATCGAGAATTGACAATCATTCACTGTATAAAAGTATATACCAAGGCAAGTTTATACAGAAAGAACTGGCTCAAGACCTACACCAAAGACCGGATGTGCCATTAGGATACTGTGGTATAGATGAAATTAAAAAGTTTGAATCCGTTCTGCCCGGCTACCAAATCAATATCGTGTCACGCGGGCATTTTAATGGTATTATTTATTCTGGACCCGAATACGATAAGAAGATATATTTGTACCACCATGGCAACCACTACGATGTCATTACATCTATGCCAGCTTTCCTGAATAGAAGCTACTACTGCCATATATGTCAGAGAGGATATGATCACAAAGAAAAGCACGAATGCAACAAACCATGCCATCTATGCCGTAAAATTCACAAAGAGGTCGATGAAGAAAGAATACACTGTGGTGACTGTGGCAGATATTTCAAGGGAACAGAGTGCTTTGACCTACATCAAAAGCACAGCGAGAGCGGTAATTCTACGTGCAATACTTATTACAAATGCGCGGAGTGTGACCAGCTGATCAACAACAACAAACACAAACAAAATCACAAATGCGGTGAAGTATATTACAACACCTGTAAAGGGTACTTTTTACCAGGGCATCAATGCTACATGGCACCCATCGAAAATAATGAACCGGACAGCAAAAAGCAGACATATATCTTTTTTGACTTTGAATGCACTCAAGACACAATGGTCCAGTGTAAAAAGGGTTATTTTAATAACCCGGTCACTGAAAAATGTGTCAACTGCAACAAGGCAGAATGTGGTTCAATGATACACACACCAAACTGTTGTGCAGTCCACAAGGTCTGCACCCTATGTATGAATGGTGAAATTACCCCAAAAAGTGTTTGCACCAAGTGTGGTCCCAACGAGGTCATATTTACTGGGCAAGATACAACAGACAATTTCTGCAAGTGGCTTTTTTCTAAACAAAATAAAAATGCACTGGTATTTTGTCACAATTTCAAGGGGTACGACTCGTATCCTATTGTGAAATATCTGTACAATAATGCAGTGATTCCAAACATAATACCGAATGGTAGCAAAAACATGTTCTATAGATGTCCCGGTTTTTAGAATCAAATTTCTCGACTCCATCAACTTTTTGCCTACTGCACTGAAGAATTTACCGAAGATGTTTGGGTTTGATGAATTAACCAAAGGCTACTTTCCGCACATGTTCAATACTGACGACAACAAGAATGCACAGCTGAGCCACTTACCTGACGCGTCCCATTATAACCCCGATAGTATGAAGGCTGGTGACAGAGAACAGTTTATGGCGTGGTATCAGCAAAACAGATATCACAAATTTAACCTTCAAGAAGAGTTGGTAAAATATTGCAGATCAGATGTCGATATCCTAAGACGGGCTTCCCTAGAGTTCAGAAAACTGTTTAAGGAGATCACGAGCGTGGATCCTTTCAAGAACTGCATTACAATTGCTGCTGCGTGTATGAAAGTCTTCAGACAAAACTTCCTGGAGGAAAACACGATTGCTCTTATCCCAGCTCAAGGATATAACCCAGAAGACAAACAATCCGTCAAAGCTATCCAGTGGTTGAAATACCTAGAGAAACAGCGGAATTTCATGGCTGTTTCTGGCATGGATGTCCAAAATGTTTTGCGAGGAGTACTGTAAATACAGTAGATGGAAAAACCATGGAGGAATTTCACCAAGCAACTACTGAGAAGCAGATGTTTCTAGAGAATGATAGTTATACATATAGAAGCATTTGGGAATGTGAATGGGAAAAGGAAATTGCACAAGATGAAGACATCAAACAGTTTGTAAACCAGCTAGAAATCGTAGCACCTCTAAATCCTAGAGAAGCATTCTATGGAGGAAGAACGGAGACTTTTAAACTATACCAAGAAGCTACCCCAGATAAAACTATCAAGTACAACGACGTCACCTCCCTGTACCCCTGCATAAACAAATATGGGAAATATCCTGTCGGCCATCCAACCAGGATATTTAAGGATTTTAAACCAATAGAGTGCTATGAAGGGTTAGTCAAGTGTACCATACTGCCTCCTCGACATCTACTGATACCTGTCTTACCAAGCAACATCAACAACAAGCTTATCTTTACCTTGTGCAAGACATGTGCAATAAACAAAACGAACGCTTGCAATCATGACGACAACCACCGCGCTTTAGATGGAGAATGGACAACAGATGAGTTAAAAAAGGCTATTGAAAAAGGCTATAAAATACTCGCAATTTATGAAGTGTGGCATTTTGAGGAAACAGAACAGTATGATCCAATGTCAAAGACTGGCGGTCTCTTTACAGACTACATCAACACCTTCTTAAAGCTTAAACAGGAGGCAAGTGGGTGGCCTGCTTAGTGTAACAGGGAAGAAGACCGACGAATATATATTGCAACTTATTATGAGAAGGAGGGTATAATGCTGGATTACAACAACATAAAGAAGAACCCTGGCTTGAGATCGCTAGCTAAGCCAATGCTTAACTCGTTTTGGGGAAAGTTCGGACAGAGATCAAACATGTGTCTGCTGGAGCATGTGAAAGAGCATGGGAAGTATTTTGATATACTGACAAGTGATAGCCAGGAGGTCACAGACTTCAATTTTTTGTCAGAAGCCACGGTGGAAATGAAGTGGAAGTTCAAGGAAGATTTTGTCGAGAATAATGCAAGGACCAATGTTGTCATAGCAGCATATACTACAGCCCAAGCACGTCTCAAAGTGTACCAATATTTGGAAGAATTAGGACCAAGAGCTTTGTACTGCGACACAGACTCGGTGATCTACACAACAGCCGACACCCAGAGAGCATTACCCCTAGGTGACTTTTAGGGGATTTAACCGATGAAGTACCGGATGGGTTAATTACGCACTTTGTGAGCGGTGGTCCAAAGAATTATGCGCTGAAGATTCACAAACCTAGTGGAATTGAGACAATTACGAAAATAAAAGGCATTACTTTAAATTTCAAGACAGCTTTAAAGATTGACTTTAACTAGTGAAGCATATAATAGACAATCCAGACAGAAGTGTTACAACAACCAATGCGGTCATCAGGAGGCAGAGACGAGATAAGCTACTCCTTACATCGGAAGAGACAAAATAATACAAAATAGTATTTGACAAACGTATCATTACAGATGATTACAACACCCTCCCATACGGGTATTAGTATAGCAAACAAGTCTACCACAACCACCACACGACCGCCATAGACGAAAATATAGCAACCTGGATGGATGAAACTTTTGTGTTAAAATAAGATGTTGGGAATTTCCCTCCAGGCAATATATAAGGACGGCGTCTGCAATTTAGTTTAGTATACGTGTAGAGGTTGACGAGTAAACATGTCTCATACACATGGACAGCAAATGTAGATAAATTTCTATGACAAAATGGCTGACGGCAAGATACCATATTCACGGAAAGGTTACTATGTGATACATGACTGCATGCCAGAATACAAGGAACTAGAGGGTAGTGCCACTGGACCAAACATAACACAGGTGTCACCAACACAGGCTCAGGTAGAACAGGCTGAAGCTGTAGTCAAGCGAAATATCAAAGAAGCAAACAAGTCGGTTATCAAAAGATCAACTAGAAGAAAAAGAAAACTTCCGTATTAGGTCACGTGACCACAAACATGTGTTATAAGAAAGCCAAACACCGACATCTGCTTATTTGAATATTTGATCTTGAACTGTCAACATGTCTACGTGCCCAAAATGCAGTCAAAGTTTTTCAAGAAAAGATGCAATGCCAAGACACATGACGCATTCAGAAAAAATAAACCAGAGGGAAACTGTGTCACGTGGGCCACCACCATAAACCACCACCACCACCACAACCACCACAACCACCACAACCACCACCACCACCACCACCACCAACACCACCACCACAACTACCACCACTACCATCACCACCACCACCGTCTAGTATGGAATTACTGCAATCACCTAGCCATATCTTCAAGCACCTCTGTACTATAACTTGTTCAGCACCGACAGGATCAGGAAAAAGCTATTTGATTATGAAGATTTTGGAACAAGACAAATTCAAACCAAGGCCTGACAGGGTCGTTGTATTGTATAAACGATGGCAGCCCTTGTACACAGAGATGCAGAGGACGATACCAAACATTGAATTTATTCAAGGAGTTCCAAACCACCTAGACAGTGATGACTTCTTTGATGTGAGAAAGAACAACGTCGTTATACTGGATGATCTGATGTCAACAACCGCTAACGATAAAAAAATTGCGGATCTATTTACCGAGGGATCGTCGCACAGAAATCTTAGTGTTATCAATCTAACACAGAATCTATTTCCTACTGGAAAGAATTCAGCCACACAACGTAGAAATACTCAATATATGATCATTTTTAAGTCGCCTATGAGTCAAGATCAAATTAGGACGCTAGGCACCTTCATGTTTCCTGGCCGACTTGAAGAGTTTTTACATGTGTATCATAAAGCTGCTTCCAGACCTCATGGATATCTTTTGATTGATGCCAAACATAATAAACCAGAATCACAGCGAATTAAAACCAATGTACTTGGTGAAGTGGAAGACGATGTCTCAAAAGCTACAAAAGGCGACGAAACAGATACCTCTGCTCATTTGACGCTTGACTGTGAAAGTGATAACATATTCGATATGGTATCGTGTGACGAGTGTGGAATAATGTTTGAAAATATACACGACTTACAACGGCATATAAAAAACTGGTGTCCAGAAGCAGTTCCAGCAAAGAAAGCCAAAATAGATGGCGAGGCAGTGGCAGACATAAAGACTGAATTTACATCAGATAGTGAGTGGCCCGTCTTTAAAGAATTAATGTCCTCTGTGAGAGAGGAAAGCGAGGATGAATTCCGCAAGAAGGTAGAAAAATACATCGGTAACGGTATGGAAGAAGAAGAAGCCGCTGAGAAAGCAGGAGTAAAAATGCGAGACTCTGATATGATAACATTTTTACAGAGATATGGAACGTTGCTGGGTCATTGGATTCAGCTGCGCAACGGTTTAATTCACAATCAAATTTTAACCACCATTGACGATATTGTAAAGAAAGGCTACAATGACAAACAGGCCATAAAGCTAGCTCTGCGCCAATTTCGAAGCCAACTAGAGGACTTATTTGAAGATGACGATTCCAGTGATACAGATTCCATTACAAGTGAAGATAATATATAGGTGCACAACATATGTGACAGTTTTCATTCAAAGCAATGGCACCATGGAAAGAGTATCTCAAAGATATATACTTTGGTCCATCAAAACTAGCTAGCTTTTCCGGACCGAAAAAACTGTATCAATTTGTGAAAAAAGATGGCAAATTCAACCTCAGCCTATATAAAATTAGGAAATGGTTACAACAACAAGAGCCCTACAGTTTGCAGAGACCAAATAAACTTCATTTTAAACGAACTCCCATTGTGGTGGCTGGGATAGACGATCAGTGGTCAGCTGATCTTATGGATATGGTGAAATTTTCCGAAGACAACAATGGGTTTAAATATGTACTTGTCGTGGTAGATACATTCTCCAAATAGACATTAAACAGCTATTTGCACAAAATGAAAACAAGGCTGCAATCAGTGAAAGAGCAATTAAAACAATCAAGTCCAAAATATATAGATATTTTACCTATAAAAATGCCTTCAAGTATATCGACCAGCTCCAGAGTTTTGCCGACGGATTTAACAGAACAATACATAGAACAATAGGCATGGCTCCGAATGACGTCACACTCGACAACGCAGAAGTTCGCCTTGCCACATACTTTAGCAAAAAGCCACGACCCACTGCAAAACAACCAAGATATAGATTCAAGAAGGGTGACAAATTTCGAATTACTCACCTGAGGAATAAATTCAGTCGTGAATATGACCAAAGATGGACTGGAGAGGTATTTACTACGCTTTAGAAGAGGACAAGTGCCTATTTATAGACTCAAAGACTATAATGATGAGCCTATAACAGACAGTTTCTACCAAGGAGAACTTCAGAAAGTTGACTTGAAAGACAATGAACTATTTAAGATTGAAAAAGTACTTAAAGAAAGGGGGCGGGGGCAAAATAAACAGTACTTTGTCAAATGGCTGTATTGGCCAAAAAAATTAAATAGTTGGATAAGAGCGAGTGACGTTGAGCGTATCTAATTTGTACATATGTAAATAGTCGGTGTTGGGTTTTTGTACATAATAAACTAGATTGTAGCAAAATAGTTCTTTTTATTTATTCGGGAAAAATTGGGATATAAAATCTTGGAATTAATAAAAACACAGGTAGTCTTTAACTTTTAATTTTGTGATTAAACAGTAAATAATAATAATAGTAACTTGATATCTAGAAATGCTATCTGTTAGCCGCTTGGTATTAGTTAGACACGAATTATAAAGTGCTTAGGCTTGTAACCCCGGAATATTTGTTTCTGTTAGTGACTGTGTTTGTAATGTGTGTTGCATATGTATAACTGGGCCGTAACGCCAGGTTGTTCGTGTGTTAAAGCAGTCATTGGACTGGGCCAGCATAGTCAGGTCATGTGTGGGTTACACTCTGTTTCTAACACAAAACATTCATGTGACTGGGCCATAGTTTCAGGTCGTGTGGGTGTTTACACATTGTTTCTAACACAAAGCATTCATGTGACTGGGCCGTAGCGTCAGGTCATGTGGGTGTTTAAACACTGTTTCTAAAACAAAGCATTCATGTGACTGGGCTAGAGCGTCAGGTAATGTGGGTGTTTACACACTGTTTCCAACACAAAGCATTCATGTGACTGGGCCATAGTGTCAGGTCGTGTGGGTGTCTGCCTCATCTTTAGAAACATTCACGTGACTGGGCCAGCGTAGTCAGGTCATGTGTGCGGGTTACACTCTGTTTCTAACACAAAACATTTCATGTGACTGGGCCATAGTGTCAGGTCGTGTGTGTGTTTTGGCTCTTATTGATTCACGTCAAATTAATACCGATTGTTTAATAGGTGTCATGTTAAATGTTAGGCAACTTTTCTGATTATTTACTGTTTAATGTTGCAATTATCAGCTTGTAGATTATTTGTGTTTTATTCAGTTCCGAACAAAAAAAATAGTGGTCAGGGTGGTAGGTGGAGCTCTGCGAGAGTCAACGTCCTCGTCGTGAGCTCTGGGTGTTTCCTTAAGAAATGGCAGATAGACTCTCACATTTTGGCAAATGCGGGTTTCCCGAAAGCACTGTCCGCAAAAGACGAGTACAAATGCAAATAAATATCAATTTTTTAAGCGACGTCAGCATAAATTCAGGTGTTTCTATAAATAGAATATGACGTCATTAGGTCAGCTACTCTCCCACCGCTGAGCTGAGATCCGTTAATTATGGGGCCTATGGGGCCATATTAACGCCCTTGCTACTTATATGTGTGATTTTGTATAATCATTAAACGTTGCAACAACGTTGTTGGTAAATGCCTCACCCGAAGTCTGATTATAAGTAGTGGAGAAACGACAGTTCTGGCTCACTTTTTGACGTCATCAGACCCCCTCCCCCCTAAGGACATACTATGTACCGATCCACATACCCCCTACCCCCCTTTTTTGTTTACTTTTGTGACTATGTAACATCATGCGACATAATGTGACTCTGGGACATTATGTGACTCTGTGACATCATGTGACTCTGTGACATTATGTGACTCTGTAACATCATGTAACATCATGTGACATTATGTAACATTATGTGACTCTGTGACATCATCTAACATCATGTGACATTATGTAACATTATGTAACTCTGTGACATTATGTGCCTTTATGTGACTTTATGTGACTTTGTGATTTTATGTGACTCTGCGACATTATGTGGCATTATATGACTTTGTGACATTATGTGACATTATGTGACATCATGTGACTATGCGACATTATGTAACACTATGTGACTATGTGACATCATATGTTGAACAATTGTTGGACTTCAAAATTGTTGAACAATACCATGGCGTAATATGTTCCAAAAATAATTCGAACACATGTTTCGAATGGGCTTGCCATTGGAACACGTCTTTTGAATGGGCTTGCCATTGGAACACGTCTTTTGAATGGACTTGCCATTCGAACACATGTTTGAATGGGCGCAGTCTTCCTACATAACTAACCACATTTTCACTTCCCATTTTCCAACAATCAACCAACCAACCAAGTGGCAGAATCGTCTGAAACGTGTAAATATGCAAAAATCTCAAATTTTAAAGCGTACCATGGCAGAATATGTTTAAAAAAACTAATTTTGTTAAATTTGGTTTAGAAACATCATTTTTCCCCTACTATGACTTCAGAGTATTCGAATAAGTAGCATGCTAAAATGTTTAAACTTATTTTATACATCATATGTTTGTCAAAACTAAATTTATTAAAGTTGGTTTAGAAAACTGATTTTCCCACTACTGTGACTTCAAAGCATTCGAATAAGTAGCTTAGTAAAATGTTCAAACCTCTATTATACATCATATCTTGTCAAAAACTAAATTGGTTAAAGTTCGTTTAGAAGCATCGTTTTTCCCCTACTACGACTTTACAGCATTCGAATTAGTAGCATGGTAAAATGCTAAAACTTATTTTATACATCATATGCTTTCCAAAAACTACATTTGTTAAATGTGCTTTAGAATCACCATTTTCCCACTACTCTAACATAAAACATAACATTAGACTTAGCATGGGGAAAATCCCATTCCTTCTCAAATTTATCGATCATTCCCACGCTCTGAAGTCTTACACTCTGAAATTTATCGATCGTTCCCACGGTCTAGGCCTTTGATGTTCTCAAATTTATTGATAGTTCTCACGCTGTGAGGTCTTTCGCTCTCAAGTTTATTGATCGTTCCCACACTCTGAGGTCTTTCATATACTTATTCCTACGCTTTGTGTGTGTTAGTGGTTACTGTAATAGAACCACTGAAATATGACTAATTAAATATTATCAGTGAAAATAGGCATAGAAATATGGCTGCTATGTTAAAGAAAAGGTCACATAATGTCACAGATTCACATGATGTCACATAATGTCACGGAGTCACATATTGTCACATGATGTTACATAGTCACAAAAGTAAACAAAAAACTTATGTTTGCCCCTAGGTGGGATCGAACCACCAATCTTCTGCTTACGAGTCTCATGCGCTGTGTACTGAGCATCAGGGGCTGGTCTATTGAACGATCTGATAATTACATACATAGTTAGACTAATTATGTTTACATAGCCCTTACAGGGTGTTACATAGTGATATACCCATATGATGTCGCATAATGTCACATAGTCACATGATGTCACATAATGTCACAGAGTCACATATTGCCACATAATGTTGCAGAGTTACATAAAGTCACAGAGTCACATAAAGTCAAATAAAGTCACAAAATGTCACAGAGTCACATAATGTCACATAATGTCACATGATGTTACATGATGTTACATAGTAACATTATGTCACATAATGTCACATGATGTTACAGAGTCACATAAAGTCACAGAGTACCATAATGTCACATAATGTCACATAATGTTACATAGTCACAAAAGTCACATGATGTTACTTAGTCACAAAAGTAAACAAAAAAAGTTATGTTTGCCCCTAGGTGGGATCGAACTACCAATCTTCAGCTTACGAGTCCTCTGCTCTACTAAGTAAACTAACAGGGCTGGTCTATTGAACGATCTGATAATTACATAGTTAGACTAATTATGCTTACATAGCCCTTACACAGTCCTCACATAGTAATATAGTGATATGGTGTCACATAGTCACATAGTGTCACATGATGTCACAGAGTCACATGTTGTCACAGAGTCACATAATGTCACATATTGTCACAGAATCACATAATGTCACAGAGTCACATGATGTCACATAATGTCACAGAGTCACATGATGTTGCATAATGTCACATAATGTCACAGAGTCACATGATGTCACATAATGTCACAGAGTCACAAAAGTTAAAAAAAAGTTACTTACCACGACTTTGCCAATTCGTCTCCATGTATATTCCAACCAATCTTTCACTTCCTTCTCCAAAGAATAACCAATCTTTCACTTCGTCTCCTATGTGTATTCCAGTCAATCTTTCACTTGTTCTCCATGTATATCCAACCACAGCAAGAGCAACTGTTTTCACTTTTTTTCCATGTGTATCCAACGGCAGCCACAGCATGAATGAAACACATGTGCGCACACAATGCGCTCTTATAGGGCTGCTGAATCATGTTCTAGGGGTGGGGGTCGGGGGTCGGTACATAGTATGTCCGAGGGGGGTTCGGTACATAGTATGTCCGGGGGGTCGGTACATAGTATGTCCTAGTGGCGGGGGGGGGGGGGGGGTCGGTACATAGTATGTCCTAGGGGGGGATCGCTACATAGTATGCCCCGGGGGGTTCCCCATGATATGACGGTATGATAGACAGAAGGTGAAAGTGATGCCCGAGGGCGGGATCGAACCACCAACCTTCCGCTCACGAGTCCAATGCTCTAGCAAGTGAGCCACGCGGGACGTAATGTTATTGTTCGGGAAAACATCCCTCATATGGGGTTGGGGTCACATGACAGATGATTGACAGGTCACGTGACTGATGATTGACAGGTCACGTGACCAATGACGTCATGATGATCTACAGGTGACTTAGGGTTATGTCTCCTAGGGGGGAGGAGGGGGTCTGATGACCTCCAAAAATTGAACCAGAACTGTCGTTTCTCAACTACTGTCATACAAAGCAAAACAAAGTCTGCATGGAGACCTCAAGACAAACAGGTTTTCCCCTACTATCGAAAAATATTCATGAAAATTAATTTTGAGATCAGAGTATCTAAGAAGGGTAGCGAATCTGGATTACTATATTTCCAATATTTACAGGCGTTTTCTTTCACTTCCATTTGCAAATTTCCTACAAAGTAACAGACGTCTATCTACCGTCGGCTGATAGATAGAATCGTTGGATGTGGCGTCTATCAAATTTTAATCTGACGTCACAATGTTTATTTGGAACTTATTTACCATGCAAACAATTTTTCGATGCCTTTTGGTGCATTATTCAATAGACGTGTTATTAATAACTTAGTTTATACTTCTAGACCAAAACCTGACGCTTAGTTGGCATTATATGTGTGATTTGGTATAATCATTAAACGTTGCATCAACGTTGTTGGTAAATGCCTTACCCGAAGTCTGATCATAAAAAGCAAAACAAAGTCTGCATGGAGACGTCGACGAACCAACTTGTAATAAGCGTCCCGAAAAGATGGCAAATGGAAGTTGAAAGAACTTCGAAAGGATGAAGTTGTATAGACAATTGGGAAAAAAATTGATCTATAATCGCAGTGTAGAGTGTGACAATAATATGACCGTGACTACCCTCTGTCAAATAACCCCCAACCTTTGGTCATCTGGTTACGGAGGATACTGTAAAGTTAGTTTTCATAAATTTTTCCAACAGTGAAATTCCTAATATTCACGTCCTGCTGATTGCTAGTATTTATCTTTTTGTCTAGTTTTGAAGCGATCTGTCATTGGTTTTATTTCCAATGAGCAATAATTGTGGCAAAAATGTCCATACAACGTTGCACCAAAGAGGTTAGTTGGGCGTCGCAGAAAGCGGAATTTTAATTGCAGCCAAAAGTAATCCCTAAGCAATGTGGATAAACAATACATAGTTGTGTCATAAACGTTGATTAGGCGTTGATCTATTGTTGTAACGAATCACAACGCTAAATATATATCCGAAAAGTTGTCATTATCATGTTTGTTATTGATAAACATGTTGACATGACTTTGTCTTGCTAATGCTTCTTAATCCTGAAATCGGACAAAAAGAGTTTAATAATGCTTTAATAAGAGTTCTTTAGCAAAACCAAAATAGTTGCATTTAAGGATACATAAACATATATCTTGTAAAATTAGGACTCTTTAGCTTAATCAAAGCATCGCAAAACGCCATACAAAGTACAAAAAGCACCCAATAGTTCGTAATACTTCGATTACGACTTCTATCTGTGTCTGTGTTTGCTCAAAAGACACAATAGCTAAATGCATCAGAAGAGCACATTGCCGTGCTGTAATGCGCAATGAGCTAGGGCATTCAAGCTATCAATGTGTAAATAAATGAGCTTATATTTGAACGATCTACTTTTGTGTTTGCATTGTACTCAGATCAGTCATTTTGTTAACCAGTAAATGCAATCATAACACACACACACACACACACACACACATATATATATATATATATATATATATATATATATATATATATATATATATATATATATATATATATATATATATATATACATACATATATATATATATATATATATATATATATATATATATATATATATATATATATATATATATATATATATATATATATATATATATAACTGAGGTTGAACTGTGTCTGTTAGAGGAAAATAAGAATCCTTTATCAGCATTAAAATTTATCAGGAAATGGAGCAGTTTTCCTAATTTATTAAAAGAATTAAATAATTTAATTTTAAATTTTACCACATTTTACCACATTTTTATTTCGTATGCAAAACAATTTAAGTTTTTTTCCGTCTGTATGACCTGTGTATGTCCACAACTGTTAAGTAACACTTTTCATCTCAAAGGCCAAATATCTTTTAAATAAAGCCAGTTGGATGTAGCAAAACTACTGGAAAATTTTCGTTTTGTGAAGATTTTAACTGAGTATGTTTCACAGTCAACCATGCAAATCCCAGCATTGGTTTGCCGTGTCCATGTAGATCATTCTCATGCATGATGCGTAAATGTACACTGTAACAGGAAAGTGACGCTAAAATATCACAAGCAGCAGTTCAATAGATTTGCAGTCATTTTAACGTCCTCTCCTAGAAGATGCAGTAACTCTTAATATAATTGCATGATAATGGGAAATTTGAGAGCTTTTAATAACAGCTCCTGAGCGAAAACATATATAGTGCCTAACATTTTCATGCTTTCACGTTTGCTCTTAAACTCTGACAGCTCGTTTGTTTTTAAGCCGACTAAAGCGGTATTTTGTCGTTATAAAATATGATCTTTACCTCTAAATCGATAACATATTACCTTGGCCTCCTGTATATTAAGCAATCGCCTGTAATGATATTAAACCTTGAGCAGTATATATTGAATCAAAAATTACATTTTATCTTAAAATCTTGGAACTAGAAATCACACATCTAGTCGGGAAGGTGTTTTTATTTTTTAAATTATTTTAGAAAATATTTTTAAATCTGGGAAACAGTAATAAAAATACAAATATGTGTTTGTAATAAGAACATGAACGTGAATGAAACAGTATATTGTATTGTTATCGTGTTTTAGTTCTAAAAACAGAAATGAACAGAACATGGACAGCAATGATGGAAACTTGCAAAAAAATAAACACGCCACAAAAACAGGTAAGACTTTATCATTTAAGCCAAGTGATTTTGCAAACTATTTATTTATTTATTTTTAGTTTATTTTTCTCGATATTAAAAGTATATGGCGTTCATCACCGCAAAACTAATAATTATTTATTACAGGGAAAAGAGATTAATAACGCACGATTAGCTATCTAAGGTGTGACTGTGCATGTGTTAGGCCTTGATCTGGACTGGTGTGGTTTGTAATGCATGCTTGTACGTGTGGATGACCAATGAACGTATTGTTGAGTAGTTCTTATTGGGGCCTTCCATGCTTTCCTCAGTCAACTACAAACGTCATGATAAAGACAAACTCAGACTCTTACGCTTACATATAAGCCAATAATCTCTAAGTTGAGATATAAAAACAATGTCAACTAGACCGAATTCTCCAGATAGAGGGATAAAAACAACAGGAAATAATGTATGATTTGCATGATGACCGAGAAGGGCAACAGTCACCGAGGCACCTCTTAAATCACATCTTTTAGGCCAAATAGCAGAAAATCTCTAACCGTTGTAGAAATAATGGTCAGATTCCATCGACCATGATCAACGAAGTCAAGGTCACCAAGCCTTTGCATAACCTCTTTTAGCACCAAAGGGTCAAAAATAATGTAAAATTATTAAAATTATCTCTAAAAGGTTTTAGATAATGGTCAATTTTCGATTTCTGACCTTAACCATGATCGAGGAAGTGAAGGAACTTTTTATGCAGGATCTTTTAATCCCAAAGGGCCGAGAATAATCTTAAGATCGAGTTTCAAGACGCAAAGGTTGCTTCACCTTTGATCTTGACCCTGAATTCCAAGATTTAGATCGACAGCCTTGTTTGAACCATACACCTGTTCAAACAAACAAGGGTTTGAGCTCTACATTTGGCCATTTTCGTTTATAAATAGGAGTTTTTTAAGATAACTTGATCTCAGTTTTACCTTGAGTTTGAGATCATGGTGAAAATAATGCGGATTTAGCGAGGGGTCATTAACCTCTATGCCTGTTTCAAATGTCGTCCTCCTAGGCCAAACATTGTATAATGAGTTTTATTGAAACCATTTTGTGGTATAAAATACTTGGATCTTGGATCTCACTTTGACTTACAGCTTGAAAGTCAATGTAAAAAATTTTGCCATCACAGGGGTGCACATAAGGATTTTTTTACCATCGTCAATCTGGCGAAGGGCTTTCATCTCACCTTTTCCAAATCGAATTCACCTTTGCCAAATTAACCCTCCTACTAAAACTGTAACTTAATTTGTTTATTGCAAATATGGTAATCTGCTATTATCCCCCGTCCATCTGTCCGTCCGCCCGTCCGTCCGTCCGCTCTAGTATACTATCTTTTGTCCAGGCTGTTACTCGAAAATTATTTATGCTAAATTCAATGCTTTTTTATTTTATATGCGGTCAATACGTATATTGAAGGTGTGCAACGTCGTTGGTTTGCTACATTTGAGAAGAAATCGTCAAAATGACAGCATTTTGAAAATAGATAAAAATTTAGTTCGAATGTGCAAAGATGCGACATTTTGTCCAGGCCGTAACTCCAAAATGGTTAATGCTAATGCTTTTCCGTTTTTCATGCGGTTAATACGTATATTAAAAGTGGACAGCGTCGTAGCTTGGTTCGATTTGATTAAAAATTGTCAAAATGACAGTATTTTGAAAGCAGATAAAAATTTTAGTGCGAATCTACAAAGATAAGACTTTTTGTCTAGGCCACAACTCCAAAACGGTTCATGCTAATGCTTTTTCGTTTTGCATGCAGTTAATACGTATATTGAAGGTGTGCGACATTGTCTCATTTTTTAATCGACTAAATTTGTAAGGCAATTAAGGGTTTCCAATTTCAACGAATTTACTAACATCCAATGAGATTATGTGTTACACGGGGGGATCCTGCCTCACTGAAGCTCTAGTTAAGTACAAATTGATATGCGTATAATTATGGTGTTTAAAAATGGTCAAGTTGAACGGGTGTCGTCACTGTTTGCATTTGTCAACAGGATAGCTGTGCATTGATTTCACGTTCACCTAAACCAAAAACGAAACATATTTCGACTTTATTTTTGGCTAAAATTCACCTCCGCCAAATTGGCGAAGGTGAAGCTGTTCACCTTCGCCAAATGGATTTTACTTTCGCCATGACAAAATGCGAAGGTCTTATGTGCACCCCTGCCATCACCGTTTATATGGGTGCGAAATTTCATTTCCCTACGCCAAATATCCGAGGAGGAGTTTTCTAAAAAAATCTAGGGCGAAAAAAATTACAAAAAGAATAACTTTCGTAATATCAAAGAAAGCATACGCATCGGTAAAACATTGTTTGCAAGTGGGAAATAGTTTTTACGTTAATAAATTACGTGAACTATAAACCACATATTGTACAGCTAGATGAAAAATTAATCTAAACTATTTTTTAAATATTGTAAAAATACAGGAGTCATCTAACTCCTTATATTGATTCTCATGGCTGATGTTTCGCTTACGTTGCATCTATGAATGCCATATATTTACGATAATTTATGCCCATCATTTTCTTTTCAGAAAAAAACATTGTTATGGATGGTCATAGCAGTGATCATGTTAATATTGATCACCAGGATACCTGTGTTACGTCCTGAAAGAGCGAAGATCCTTGAAAACTCCAGAACAACTGATGAAATCAATGCACAACGATCAAATGTGTCTGCTATTGGAAACAGCTCTATGCCTAACACTAAGGTTGTTGAACAAACGAGCGCAATTGGCGATATCAATAAGCAATATTCAAAGGTGATTGCTTCTGAAAAAAGTTCCACTCCAAACTGGCATATGTATTACCTGAAAGTTCATAAAACAGGAAGTACAACATTCTCTGCGATACTTGATCGTGCCATCATAAAATACGGCTTAGTACATGCAGCATTCAATCCTATCGAACCCTACCCAACAAGGAATATATCGCGCTATTTATTGCCCCATCCATCAGAATTGAGACAACCAGAACACAAAGTTAACCTAGAAGAATCGTCACGTGACGTTATGCATGTACATAGTATATTCGTGGAGTCGGAGATACGGAAATTTATGCACGCTGATACGAAATTCATTGCCTCGTGTCGTCATCCAATGAATCACTTAAAATCAACATTTTATCACTACAGTTTAGACAAAAAATTTCACCTACCAAATGTTACCGATCCTTTGGCGTTATTTTTGTCAAATATGCAAAAATATGACAAACATAACGTAATGCTTATGAAGGACAATCCAGTACTTAAACACTCTAAGGAGAGCTTCTCCTGTACTAAAAATAGAATGGCGCATGACTTCGGGTTTGAACTGAAGAAAAAACACAATAACACTTATGTAGAATCATATTTGAAATACCTGAATAATACATTCACCAGTGTTATAATAACCGAGCAATACGATGCTTCGCTATTGTTGCTCAGAAAGAAAATGTCTTGGGCATACAAAGATATAATATACCTCCCTCTTCTGGTATCGACAAAAGCTGTTAGTTCTATTTCCGCAAGTCAGCAGTATTCAAGATATATAACTGATCATAAACAGTGGTCTGATTTGGATTATAAAATCTACGACATGTTTTTGACTAAACATGAGTCAGAGGTTAATGCATTGGGTGATGATTTTGAGCGGGAGCTTCAACATTTCCGAGATCTTATGGAGAAAATTCGGTTGTTTTGTTCCGACATTTGTGTTCAAATGCATCATGAAAAAAGGTCTAATCGGACAACTTTTGTGCGCAGTCTACAGGAAGTATTTATTACCATAGAGTCTAACGAGTTCCATTCGGAATTTTCTGTAAGTGGCTCTGATTGTCTGTTGATGATGTTGAGTATCACGGTTTGGAAACTGGCAGTGCCAACTCTTGTATATAAAGAGCTATGCTCTGCATCCACAGCAGTGCGTAATAAATTCAAAGTCCATCTTGTCTACTGCCCTAAGCAGAACGATAAATTCCTTCACAATATACCCATGAAGATATTCAGTGAATTGAATGAAAAACATTTTTTGTTTCAGTGCAATTAATATTTATACAAATGAGTTTATTCATTCTCAAGGAAAGATTCTTGGACATTATTTTGTACATTATTTTTAACGATCATAATCTTTTAACAAAAGTTAGATTTTTTAATCCCTTAACATGAGTTTTCGAACAAATATCAACACTGTAAAAGATGCTTGTTTTTCTTTAAAATAAATAACAGGGTATAATTTGTCATCATCATTGCAAACTCCATTATTGTCCGACCTGCAACAACCTTTTTCAAGGTTACATTCCCAGCTTACATGCAATGCACAATCTATATAGTTGTTCTGTGAGTTCCTATGCCACATGGTCTCTTTTGTTAAAAGTGGACCACATCTGTGGCAATAGCACTGAGATAAAAATCAAAAGCATTTTTCTACATCATCCAGGGTACTTTGTCCTTCAGATTCTTTGGTACCACTGATAAATTTAATCCACGTTTCCAAGCATGGGGATCGTAAAAATGGCATGCTAACACAAACTGATAAATCATTTTTCTTGTTTGAATGTTGAAAACGCAATGTCTGAGGTTGCAATCTCGATTTGCCGTCGACTCGTCCAAGCCAGAACATTAACTCTGCATGTACTTTAGTTGTGATTTGTCGGAAGAACATATCAATGCCTTGCCAACTTTTTGAAACAGCCTTGAATAAAAGCTTGGTGAGCAATGTTGTTCAGGGGTTGCTTTTGGGATCAACTAAAACATAACTTTCTCCCATGTTTAATCTACGATTTGGGGCAACTCGACGATGAAAAGACTTGGAAAAGTTGACGTTGTATGGGCGTCGCACTGACAACCAAAAATAACCAAAAATAAGGATGTAAAGTAGGAGAATTAGTTTATTCTCACCCACTTTTGAAAAATATTTATGGAAATCTACTACACACGTGTGCTGCTTGACAGTGTGAACCAAGTAAGGTCGGAGTACTGTGAAGGAGGGGCGACAACACTATGTCATGACAGCGAATTTAAATTAATATTTTTCCGACGTCGACAAACGTTATTTTTATCTCCCATTTGTAATCTTTAATAAACGTTGATTAGATGTAAGATAATTGACGTTTGTCCATCGTCCGAAAGTAGACGTTGTGTCGACTTGTGTAAATAAGCTAAAACATTGAACCGACGCCGTGCTGGACGCCTAGCGAACGTTGATTAAAGGTCGCAATGTGTACTTAAATTCTAAACGGGAAATCCGGATAAAGCAAACAATAAAAATACAAAACATTAGAAATCAAATGGTGAATTTCACCGTATACCCGTTAACGCTTATTTCTTTAGTGTATGTGTCTTCGGTACAAATTGAATTTTTCTGGAGAAGCGGCATCACACCAGCAGAACAACAAAGTTCAGCAGGTTAGTTGTTGCAGGACGAGCAGTCATAGAGGCTAGTTCCTATAGTGAGACTAACTACACTTAAACTTGTGTATATGCCAGTAAAAGGCTAATGACATACAAGTCTCGCTTGTGATTTTCAATTCAGGAACATTTCATTCTAGCTGGACATTCGACACCTGATGTCGAATGAGTATACAGATGGCCCTATCTATTTTATTAAGAGGGGGATGATACGGGACTCCATTGAATTTCTTGATTGAAATATCGAGACCGGGGGGGGGGGGGGAGGCACTCAAGAATCAACTGGTTACCATGCATCTACATGACTTTTTAAAACGACCCTGTTTCTATAGTTTCAGTCCATATTTGGCTATAGGAATAGCACATATTTACTTCTCCCCTTAAAATGGGAACAGACTGCCTTGTGTTTTGAACAAGATGGGCTGTTTTAATGGTTGATGGGTGTAGAATGGGCCCATCCTATAGCTGTAAGCCACAGAAATAGCACATATAGAGTCAGTATGTGCCAAATCTACAGACAGATGCATAGGAATATCCCATCCATAGAAACAACACATCTGATCAAGAATATGGGCCAAATCTACAGACAGTTGCATAGGAATACCCCATCCATGGAAATAGCACATGCAAGGCAGGCAGAATTGTACCTAATATTTGAGGCGGGGTCACCGTCTGCTCGGGACCTCAGTACTACCAGTGGTAATGAGGTCCCGATCGAAGTGGCACCGAGTACCCGCTGGTGGCACTGATTACCCCAACTATTTTTTACTTCAAAATGCTAGATTACGCTGTTTTAAGCTGAAAGAAACGTTCAAAACCAAAACAATATGCTGCTCATATTGCTGCTTTCATCAAGTGATCAAGCCTCTTCAAGGCTTTAATTGCAAAGCCGATGGGAAAGGCAAGAAAAAAAACGCAATTTGTCTTTGCTGCGTAGGAGGGGTGGGGGGGGGGGCTATATATATATATATATATATATATATATATATATATATATATATATATATATATATATATATATATATATATATATATATATATATATATATATATATATATATATATGTTACAGGGAATGTGTGTAACTAGGGATTTCATGAAACCCCTAGGGAATTCGTGTAGTGAAAAAGCTCATATTGGGTATAAAACTATTTTGAAAAATTATCCATTCAGGAAGGCTGTTTAGTTGTTCTTCAAAACTGTGTATCCCTTTTCACATCGAAAGGAACTGGAATTTATAACATTACCATCCAAAATAACAGAATTTGGCGTGAAATGTGACATAAGTTACAGAGGATAAAAAACATTGCTAAATTCAGATACTGAAGTATCTCATGAATGATAGTTTGGCAATCGAGTGCTTTGAGTATATTAATTCAAAATCTACTATTAATTTCGGTAAAATACTACATTGCAAACATGAAAATTCTCAATAAAAACATCGAAATTGATTGAGCAAGTCATTACACGAATCCACTAGGGATTTCATGAAATCCCTAATTTCACAGATTCCCTGTAACATATATATATATATATATATGCCAAAACAAGAAATTTTGGGTGGTGGGGGGGGGGGGGATACAAGAAGATAAAAGTTCCCAATCCACCCCTGACGGCGTTGCCTAACGGGGTTGGGAGGCGGAAGAAGCAGTGATTTTAAGACACAATTAAAGATGGGGGCGGGGAGTTCATATGAAAAAATTGTCGGGTCCTCATTGCCACCGGGTCCACAGTGCTACTTCGGCCCGAGCAGACGACAACCCTTACTGAAAAATATTTTCATTGTTTCGTCAATTAACAATTTTTAACAAGAAAAAAATATCACCCAAATCTAAATATAAAACAAAATGTTTTACTAAGGCCACAGACGAAGTCCCTATGCGCTGTGTTTTCCTTCACCGAGTCGTGTTTAACGGGGAGAAACTGTATTGATTTAGCCCAGCAATAGGATGGGCCCATACAATGATGTGGTGTTTCAATGCTGGGGTGTTTCAATGCTACAGACACCTAAAAGCTGCAAATAATGTTCTTCTTTAACCAAACGCGGAGTACAATTCTGAAAGAATCCAGCCCTCTTTTCATAGGAAACGTGGAGTACTCAATGAAAATTAATGCCCCCCTTTTTTTTAATGAAAGTGGCACTCCACGTGAACAGCGTCTGACCTCAGAATCAAACCCCTTTCTCCGCGCTTTTTTAGACACGCGTGGTAACACGTATGACACCAAGTGCTCCCCTTCTCCCCCCCCCCCCCCCCCCCCCCCGGAGATGACGCAAACGAAAATTCATATAGAAACGTAGTGTGTGCGAGGCCACTCCATGCCATACATTGAAAACCTTCCATGTGCCTCACAGCTTTCCATAAGGGAGTATGCATTTTAACAGTGCAGAAAGTTGTGTTTTAATATTGCAATTTTGCATTCTGAAGTAGGTGGGAGGAGTGTACCGAATGGGGCGATGTATATGAGATTCACAAGAATGCTTCTTCACCCTTGTTGCATGCTTTCACCATATCCATGCAACGGGCCTGTTTCACGGCCATAAGGCGTGAAACGGGCCCGTTTCATGGGTACGAGGCATGAAGATAGCCTTTCCTCTCGAAAAAAAAAATCGCGCATGGAGAGTAAGCGGGAATCAAAATAATACGTCGTCCGCATACAGGAAAAGAATGTACGCTCAGCATATTGAAATCAATCCAGCACCAAGGGATGGTGTATATCTTAAGCGTACGAGTGATGTTTAAAGCCTTGTTTTGATAGCTCAGACGGGAGGCAAACTGTTCGACCTCCGGCCAAGTGTGTGTATCAGTTGCACTGAGTTGTTACATAGAAAGAAATTGAAAATAGCTGGCCATGCAAGTGTTTACTACAGATTGTTTACCACAGACTTGGCTGATAAATTGTTGAAAAAGAAAAAAATTGTTTGAATCTTATGTGACGTTAAACGTGTTTCTTCTTTTTGACGTACAGTCTGCACTATCCTGCTTGGGCGGTTCACTAAGCTTTGACACTGGATCCGACGTCAGACCAACGTCAGATTTGGTTGATTATCAAAGTCTAAACAACGTCTTTCTGCCGACGTTGGATAGTCAGTGATTACCCGACGTCTAATCAACGTTGCAAAAAGGTTGCAAATGGAAGTTGAAACTGCGTCCCAACGCTGCATTAGACGCTGGGGAGAGCTACGTTGTATAAAAGACGAGAAAATATTAGTCAAGAATCTCCATATAATCAATGATCATGATATGATATTGTTGTCAACCCTAATTTAAACTATTCCCAGCAATGACTCATCCTGTATCAATATGTGAAAAGCCAGTTTCATGAATACTTTTCAAAAGGACAAAAGGAGAAAAAATTGAGTGTTACTGAAACCCTCATATTTTGCATCCTTATTTTATGCCCATATTGTTAAGTACTTTTTTGGTGAACTTTCATGGCTTCCATTTCAGTTGAATTTATTACGCCCATATTTCTAAGTCTTTTTTTCGAAGCGACCTTTCATGGCTTCCATTTCAGTTGAGCAATATTATGATGAGGCTGTTCTTTAGATTGACCCCAACGTCTATACGCGGTCTATTATTCAACGTTTGTCAAAGGTCGCTCTTCCGACACCTATTCAATGTTGCACCAAAGATGTTGATTAGACCTCTGAAAAAGTTGCGTTTTGTTTGCGAACAAAAGTAACGTCTAAACAACGTTGCTTCTCCAACGTCTGATAAAAGCTGAGTCATAAATGCTGATCTATGGTCACAACCGATTGTAACCAAATTGCATTCAGATTCAATTTGGTATACTCGATGTCGCAGCCTCAAATCGACGTTTCATCGGTGTCAGTTTCTCTCACTCTCTGCCCCCCCCCCTCTCTCTCTCTCTCTCTCTCTCTCTCTCTCTCTCTCTCTCTCTCTCTCTCTCTCTTTCTCTCTGTCTCTCTCTGTATCTCACTGTCTCTCTGTTTCTCTCTCTCGCTCCCTCCCTCCCTCTCCCTCTCTGACTCTCTCTCTCTGTCTCTCTCTCTCTCTGTCTCTGTCTCTCTCTCTCTCTGTATCTCTCTCTGTCTCTCTGTTTCTCTCTCTCGCTCCCTCCCTTCCTCTCTCTCTCTCTATCTCTCTCTCTCTCTCTCTCTCTCTCTCTCTCTCTCTCTCTCTCTCTCTCTCTCTCTCTCTCTCTCTGTTATCTTGTCTAAGTCTCAAACTACAGAGTACATTAGTCCTTATGCCGTATTAAGGCACGATGCCCTAGCTCTGCGTCTGCCTCTCTCTCTCTCTCTCTCTCTCTCTCTCTCTCTCTCTCTTTCTTTCTTTCTTTTTTCTCTCACTCTCTCTCCCTCTCTCTCCCACTCTCTACACCTATCTCTGTCTCTTGATAATATGAAAATGGTCTTATTCAAGTAGATTTCAATTCATCTCGTTAATAAAATAGAAACACGAATGTTGATATCTCGATGGAACACGTCATACCGCTCACCAGGAGAGGACGGCATATCCGATACAGCCCAGTTATAACAGAACAAGCATTCAGTTAATGAAACGCTTTTCGCTGCTCATTTTCGATGCATTTTTTTAAATATAAAAAAAATGCTTAGAGTTGTTCCTGAACCCTTTATGAGTACGCTTTAATCCACGGGTTGGTGTTTGGGTCAGCGTCATATGCGAGAATTCGACGCCTTTTCCGCTATTTTATTAATTTTTGCGCTGGAGTAACACATAAAGAAAAAATAATGGCGAAGTAAAAGAGCAGTAAAAAATAGAAAATAAAATGTGTGAAATATATATATATATATATATATATATATATATATATATATATATATATATATATATATATATATATATATATATAAATATATATATATATATATATATATATATATATATATATATATATATATATATATATATATATATATATATATATATATATATATGTGTGTGTGTGTGTGTGTGTGTGTGTGTTACAGCGAATCTGTAAAACCAGCGAATCTATAGATTCGCTGAAAATTTCAGCGAATCTGTAGATTCGCTGACTCACTTAGCGAATCTGTAGATTCGCTGACTCACTTAGCGAATCTGTAGATTCGCCGAAAATTTTCAGCGAGTCTACAGATCCGCTGGTTTTTCACCTTTAAAATTATAGAGATTCGCTGAAATTGTCTGACTAGTCATCTTTACTGACAGGATTACTTGGGGTGGGTGATATTTGAAATTTAATTGCTTTTATGTGACTTCTTTTCCTTGTTTTTTTTGTTTTTTGTTTTTTGTTTTTTTTTTGTTTTTTTTTTTTGAATGGGTTAAATTGCAGTCGGAACTTTAAAATTACACATATTTTTATTTAACTAGCTTTAAAATGCATTGTTGAAATGCGAATTTCTAGTCTCAGATGAAAAACAGTACTTGAAAACGTTCGATAATAGTTGCTATCAAGATTCACAAAGGCTTAAATTAAGTTTCTCTATCTGTGTTATCGTCTTTCATGAAAGTGATCAAAGCAAATCTTAATGCTGTTAAGTTGTTTCTGTAAGTAACCCGATGACGGTGTGCCGTTACAGCAGAGTCCCTCCGACGTCCTGCTTTAGTCGCTTTACCGTCGCGACTTATCCGCGCAAGATAATAATGATAAAATAATTATTCGTTCAATTAATTAATCTAAAGCCAACCATTGCAGCAAAACACATTTGAGTATACTTCCAATGGGAGATATTGCGATCTTCAAGCGACGCCGATTTTACATTGTTTACTCGATGCCGCTTCGGTGACGTCATTACAGTATCGAAACGATGTGTCGGCATGGTTTCTAGTCGACGGACAACTTAACGTGGTTTATAGTTTTGCATTAGCTATATCACAATTATATTTATAAATGATTCTATATACAAGGTCA